>OX388306.1:4096999-4535999 GCA_947579605.1 Athripsodes cinereus
ACTTATTTATATGATGTCAGTGACCTTAGTAATTTTCTTTCACTTAACTATGTATATTATTTCCTAAGACTTACCCCAGGTGGTCCCAAAATATATCCTGATTGACTATTGTATAAGGCTAAATAATCAACTTTATGTTCTGAGAGTGAACCCCTTAGGAGGTATCCATGTGGAATATCGATCTAGTAATATCTTATAGTGTGCTTACACGGAGTGATATCACCAAGAATCCAAATATCGTCAGCCGTTTGAACCATCTTAACAGATTTTTAATAAATTTGAAACGATAAAAAAACAGTAACAATATATGAAAAAATACTACCTAAAAAATAGCCTACCTTTTGACTGTTAAATAATATTTATATACCTAGTTTAGTTTAGAAACTGGAGAAATCCATTTGCAGTAAAAATGATAGTATGTAAACTCCAAAAATTAAATAGATTTTGACTGATTCCCATATTGACTTTTCATTGGACAAATTTCATTGGACCTGACTATTTTGAAAATGCAATTTTATAGAACTTAACACGAAGATGATTTCTGCAAACTTAGATTGATTTTTTTTTGGATTTTTCCACTTTCGATCCCTGATCATTCACATGAAATACCTTCTACAATAATAAAGATTGATTTTTACGCCCAACTTTAATCAATGTAAAAGCTTTCACTCAAACCATTTCCCCATCGCTTTTGTTAAATTTTCAAAAAATAATCTCAAAAATGTTTTATGTTATTGGAATTGTTGGAAAATATTAGAAAAGGTAAAATTGTCTAGTCTTCAATTCTGTAGGCAATGGCATATATGTGATACCTGTCTTTAACAAGGCATAAAAAATGCATAAAATAGTTAAAGATCGATCTTTGCTTAGTTAAAAATACAGTAACTATTCTGATATTGCAAGAATAACTTATAAGTAAGTTAAATTTCACAACAATGACAAAATTTCAAAGGAGTCTCCGGTTTAGATTCTATTCACTCTTTTTTGTTAATTCGTAAAACATCCTAATTTAAATATTTAGTTCAGCAATTAGGTGGTCCACCCATGGTAAAAGTCTTGACTTAAATTAGTACGGAGAGGACGGCTTGCATATTTTCTTGCAAAACAGTTGGTCAGCTGGCTACTCCACTTATGAGAGTTTCCGTGATGAGATTTAAAGAGTATTATTTTCAAGAAATTCAAATTCAATGACACCCTTGATGAATACGATGTATTCCTACACATTTTTGTGAAGCGAAAACAGTGTAAATTTATTTTTTATAAATAATAAATAAATAAATAAATCTTTTTTGGCCAAATTCAAAATAAATTTACAAAAAATACACATGATAATAAAAAATAAAAAATAAATCTGGGCCAAAAGGCGGACTTGTTGCTGGGCAACGTCTTCTAGTCAACCCTAACATAAAAAAGAAAAACAAATTTAAAGAATTTTTATCTACCTAAGGAATCTATTACAATAGTTTTTTATTTTATTCAGTAAGGATCATAAGATAATAACAATACATAAATGAGTAAATGAATATTCAAATTGCTGTTTCATAATGTTAACACTGAAATGTAAATTCAGTTTTTTACAGTACAACGATACAGTGTTAAAGTCTATATACATTAATTATTTTTCTATACAGTGCGATCTTAAATTTGCTTCTACTGGTGCTTATCGGTTGATTATTCATCAGTCCAGCTAATAAGCAGTTCACCAAAAATTTGAGAACAAAATATTGTTAATTATTATAGTATTGGTACACAAGCAGTAGAATTCCGTAATTGTATAAATTGAAACAAGCGTTTCGTTCTACTAGACACGTTCTACTAGGACATGGGGCTTTCAACAACATGAACAAAGTTTGGAAGGCGTCTGGACTCAGCATCAGGACAAAATGTCGCTTGTTCAATGCGTGCATCATCCCAATCCTTCTATATGGCTGCGAGTCTTGGCACTTAACCAAGGCTCAAGAGCGGAAGATACTAAGCTTTGAAAACAAGTGTCTTAGAAGGATTTTGGATGTCAGATGGTATGAACATGTTACAAATGATGCTGTGCGCCGGCGCACCCAGCAGAGACCTGTAATCTCCGTAATACAAGAGAGACGATGGTCCTGGCTGGGACATGTTTTGAGAATGCCCAATGATAGTTGGCCAAAAAGAGCACTGTTTTTCCGTCCGCAGGGGTTCCGTCGGCCCGGGCGTCCCTCTTTCACAATACACCGTTCCTATGACAACGATATCAGAGCGCAAGGAATGTCGTGGGAAGAGGTGACGCAATTGGCACAGAGACGCTCTGAATGGAGGAGGCTGGTTTCTGCCCTGTGCTCCCGAGAGGAGCGTTGAGGGCGATGATGATGATGATGATGAGAACATGGATAAACAGCGCGAGAAAGACTTCTTTTGAGAGAGACTCGATTACCTAATACAACTCATTCGAGTTGTATAATCTGTAGTTGAATGAGAAGCCTAATTCAATTTATCTAAAAATTAGAAACAAGCATTTCGTTCTACCGTTGATTACACAAGACGAGAGAGATGTTAATGACCTAAAAAGTCGAAAAACGTCTCTATCGAGTTGTTCAATATAATATGTACAATAGAACAAAACGCCTTATCCTATTATGAATTTCGACTACTCGTGTCACAATATTTAAGATAAAATTGGTAATCATAATATTATGTAGTCAACTACGATTTTCTACGAAACAATATCCAATTTTCACGTGACTAGAAATAGGTAATAGTAATTTACAAATCGTAATAAAATTTACTTCGTGCGATTCAATTCTAAGCCAGATGATGAAAGAAGAAATAATAATTATAACTGATGACGAAATGGATAGCGATTAGTCCGGATAACGGATAACAAAAATCAGGAAATACTATTCTAAACCGGATTACCGGATATCCAACCACCGTTCATTCGTCAATGTTGTTTCGTCAAAGGCTCTTCCAACGGGATACCTTTTCATCTATCTCTGAAACTCCACATAATTGAGATTATTAATACTACGGGGCAGATTGGTATGCAAGCCTTTGCTAACACAATCATATAAAACTCTTTGAAATTTCAGTCAATCTATGCCCTAATTTGTCTCGCTTACAACAAGTATCGTTATTGTGATGGTATGGACTCAGATGATTTTCAATAATTTATTTTATTAAACTTTATTATAATGAAACTGTAAATTGCTGATGTAAAATATATCTATGCCTGACTAAGACATACTACACTTGCAGCGCTGAACATTTTTTTCGGAATTTTTGTGTTCCAACATCGATGACTTTCAAGCATTAGCAATGTATTGTCTAACAACTAAAGTCAGTTTAATACTAGATGCAAATTTGATTGGCTGCATGACGATTTTTTCTTTGATTTACCTATCTAGGATATCTTTGATACCTAATGACAATGTGACAGATTGATGGCCTACAAATAATAAGAATAATGAATAAAGAATCTGGTAGATGTGGAGATGCCTTCACTGAGAAGAAAAGTTGATAAAACGTTGCGAGATAGAGGGAAGAATGAGAATATCAGGAGAATGAGCGGATGTGAGAGAAGTGTTGTGGACAGAATGCATGTACACAAGTTAAGATGGTTTTGACAATATGTTGAGCGAATGCACGATTAAAGGATGACGAAGAGGATGTATTAATCTTAAAGAGCGGGTGTGAGAAAGCGCACCGTCTAAGAACCATGTGGCTTGATCACGTGGATCAAATTCTTAAGGTCGGCCGCGTGTTGAGTAAGAGAAACCGGTGTGCATATGTGAGAAATGGCGTGAGTGTATAGTATAATCTGGTATCAATAATAAAGTCAAAATTTGGATGCTATCCATAATCCGAACGATAAGTAATATCAAGCTGTTTTAGCCGGATGTCGGACAAATTCGGGATATTAGTTTCATGATTTTCAATTACTATCGGACTTGGCATACTTATATTTAATCGGAGACCATCTGGTATTTGGGGACCGCAATTATAAGAACAATACCAAATATTTTATTATTATTATTCTACTATCTCACGGAGATATTATTGAAAGCCTTGGACATTCTAACTAAAATTACATAGAACTATTGATAGGAATCCACGACAATATTATTCTCATATATTCCTTTGTAATGAAAATTTCCTTTCAACTGCCAATCAAAGATTCTTTATTTGAATTTTTAAAATTGAAAAATTAAGCAAGAGATATACGACCTGGTAATCCTATGTAGAACGAACAGAGAGAGAAATAGTTTTTTTATATACAGCTATTGGATTGTTCAATTCACTACCAGATAATATAAAGCGACTGAATAATATTGATCAATTTAAGAAATATTTCAAAAACTATATACTAAGAAGCCGAACAGAGACTACTATGTAAGAAGCAATTTTTGTGAGAAGACATTTTGTGCTTGAGTTTTAGAATAACATCCTCCCCTCATACCAGCATTTCATTGCTGTTTGGGGAATACGAAGTGTTTATTGTTAACTTTAATAAAATATCAATATAAATGTATCGAAATATAAGTTGTGTATTAAATAAATAAAAAAAACTAAAAAAAAAGATGATTTTTATTTTAAGTTCTATTTTTAAAACTCCTCTTGAACTGATTAAATTAATCAAATTTGCATAAACTAAATGAGATTTGATTAACTTTAGGTATATTTTATTAATTTATTAATCATTTTTGCATATCATCATTTTATAATATGCAAAATAAAATGCCGATATGCAGTGACGACAATATGGAAATTTTTCTGTCTAACCATTTCATTTTTGCTTAGACCTAATCCAAATAAATAAAGGTACCTATATACAATGCAACACACATGCATATGTCAACTGCATGACGTGTGTTGCATTTTGTAATACCAAACAATGTTTGCAAACTTTGCTGGTTTTCAAGTTAAAATTGATTTGACTCTGTATTGTTGTTTACGTTGTAGTTGTATACATTGTATTTAGGTACCTATATACAATATTGTCGATAGTACATACCTACCAAATATAAAAATAATACAATATTTAAAATATGTTTTTCACACAGCCTTGACATTGAGAATTGTGGAATTGGTGAACGTTATCAATGGATACCGAAAATGATGACTCAAGCTATCCTAACGACTTATTCGTAAGCATTGTGGCGCCTTTCTCACTTTTTAGATTGGATTGGAATTTGCACAATGTTATATTGTATTATGAGGATGGCTTACATGTTTATTAAACGTAGCTGCTCTGCTGGCTACCCCATTTATGAAATATGCCGTGATGGTGTAGTAGTAGTAGTACAAGAATCTACTGTGTGTTAACATGTTTCTTCAATTTATTATATTTTATATGACTAGATTAATTTTATATTTGATGTTTATATATGGAATTTTATATCTTGAATTTTATATTTAACTTTTGATTGAGCACACAATATACGTGTATATAATGATGAAACTATCCCTCAAAGCACGAATTCTGCTCAAATTTGAGGGAATAAATATGTTTACTGTGCATTTATAAAAAAAAATGGATATTTTCGTAAAAAAAATATATTTATCTCAATAAACATATTTGTATTTGAATTGATTTCTTTGAAAGAATTTATACATAATTTGTAAAAATCAAAACGAAAGAATTGTTAACATTCTAATCAAAATGCATTTATCATTAACAGTTCAGTAATTTTGTTTATTAGAACCACCGAAAACCTAATATTTTTTATATGAAATATATTTTTTGTACTTAACTTAACTATCTCATATATGTTAGTAAGAAATTGCGATGAACATTGTCAATGTACTAAAGATTTAATCACGGAAGTGATCTAAACTTATGTAGGTACACTTCACCACAATGATCTGAAGTATAATATCATTCACAACAATAATTGTTATCGTGAAAAGTGAATGAGATGGAAGGGGATGAAGGGAGAAAGATAGGGGGCGTTATTATAATCACAATATTGTTATTGATATTATTATGCTGGGGGGCGGATGTATTATAGGTATTATTATAATATACAAATATTTGTCGGGAGCCATTACTGTATATTATCAATCCATTCGCGCAAATATGGAATTTGATAACAATATTAATAATAGGGAGGTATCATTGATAATAATATAATATTATCGTGGAATCGTTTCGAAGGGAAAGGTGATGAGATGACAACAATGTTAAATAGATGTGATTAAAAATTGTTGTCACTGATACTTGTTATTGATAAATGTGTCGCTGAGTGTAGAAATCCGCTGTAAAACATTTTTGTGATTTGGAGAAATTCGATAAAAACTATTTTGTATCCAAGTATCAAACATACTTTCCAGAAGTCAAACAAGTTTGATAATTATAAGATTGTCACAACGACTTAATTTTAGAATTAAATTCACGATTGAATAAAAAAAACTGTTCATTTTGGACACATAAAAAACTGCTATTGGCCGGTTGAGTTTAAGAGGATATTAAAAAACACATAAAGGGCTAATGTGGGATTTTTTTCTCATATTCATATGCAAGAACTAATGCATGAATCCAGCCAGGTCTCCGTCAGTAGAATAACATCGTACCCAAAAGAAGGCGTGGACTGGCGTAGCTCGCTTACCTATTCATTTCGTTAACGAAAATTTGTATTTATTCCTTTTTAAAAAAAAAACTTACTTGGAGCATCCAGCAAAGAATTGATCGCCCACTACTTTCTGTAAGTTTCGAGTGTCCTATAAAAGGTAGGTGTTGGAAAAAATGAAGACATTTTACATCTTAAATTCAGTGATAAGATTTTGCACACTTCCTGAATGCCTTAATATTTTGCTGGCAAGGAGACTAAATTTATATGGGTTTTTTTTTCAGGGGACACTTGAAAATGTACAGAACAAAGTCCTTGTTTTCAAACTCAATACAGCCGTGTTTATAAATAGCAGTTACTAATCAAATTGTTATTTCTGTCTGCTCTTATCGTGACATTATACCATCGCGATCATCCCCTATGTTATTGTACATAGACACGTATTTATCTGTCACATGATATTAGACGTCAGTAAATATTATGCATAGGTGGTGGGTGTGACGTATTGTGATGACCCTACCTATTTTAAACCATTCTAAGCTCCGAATTTGCAACATCCTAGCTTCTAAACTATACCTACTGTAATAATTGATTCCCAAACTAGAAGTGACAACCCTATTCAGCTAGCTAAGAATTGTATGAATTTTCGCATTGTTGCAAATATACGTACGAAATATCGCATTCCTAATTGAATTAATTAACGAATTTTGGCCTTTCGTGATCGTCTCGATTTATCTATTAACTATTTTCAGAAGATTTGGACCCAGTACGTTGTGTTTTGCCGATAATTTTACCTACGTTGTGTATTTTTAAAAACGCAAAATAAGTCACCTGAAATATACATTTCAATAATCAAAAAGAACAACAAAATCACAAAATCAATAAAACAATTTAAACATAAATTTTGATACATATTAACTCTGAGATCAACTTTGACGTCAGATCACTTACCTTGAGATACTGTAAAATAACATAATAAAAATAGTGCACAATAAAACATAACGAAATATAACATAACAATCATCATAACATAAAATTCAAATAATATTATTCTATATCATTACGAGAATGTTGTATGGTAACCGGTTGCCGATCTATGTCCCTACATAAGATAACCATTTCATAGTTTCTATAGCCGATGTATGTACATATGTTCTACAACATACCTACTAATTCGTTGCGTCGTAAAGGACAGTGGCGCACCCCAAAACATTACATTATTACTTTTGAATATTAATTAAATTTCAACACAATTGCTATGACATCATTTTCAGAGACTAACTACCATGTTAGTGCATGAAAAGCATGCTGTGTCCATGCTGAAGGAGCGCCGCCTCCGCTCCCTCACGTCTCAAACTGTCCCATGCCGCATTTTGAGCCCGAGTGCACTAATCTACACCCCGAATATATAAAATAATATATAATATGTATACTCATTTGAACATGCAGCTATATATAATAAGAATAATTATAAATATATGTTAAGAAGCTTTGTCTTGGACCCTGGCGGGAAACGGGGCAAGACCAGTATTGACCCTTGTCTCGAAAGCTGAATCGAAGAGTGGGGAGCAGGGCTTGCTAACGGTACACCTACATTTCGAAGCAGGATTAGGACTGGAATTGTTAGTATATAGTATATGTTTCTACAAAGTACATAATACGTCTCGTGCATAATTGTATAATAATAATGATAAATATGTGGTTACGAATAGATCAAACCCACACTATAGACACTAGGTAGCTAGTCTAGTGTCGATAGGCAGAAGGGATCCATATCCATAAGGTAATCTCGACAAGATTTAGCTATAAAAGACTACATATTTATGGTGAGGTGAATTTAGGAATCATGTAAGTCAAATAAAAATATATTAAGACCAATAAATACATAAATATTACTTATGATTAGTGTCATGCAAAATATCAAATTTGTTCCTTCCATGATATCGCAGCAATTACAGCATGTTGAATAAGTAGAAAAATCCAGTAAGTTCGTAGAATACAAATGACATTCGATGATAAAATATGTAATTAAATTAATAATCAAATAATATCCTTCTCAACATATAACTCCTCTTCAAACTGTATACTCCATCGTTATGGTAAAGTAAATTAAATAAAAGTATAATATTGGGTAGAGCGGTGCGCCACTGTTATTAGTCTAGTTCTAGATGTGTCGGACCGCGCTATATAAAATCAGCCACAGGTACATACATACATACAATAATACTGAAAATAAATGTACATATAACACATAATTCCTTCGTTTTCAAAATCCGTAAAATAATAAATCCTTGAGTACAAATATTGCCTTGTAGACAACAGACATCCTGAGAGTATCCTAACACCTAGATATAAATAATAAATTAATAATATTAAAAGAAAATCTTATCTTAGACAGCTGGCAGCATCACGGATTTTAAATGCTAATTAAAAGTAATTTAGGATGATCTTTATATATTCCCAATTGTGGAAATATCACTAAAAAATAATGTTTTAATAACTACGAAGGTGGGTAAATAAAAATATTAAAAGATGTCGAATTCAAACACAGATATTAATATGATTCAGTCCCACCTCCCTCTGGATTCAAAACTAAACTGCCACGAGTAATAAGTACTCTCTCTTCAGACCCTGAAAATGTCGACCCAAAGCAACAAAAAAAAACTACATCCATCTCTTCCTGACACACACCGAAATATACCTGTATCTGTCCCCTACATAGATAGTTGTGTTCAACAACCACTTGAGATTGCCTCATTCCCAAATTAATTACCTACTACAAATACACGATCTAGGTATATAAAAATAATATATACCGTCTTGTATATATTCATTTCATGACATCCCCCCTTTGAGATCATGCTGAAGACAAAATGGATGAGGCATTATCTCACAAACAATTATTTACTTTCTAATTATTTTTCATAATTATTTAATTCCAACTTTCGAGTCCGCCACTGTATATTCCGATAGGTCGTAGGTACCTCGTCAGCTGTGCTCCTCTATTCAAGTCATCAATAATAATAATACATGCATGCACATAACACACCGATGCGTCCACTTGAGAAATTCTCGTTCAATATTATTGTCCCAACATAACATAATATTTTAATATTCTGTTATATTTTATTATTTCGAGTTTTGTTATTATTTTATGTCATCACATCTATAGAACATAAAATAGTAATAACAAGTTTATCCCAATACTTAAATATCCAAGTTGCATTTTGTTAAAATTCGTTTCATGTGATCATATTCACACATCATTATAATTATCCATAGTACTTGTGGTTCCCTATAGTCCATATATGCATTCTTCAGGGTGATCCAATTCGCTGGTAACACCAATCTTGTACTACTCGCCAGATGTCTCATATCCATGATTCCTTTGCCGATGCAGCCAGTAGTCCTGCAGCACACAAATAGATACGCAAATCGTCCTCTCCGTAACGACACAAATTCAAGACATTCAAAAACGGCGGCAAACCTCATCGCTGAATCCAAGCTGCTAAATGTCTTAATTTCCTAGAACACCCGTCCTCCCACAGGACATACGAAGACTCACGGAAAAAAGTGGGAGACCAACTCTCCACCGGCAACCCATCCTAAATAACCATTCATCTCTCAGCACCATCACGCTGCGTCTCAGATGGGGTAGGCAGAGAGAAACGATTGACAAATCCCTCCATCCTGGCCTACATCCTTCGTTTCCACCACTGTCATACAATTTCTCACAGAATGCAACCCGTTTTCTCCTAGTCAACACGCAGCCGTCCATAAGAATTTGATCCACGTGATCAAGCCACATAATTCTACAAGTAGTGCAACATCCTCCAGCTAACCAACAAAATTCGTGATAATATGTTGACAATGTGCCTAAATAATATCAAACGCGAACAGCTAACCCAAAATACCTATAATTACGTAAAATAAATCACCCATAATAATACCACAAATAATCAAGAGAAAGATAACGTACTATGTTCTTGAACATCCAGGGGTAAGTGGTGGGAACCCCTCCCTCAATGTGTTTACGCACATTCAAGCATATAAGATACATAACACAATATTTAAACGAGTTGCATTGACAATATCTACATAATACATCCCAATATGTTATTCTATAATAGGTATATAGAATTTCCCTTGCATCCAATATAACAGTCACCTAATGTATATACCTACATATTAGGTATATATATATGAATCGTCCTCATTCATTTCAAAAGTCCTGAAAAAAAAACACTTATCTATTTCAAACTATATCACACACACAACTAAATATAATACACACAATTGTAACTCCATATGCACATATCATAATATTCGTTCCACTTGTAAAATAATAATAACTAAACACTTTATAGTTCACATCTTCACTCTAACACTATTGAATAATATTATTATAATATTTGACACCACAATTTTAAAATTATAACACATTAAATAGTTTATTCCATTTGTGACATCGATAGATTCACAATCGATTCTCAAACTGTTACATCATAGCGTGGTACTTTCTTATCAAATTACTTCTCTTCAGCGATTTATGTTATTGTACACCACTCTCTTTTGGGTTAACAGAGAGGATCCAATGCTACATAATCTCATCACATCACCCTTCTGGCCTCCAATAAAACTACTATCATCGCTGTCCAAACTTTTCACCAAGTAAATCATGTTGGTATCCTACCAACAGATATTCAACATCAAATATTTCCTATATAACCTCGTATACTTTATGTTTCAGATTTCCTTGTTCCATTCAGACAATATCATCAAATCAGTCCAAAAGTTTAACAACCACTGATTGCATACATCCCGTTAGGTACTATAATATCCCGTATACCTTTCTGCTTGCATCTTTATTTAAAACTATAGTTTTTTTTTTTTTTTCATTCCAGTAATAATATTATTTCCTATCTCGTTCTTGGTTTAGAATAATATAACGTTTTAATCATTATTATATCCTAGGATCCATAGGTTGTAGGTACATCTTATTTCTCTATTTGGAAGACGATGTATTATATCGGCGAACATCAACCTCTTTTCTCCTTAGAACATTTTCATAAATGAGTATTCTCTTGTCCTCAATTTTGAAATGATAGATACCACCTTTCAGGGTATACAAAGAGTTCCAACGTTTCCTAAAACTCCAGATCCTGGAATGCCCCTCCTGGTTTAAAAGAGTCTGCTTTCCGTGTAGACTGTCTTCCCTCTAAGCCGATCATTCCCCCCCCCCCCCCCTAGCCTGTAATTTCTTCCAGCTAACCGTTTAACATATAACCGTAATCATAATCAATAATCATTCGGCTATCGCCTTCTCATCCGCTCCATGCATATATTGTATTATGTATGTTATCAGATACTCATAAACTCTGGTCTAACATTATTTCAAACTCAATAATATATTCACCATTCTTACCTCGATCATAAATTTATTTCACACCCCAAATAATTAACTTGACAGAATTCTAAAAGTTTAAAAACGAACACTTAACTTACAAATACTGTAAAATGTTAAGACCATATTCCTCAAGAAATAATAATACCTATAATATCAGTCCCTAACAAACATGTACTTGATACATATAACTAACATCAAACTATATACCTACCTATTATTTATCCATTTTACCCAAATACTATAATATCTAAAAATCCTAAAAACTCTAGGCATATACCCATATACATAAAATACACTTCGCATACATAATACCCATGTTTACAAGTCTATTTGGGAATATAATATTCAATTTTTCTAACACCCAATCTTCTTATGAAAGTACATATTTTTGGTACCTATATACATTATTGAATAAACTAAAGAACTATTCATAAGGACATAATTCCAAATGAACTCTTAAGGGTTCACCATTCTTATGTATAATGTAAGATATATACCTATAGACAGCCAAACATAAATATAATATGTTGCCGAATTTGCCTAACACTATAATCCATGGGTAACCAACCCGCGGTTCTCGAAGTAAAAAATCAACAACCAATTTCCTCGCTACATCTCCCAAGAATAAATTTTATTCCTCCCCTCAAAAACCAAACACATTCCTCTGTCCATAACCCAGTTCTACTCCTCAAAACCCATTTATGCTCTCCCCCCCTCCAATATTCATGATTTTAGTTATTTATCATCGCAAACCCAAAACCCACTTCTACTCCGTAAAAACCCAGTTTTATGTCGGCAGTGACCGACATAATATCCTGGTCCAAGGCACCATTTGTGATGACCCTACCTATTTTAAACCATTCTAAGCTCCGAATTTGCAACACCCTAGCTTCTAAACTATACCTACTGTAATAATTGATTCCCAAACTAGAAGTGACAACCCTATTCAGCTAGCTAAGAATTGTATGAATTTTCGCATTGTTGCAAATATACGTACGAAATATCGCATTCCTAATTGAATTAATTAACGAATTTTGGCCTTTCGTGATCGTCTCGATTTATCTATTAACTATTTTCAGAAGATTTGGACCCAGTACGTTGTGTTTTGCCGATAATTTTACCTACGTTGTGTATTTTTAAAAACGCAAAATAAGTCACCTGAAATATACATTTCAATAATCAAAAAGAACAACAAAATCACAAAATCAATAAAACAATTTAAACATAAATTTTGATACATATTAACTCTGAGATCAACTTTGACGTCAGATCACTTACCTTGAGATACTGTAAAATAACATAATAAAAATAGTGCACAATAAAACATAACGAAATATAACATAACAATCATCATAACATAAAATTCAAATAATATTATTCTATATCATTACGAGAATGTTGTATGGTAACCGGTTGCCGATCTATGTCCCTACATAAGATAACCATTTCATAGTTTCTATAGCCGATGTATGTACATATGTTCTACAACATACCTACTAATTCGTTGCGTCGTAAAGGACAGTGGCGCACCCCAAAACATTACATTATTACTTTTGAATATTAATTAAATTTCAACACAATTGCTATGACATCATTTTCAGAGACTAACTACCATGTTAGTGCATGAAAAGCATGCTGTGTCCATGCTGAAGGAGCGCCGCCTCCGCTCCCTCACGTCTCAAACTGTCCCATGCCGCATTTTGAGCCCGAGTGCACTAATCTACACCCCGAATATATAAAATAATATATAATATGTATACTCATTTGAACATGCAGCTATATATAATAAGAATAATTATAAATATATGTTAAGAAGCTTTGTCTTGGACCCTGGCGGGAAACGGGGCAAGACCAGTATTGACCCTTGTCTCGAAAGCTGAATCGAAGAGTGGGGAGCAGGGCTTGCTAACGGTACACCTACATTTCGAAGCAGGATTAGGACTGGAATTGTTAGTATATAGTATATGTTTCTACAAAGTACATAATACGTCTCGTGCATAATTGTATAATAATAATGATAAATATGTGGTTACGAATAGATCAAACCCACACTATAGACACTAGGTAGCTAGTCTAGTGTCGATAGGCAGAAGGGATCCATATCCATAAGGTAATCTCGACAAGATTTAGCTATAAAAGACTACATATTTATGGTGAGGTGAATTTAGGAATCATGTAAGTCAAATAAAAATATATTAAGACCAATAAATACATAAATATTACTTATGATTAGTGTCATGCAAAATATCAAATTTGTTCCTTCCATGATATCGCAGCAATTACAGCATGTTGAATAAGTAGAAAAATCCAGTAAGTTCGTAGAATACAAATGACATTCGATGATAAAATATGTAATTAAATTAATAATCAAATAATATCCTTCTCAACATATAACTCCTCTTCAAACTGTATACTCCATCGTTATGGTAAAGTAAATTAAATAAAAGTATAATATTGGGTAGAGCGGTGCGCCACTGTTATTAGTCTAGTTCTAGATGTGTCGGACCGCGCTATATAAAATCAGCCACAGGTACATACATACATACAATAATACTGAAAATAAATGTACATATAACACATAATTCCTTCGTTTTCAAAATCCGTAAAATAATAAATCCTTGAGTACAAATATTGCCTTGTAGACAACAGACATCCTGAGAGTATCCTAACACCTAGATATAAATAATAAATTAATAATATTAAAAGAAAATCTTATCTTAGACAGCTGGCAGCATCACGGATTTTAAATGCTAATTAAAAGTAATTTAGGATGATCTTTATATATTCCCAATTGTGGAAATATCACTAAAAAATAATGTTTTAATAACTACGAAGGTGGGTAAATAAAAATATTAAAAGATGTCGAATTCAAACACAGATATTAATATGATTCAGTCCCACCTCCCTCTGGATTCAAAACTAAACTGCCACGAGTAATAAGTACTCTCTCTTCAGACCCTGAAAATGTCGACCCAAAGCAACAAAAAAAAACTACATCCATCTCTTCCTGACACACACCGAAATATACCTGTATCTGTCCCCTACATAGATAGTTGTGTTCAACAACCACTTGAGATTGCCTCATTCCCAAATTAATTACCTACTACAAATACACGATCTAGGTATATAAAAATAATATATACCGTCTTGTATATATTCATTTCATGACAGTATGTATGTCATACGATATTAACAACTTTATTGACAAATTATTAATACTATTGTCATTCATAATATTTTATTATTATTATCGATGATAAATGAGTATTATTATTACGATATACTGTTTCATCTTTCAAATTATCTACATAATTTATAATCCACATATAAACTAAGAACTAAGAATGTCTAAACTGATCGATAGGCGCGTTTTATTCGATGTAATTTTGTTATGTAAAATAGTAAACTCAAAATTCGATTGCCCTGAGCTCCTTGAATTAATCAAATTTCATATCCCCGACCGTCCCACTAGACAAAGGATATTACTCAGTGAATCAAATGCACGTACCAACTACCAGATACATTCAGTCGTGAACCGTCTGCATGTGCTCGGTGATAGGTATGCTGAGACAAAAGACTTATTTTTCGATGGAGATGGCTCTGTGAGGAGGAAGATGATAGAATGTTTTAATCAGATTTATTCTGAAAGTACAAATTTAATTTAATGTTTATTTCATAATTTAATTTAATTTTTAGTCATTGTAGTCATTAAGGTTTTTTAGTCATTGTAGTCAATTTGTAGTCATTAAGTTTTCATTGTTTTGTATCTTGTAAAATTGTCCACTTGTAATATTTTTTTGTTATCAAAGGCAATAATGCCGTAAATAAAGAAATAAATAAATAAATAAAGATTTCATATTATGTATAGTTGTATGACATCAATAGACTTCGTAATTTGGAAATACAGATGTAAAATAATACACACTCTACGAGGTCTCATACTCAGAGCAGGCTTTGGACCAAAATCATCTTTTATACCTATCGTATTCACTGACAGGACAGACATGTTTTCATTATCAAATTTGTATGGAAAATATAAATGATTATTAGTTGCTCAACAGTATCATATTGAATCCAATAATACTGGAAATTTTTATTTACTTACCTATGGACGTTCTCGTTATCATGATTTTTTTACCAGCCTCAAAGCAAAACAAACTTATTGGAAAAGTCTCCTGTAGGGAGGGCTGGTTAAATGTTTAAAGTTCTAGCTTGATATGTTGACATCTCTGACGTGACGTATGCCGAGTTTGTAATAAAAATTGAACTTATATTGTAGTTATGTTAATGTCTGGACATTGTAAGTTTTATTCTGGGATCGCATTGACCTTCAGCTGTAATGATCCATGTCAGAATCGTATTATTGTCAGTATAATTATAAAATTTACAAAACTACGCTAGGTGATTGACTGAAAATCGTAATTCTCAGTTGGAAGGGCTTTTCAAATCTAAAATAATCTGGCAAGAGATATTGATATATTTCACGTGACATCTAGGTTTCTAATTTGATATTCCCAGTTTGAATCATCTTCTGGGATCGCATAGGCCTTCAGGTGTAATGGTTCTCGCAAGAATCGTCTTATTGTCTACAGTTATCCGATTGCCGAATATTCGGTTATCCACCTTGGAATCCGACCGGATATACATTATCCGTCTTAACAAATATCCTTTACATCACTACGTAGTAATTAGTTTCAGTTAACTCTGACCTAAATAATAATAATAATTTTTCATCAGCTTTTAACTTGAAGCAATCATCATCATCGTCATCTCTTTTCGCATTTCAACCGCAGTGCAGTAGAAGAGTTTTTTCCTTCACAAGAATCCATTAGTTGAAGCATTAGCCAATAGGGATGTTAAGGATACTCTCACATTTTTGTATATTCTCATTCATTTTAGTAAATGTTTAGAATATTTACTAGATTTTTTTTATTGATTAACCGGATTTGTCTGCAGATGACAAAACCAATCAGAAACCTCGATTAGAGAACCATGTCTTCACAATTCACCATTGTGTAAAATCTAATCGGAAGAAGTGAGAAAGGTGTCCCATCGCTTACGAATTGGCTCTAGGCTGGTTTAAGTGATCACTTAAGCTTCACTCAAGATCATAAAGCGTCTCTCGATTGGTGGACCTTACATCGTGACAGTGAGAATGGTGGAATTGGTGAACGTTGTCCATGGACACCGAAAGTGATAACTTAAGCCAACCTAGAGCCAATTCGAAAGCGTTGGGACACCTTCCTCACTTCTTCCGATTAGATTTTACACAATGTTGCATTGTGTAAACATGGTTCTTCAATCGAGGTTTCTGATTCATTTTAGTAATTTTTTTTTATCGAAATCAACATTCACTTAATAAAATAAAATCTTTTTTGTACGTGTACTTAATTTAAAAAAAAACATGAGTTTGAATGGTATCATGGATCTAACTTACATAATGTAGATTAGATCCAACTGGCTAAACTTAAATTTTGTACCCATCATGTAATGAAGTTAAGATTCCAAATATATAAAACGTACTATTTATTAGCTACAACTATCCCATTACTCAAATGGGGTAGCCAGCAGACTATCCGCGTGCAATGAACGTGTTGGCTGTCCTCTCCGTGCAAACAAAAGATTTTTAATTTTTTTTATTAATTTCATATAATACAACATTAAATACAATTATAAAGTCGCGCCAGGATGGGTGGTAAACCCCATCGCTGAATATAAGATGTAAGTTAATACATCCTCTTCGTCAAACTTTCATCGTGCATTCGGTCAACGTGTCCAAACCATCGTAACTTATTTACACGCATTCTATCCATAACACTCCTCTCGCATCCACTCATTCTCCTTAAATCCTCATTCTTCACTCTATCCCGTGACGTTTTACTAACCATTCTTCTTAATGAACGCATCTCCTCGGCATTTATTCTACTCTCGATCTTCATTAACCACGTCCAAGTTGCACTTGCATACATAAGTGTCGGTGCCATTTTAAGGTTGAGAAAAAACAAAGTCACCTTATTTGGTAATGCCCCCAGGGCGGGGGGGGGGGAATTTTTCACTCCTCATTCTTCACTCTATTTCGCAACATTTTACCAACATCCTCATATTTCACTCTTTCTCGCAACGTTTTCCCAACCATTCTTTGTATATTATTTACTTTCAAAAATATCAAAATAATATGTATTTGGCATCACTTTTATCCAGCAACCCGGTATTGCTGTCTATTGTGTTTTTCCATTTTTTTTTAATTATAAAACTTAAAACCGTTCATAATTTAAGTACTCGCGGCAGACGTGGCAAACAAGTGGCTCTTGTAATGAATTTTTCAAAAGTTTTACCATATGATTCAATTTCAGGTTAAAAAGCTTCGCTTGAGATGAACACAATTTCTATTATAATAATTTTTCTTCTTTTCTCATTATGTTGTTGAGTTGTTGCTAAGTTGAAAGTTAAATCTGTATTTTTTTTTCATATTTATGAAATACATATTAATTAACACCAATTTGAAACATAATTTCTAATTGTTAATATGATTTTTTTTTAATAATTATATAACATTATGAAACAACATTTATGAAAAGAAACATAAAATGCTTTTTCCCAATAAAATTGACAGAAGGTACTTGTTGGAAGTCCATTTTAAGAAGAATTATTGAAAAAATACAGGTTCTTTGCTAAATGGCAATTTCTTTCAACTAACATAAAATACTTACACATAATTGTAAAAACTCAATTTCGAATATTTTTCACGATGCCTATACTTAAAGATTTAAGATGAAAAGAAAAAGTGATATAAAATGAATGTAAAAAAATTAACCATTTGAAGGAAATAAAAGGCTTCGATAATTTGAATCGGAATGAAAAAAAATAATCCATGAAAAGGGATTAAATACTATGAAATATTTTTTTGTAAATAGCTTTTTAAGCTCGTGTAAACGATTTCAATTTATAAAAGTGTTACTCGGCATACAAATTGTACCAAATATTTTTAGTGGTTTAAGTATTTGTATTGAAACGATCTTATTAAGTTTTTTTTAATTCTCTGTACTACGGGTTCAGTAAACATTTTCTTGATTTTGGTGTCGATATTCTGAAAACATAATTTACATTTGAAAAACTTATTTTACATGAGCCTGAATTTTTTTTTCAGATTTTCAATTTCCGTTTTAACATCTGAAAGTATATTTTTTCTATAACTGTGGATTGGGATAGGATGAAAAGGTTTTTTTATTCACAATATAATACAATAATAATTGATACCTGAATTCCATAAGTGTATAATAAATTGAGAGTAAAAAATAAATATTATTTTTCAAAAAGATCAATATAGGTACCTACATAGTTACTCAAACCATTTGTACGGACTACAGCAAAATTGTGAAATTAAAAGTCTCAACGATGTTCTTGTTTTTATTTTCAGGATAAGTCAATTTAAAAAAATACAAATACTAATAATTTGAAATAGGGCTCTCTGTGTGTTATCCACAACGTCTGTGTGTGGTTCTAGGTTATCTTTGGATACTCGATAAACTGGCGAGTGAGATCCTTGGGGGAGATGGTCAGTTTGGGTCGCTCGATATGCCTATGATGGAATGCAGCATTGCCTTTTGAAATGTTCAATTATTACTTTATGCATAATTTACATGTTGTACCTGTTGCACTAATTCTAGTGAAATAAGTATAAAGGGTGGGTGTAGATGGATACCTTGAAATAATTTTATTTAATTATTAACTTATTCATTCTTTACTTTGTGTCGATCACAATTTAGCAATTTGATCTGTTGCACTAATTCTAGTGAAATAAGTATAAAGGGTGGGTGTAGATGGATACCTTGAAATAATTTTATTTAATTATTAACTTATTCATTCTTTACTTTGTGTCGATCACAATTTAGCAATTTGATCTGTTGCACTAATTCTAGTGAAATAAGTATAAAGGGTGGGTGTAGATGGATACCTTGAAATAATTTTATTTAATTATTAACTTATTCATTCTTTACTTTGTGTCGATCACAATTTAGCAATTTGATCTGTTGCACTAATTCTAGTGAAATAAGTATAAAGGGTGGGTGTAGATGGATACCTTGAAATAATTTTATTTAATTATTAACTTATTCATTCTTTACTTTGTGTCGATCACAATTTAGCAATTTGATCTGTTGCACTAATTCTAGTGAAATAAGTATAAAGGGTGGGTGTAGATGGATACCTTGAAATAATTTTATTTAATTATTAACTTATTCATTCTTTACTTTGTGTCGATCACAATTTAGCAATTTGATCTGTTGCACTAATTCTAGTGAAATAAGTATAAAGGGTGGGTGTAGATGGATACCTTGAAATAATTTTATTTAATTATTAACTTATTCATTCTTTACTTTGTGTCGATCACAATTTAGCAATTTGATCTGTTGCACTAATTCTAGTGAAATAAGTATAAAGGGTGGGTGTAGATGGATACCTTGAAATAATTTTATTTAATTATTAACTTATTCATTCTTTACTTTGTGTCGATCACAATTTAGCAATTTGTAGAGCAATGCATTCTATGTAATTTCACACAGTCAATATACTGAGGGCGAGTTTATCTCATTGTCAGGCAAATGTAAAGTGAGAACAACTTTACTTTTGGGTGACGATGAGAGTGGAAGCTTTCAAATGTCAACTGGCAAATTAATTAAATCACCATTAGAATAACTAGCAACTACTACTACTTCTACTACACCATCACGGCATATCCTTCAAGTGGGGTAGCCAGTAGACCAGCTGCATGTTCTAAACATGCAAGTCGTCTTCTCTGTACCAATAAAAAAATAACACATTAAGGATGGGTGGAAAACCTCATCTCTGAATTTGAGATATAAAATGTCTTTATTTTTTTCGAACACCTGTCTTTTACTGGACAATCGAAAACTTTCGTAAAAGAGTGTGAAACCAATTCTTTACCGGGTGCTCCACAAGTGTTAATTTTTATTTCTTATGTTTGTATTTTTAATTAATTAATACGAATCATCTCATTCTTGTAAAGCTTAGAATATAAAGTTATTTAGCATTGAACTTTTATTATAATTATTAATATTACTTCTCTCCAACAGTTTTCTAATCAATATCCTATCATCATAACACGAGATAACACTTCTCGTTCACGATGTGGGTTAATTTATTTCTATTGATAGGGGAGAGTGGGGATGTATGGGACATTTTTTTTCAGAATTGAATTTTAGAAATATATAAAGCAATTTATTTGAAAAAAGTACTATGTTGCCGAAGATACACAATTAGCTATGATATTTAATAATTGAAATTATACGGTTGAGCATATTAAATGAGTTATGAGAAATATTACAAGACTATGACTTTGTCCCATTCCTCCACACAGTGTGGAGGATTGGGACACCTATATGGGAGGAATGGGACATGCATATAAAAAAGAACTTATTTAATTCACTTCGCCGAAACGATTCAATTTTATTTCGAATACATAAATTTCTTGAATATTTTTTGTGCCGCCATGTTTTTGAGGCGTAGGCAATACCATTTGGTGATACTAAGGAAAGATCTTCCTGAATTGGGAACAGTAAATCATTGGAGCCATCTCTCTTTCTTAAAAAGGACAGCAATAGATTTTCGCTGTCGCCTATTATTCCTTCAACCGATCAACATAATAAATTATCTTATTTTACCCTTCAAATTTTACTAATATGAAATCCCCTTGTTTATACGTGTATGGGAGACATCCCATACCTCCCTCACTGAAGTGTCCCAAACCTCCACCATGAACAGTAAAATGGTAAATGACATAATTTTATACAATAAGTTTTGGAGTACGTTAAACCAATGTGTGAATATAACGAACAATTAACACAGGTTTAAGAACAAAATATAAAAATTATCTTATCTTGGCTCTACTGTCTCCCAAAAGGATGGAATTTATTAGGTATAATTTTACTTTTTATGTAGAAAAATGAAAAACAACATTTTTTTTCGCCACACGCACAAAACATCAAATGGCACTGATTTTTCACTAAACAGACCTCTAGTGACATCTTTTGACATGCTAAGATGCTATGAAATATTTCAAATTTGAATAATATGAGTACTGTCCCATACCTCCTGCATCCCATACCTCCACACTCTCCCCTACTTTATAATATAAATAATAATAACGTATGTTATTACAATCTTCATTATTAATAATTGATTATAATCTACCATTCAATTAGATGTCAGAGGAAGGAAAAACAATTTAATAATATCATAATAATTGATAGTAATAGTGTTACTAGAGTTGTCAAGTCTAAGCGTTTTTATTTGATATTATACTTTAAATAACACACAGTTTACTTTTCACTAAGATTTATTCTAACCTCGAGCGCTTTCGTCAATGTTAATGAATTGACATTTTCAAGAGAACGTTTTTATTTATTTATTTATTGAATTCTTCACTGTATATTGGTTACAATGTTACAAAATAAAACAATATAATAAATATATAAGTTATACAAATCAATGTGCAGATGGCGAGTTTATCACAAAAATTTTGTCTTTTTTATTTTTACTTTTGGTTATCTACGAACTTTCTTCTTAATCTTGGAGCTTATGGCCCAATTTACCTATGATTTTTTTTCCAAATTTACATACTTTCCGTGAAGCACTCGGTAAATAATTGGTCTCCCACTCTTTTCCGTAAGCTTTCTGTGTCCTGTAAAATGCAGGTGTTCGAAAACATAAAGACAATATTCATCTTAATTAAATTGAGTGATGAATTATCTGTATTTATTAATTCATTAAAAATTAAAAATTTCAAAATAAAAAATATCATAGAAAAAAATTACCACCCACCCTGAATGTGTTACTATTTTTATACACACAAAGAGGATAGCTTGCATGTCTGTTGCATACGGTTGATCTTCTGGCTACTTTTTTAATCTTTCAATATTACAAACTCCAATACCACTTTGAAAATGTGGCGTCGAGGGTTAGAAATTTTGAGTGTTACGGAAGTTATTAAAATCTAAAAGTTAAATTTAAAAAAAAGAGGAAATCTATGAATACAATATTCTTGATCTGTCTACATCTTTTCAAAATCGGAATTGGCAATACTGAGTATTACAACGAATTAAATGAAAACTTTTGTTTCATACAATAAAAAGCGGAAGTAGTGTATAAGGAAGATATAAATGGTTTTCAATCTTCTCTGCTTGAGAAAGGCGCGATGAGATGGAACAATAATATAATATTACAAATGTCTATGTAAACTTTTATAACTTTCACAAACCGATTATTTTCTTCACCTTCATACTTCATACAAAACGGGTTAATACATTTCTATTGGTACAATTATTATTTGCACTAGATAATGTTTATATTTTTTTTTTTTTTTTTTAAAGATATATCTGGGTTTGTTATAAACCCAAATACAACCTTATACACCTTTCACACTAAGCTAAAAGCTTGTGCCGTGAAAGGGGAGTATGCCGGCACCTGGAATCGAACCACGGACCCCTAAATTTTATTGGCATAATGATGAAGACTGGACGTTTATTAAAAGCAGTTGATTTGCTAGTGGCCCAGTTGTGGGAGATTCGGTGATGGGTTACATGCTATATTATTTATTTGGATACAAACATTTTTTTTTTAATTAAGTGAATTAGTTTTAATTATTTTAAAAGGTTCTGTCAAAATATTCTTGAATAAATTTGATATAACGTTATTTAAATTATTATTACTATTAATATATATATGCAATCAATTTTCTGTATTAAAACCGCAACATCACTCTCGGAATTGCTTGAATTTATGATATTGCTTCATTTAGATATAAATTTAATCGCAGATAAAATTACAAAAATATTAAAAAATCAAACCGGCGAATGGCTTTTGAATGTTTGAAAAACTATCAATATAAAATTGTTAAAATATTTTTCAATAAAAATAGAGAAAAACGTATAAATAACTTTCATTCGATGCCAATTTTGCAGCGGAAATTCAGTCAATTGAGAATAAATTACTAACCAATAGGGAACATGCATGTGTGAGGAATATGAATAAATGTTATCAATTCATATTAATAAATATACGCTGATCACGAATATCCTAATAAGAAACCATAAAATAAAATTTTTCATTCATTATTTTCATTTTAAAAATCCATATTTTCTGTTATTGAATTAGTCCGGTGTGACGTCGCTAGGCGCTATTTTGTATTGCCACAAATTTCACTCTTAGTACTGTTTGTAGCGCCTGATATTGTCAAACACTGCTCCGCCACGAGTGGACCTTTTTGCGGCGAAGTGTGAAAATTGCTTTTTTAAATGGTGATAAAAACCTTAAAAATGCACATTTAAAAATATAAAAAGTACCATAATTTTTCTAATTTTCTGCACTATTTTTTGGGTTGAAAAATTTTTTTTGTGAAAGTTCCCCATTTCGGGTAGACAGACGAATAACTGATGTTTTTTAATATTATGTTGCATGTAGACTCAATAATTATTAAAAAAACATTGCATATGTGCTGAAATAAATCTGCATTTTATTTTATTTTTTTATACTACGCTGCACAATTATACAAATACTTAATTATTGCACATCTTTTATACCTGACAGTCATAAGAATCCATTAAAAACATAAAAAAAGTAAAAAAACAGTTTCCTTGAAGTCTGCGATACCAAATTATTACACACATTTTTTTTCTTTTAAGCGGCAGAAGAATTGCAATACACACTTCTCAGCATTATACAACCAGATTAGGCTACGTATGATCAGTCTTGATTACACAAAAACTTAAAAGTCTCATCATCTCTGTCGGTCCCTCAATCCTGAGGATCGTGACCATCATGCCTCGTCCTGTAAACCATCTGTCTCTATGTTGAGCGATCCTCCGCCATGTGTAAGGCCCCGTGAAGTGAGCTCTGTGTGGCCTCCTTAATTTGGTCGCTCCATCTTATTGGCACTCTGCCCCTTCCCCTCCTCCCTTCTACAACCCCAGTCATTATTATCTTTTCCAGGTTGTCATGCTCTCTTCTTGCAATGTCTAATGTGATGTAAGTCTAATGCCCGGAAAAATTAGCCTATCCAGATATACAGAATATCAAAGAATTAAGCTCAAAACGCGGGTTCAAAATATCAGCATTGTGCCTGAAATATCTGTGTTCAAAAACTTTCTAACTAAATATTTATTATAAAAGATTTCTGAATTTAGATGCAAAAAAGATTATCACAAAATATTCGTTGCCTCAATCAAAGCAATAAATTATCTGTATGACAGAGAAAATATGTCATAGTTCTGAATCAACAAATTAATCAAGACCATTGTATTGTTTTGTCGAAGACTTTGTCGCCAAATTAATGCCTCCGCGATCTATTGTAGGAGTGCGGTAAGTAAAATACGTAAAACTCAGGCAATATTGCCGCATCATGAATTTAATTATATCCCTACTTATATTAAATAATAATGCTCATTGTTGTAAAAAGGTTCAATTGTAATATATGAACCATTGATAAATTTATTTTTTATCAACAGTAACATATTTTTTTAAATCCTTCTACAATAAGAGACTCGAGGAAGATATAAATATATGTACGATTTTGAACAAACGCTCGTATAAGACTGACTGACATGAAATAACGTTGGTTGCAAATTTTGTTTATTCATATTACCAATAATTTATTCTTTGGATTTCAAGTCTAGATATACCATATAGGTTGATGGATAGTCACAACTACATACATACTACTTTAAACATAAATTGAGTTAAATTTACGGGTTTTAAAAGCACCTCTACTGTGATATCTCTCGCTGCAAACGAATTGCACTCGGTTTTCAGATGAAATTTCAATTTAAATTTAAATCAGCTGTTGATCAGATGAATACGAACTATGGTTATTTTATATTTTATTTTGATATAGATAATAATACCAGATTTAAGTCCGACTGTGGTGAAAGAATATTAAATATGATCTAATATTACTATACAATCACGGCATTTGTCACAAGTGGGGTAGCCAGCAGAGCAGCGTAACAAATAATCTACTCAAAATAAATGGCCTTTTTAAAATTTCTTGGGTCTGGTTGTAATATTTACATAAATCATGTGTTGTATAGCTGATATAACGTGTATCGTCCTATGTACAGCGTCCTCGAGGTGCTATGGCACAAAGATGACGCTTTAAATACTCTCCGTTTATTATTATTATTATCGTCGCCTAAGTACACATAATACAAGATTCATTACGAGAATATCTAAGTTTAGAAATAGGTAGCTCTTTTAATATTATATTAATAACTATTCATATTATATTTGTTGAAAATAAATAGTCTATCTATAAAAATATTAAAACACAGTTTTTTTTTAAATAAACCGATATCTTTTCTCACTGAAAACCCTAAAAAATTTATGAAAACTTAACAATAGATATTGAAAATCCGCACATATCAGTCATTAAGGTTGTGGGTCCATAGATTGATTTGTCAAAAATTACACTTTAGAATGACAGGATCTTACTTTGATCACGTGCATGATTAAATAACATTGGTGTTCCGTTCTCTCTGCATACCCCACTTGGCATCCAGCATGGCGTAGTATAATAAGCTTTCATTTGTGATATAAATTTCATTGCTTCCTTTTCTGGTCTAGAAGTATTAAATAAACCAATATTCGTACACATGAACAAAATCAAAGATTTTTTATTAGAATTGATAATATTTCAAAATAAGTTTTGAGGATATAAATTGAATCGTTTCATCAAACTGTCAGATTCAATATCGAAGTTTTTATTTTTATAGATTTATTGATATGGCAATAAAAGTATTATTCTGTGTGAGATATTTTTAACCTCGTCAGACCTGAATTAATTGTGCGAATCGAAAAAAAAATTTGTTTTAAAATCTTGTTATTTGGCTTCTAAATAACAAGTTTCAGGTAATTTGAAATTTTTTGATTTCTAGATTTGCGAAAATAAATATAATTATTGGAATGGAAATTAAATAAAAATAATAATAATAATAATAATAATAATAAAAAACTTTATTGCACAAAAAAACAACAAATGAAAAAATTCAATTTAACTATACAAAAAAAAATTGTGCAATGGGCGAGTTTATCGCAGTATATAATATAATATCGAGTTTAAGCGTAAAAATGAGGTTTCTGAAATGTTAATTTATATTTATTTGATATATATTAATTGATAAACATAAAATAAAGAATATAGGTACCTTTGCAAAAAAATTCCAGTAAAATTAAACACAAACTATGTAAATATATCTTTAATTTTCTCAACCTAAAACCTGGCAGTGACACTTTGCGTAGACTCGTTGACAAATAATTAAGTAAAAAATATAGTTAACTTTGACAAATGGCGCAAAAAAAAAATATGTCCATAAAATAGACTTCATACCAATAATTTTCAATATTAATATTACAAAAAAGCAATAGACGGGAGCGTAAAAAATATTACTAAAATCTATGTCCATTGCAATGGACACCAGGTCTGAAGAGGTTAAAAAGAAAATGTTGTTATCAAAGACGCTTTTGTATATGTAAAGTTATGTGTGAAAATAAAAATAAAAACTTTTGTAAATAGCAACAACACACTTTGGCATGTATTTTTTTATTATTTCTCAACTGTTCAAAATTATAACTTTGCACACCTTTCACAATATGTAAGCTAAAAGATTGTGTCGTGAATGGGGAGTTTGCCGGCACTTGAGATCGAACCGCGTATCTCTTGTGCTTGAGACCGAAACGCTACCTCCAGGCTATCGACGAACTCGTGTATAATATATAATTTTATTTTTTCAATATTTATAGATAGGATCAAATAGTCAAACACAGAATATGTTAAAAAAATATAGATACAATAATGAATCAGCAAAGATTCTATATTTGAAGATGTGATTTTTTTTCAAATGAGGTGTACCTATATCATTTCAAAATGTATATATTCCATTAATTTGATTTATCCTTTCTATCGTGGCATTCCCTAAAATGATTTATCCTTTCTATCGTGGCATTCCCTAAAATGATTTATCCTTTCTATCGTGGCATTCCCTAAAATGAGGTCGCCAGCGGATCAACTGCACGGAACAAACGGACACTTTTTTCTTTCCATGCAAATTAAATTGAGACATTCAGGATAGATCGTTGAACTACTAACTCATCGTTGAACTAAAGATATTAAATTTTTCAAATAAATAATAAAATCTTATAATGGTTTTACACGTACTTTTACTGTAAAATATTGTATATTACAGTAAAAGTACGCGTAACACCACGTATTTTTTTTATTTAAAGTGACTCGAGTTTCGACAAGTTATGTCTTTTTCAACCTAAAAACAAATTATATAACGTCGTTGCATATTCAAAAAGAGGTAAGTATGTGCGAACATTTTTATTCAGACATACTGTTTAAAAACGGTTCATAAGGGCATTAAAATTGTTGTTTGGACTTTTTATTGATATGCAATATTATTCTTTGGGAATTGAATTTTAATATTTGATACTAAGAATCACTTTATAAAATTGATTCTTTGTTTGAAAAAAACATTACCTGTCGAAAGTCAAGTCACTTTAAAGCCATATAATAATTTTATTTATTTGATTAATATGGAGTTTTAAAAAATCAATACCAACGAAATTCAATTATTAAATATCTCTATAAAATTATTAGTCCTTTGATTGTTAGTAAAGAATTACTGAATAAATGAATATCTCAAAACCCAGAGGGAACCAATACAAAGCGTAATTATTATTCCATTTCAATATGAACGATATACTAAAATTTGATTCCGTTTCCGAAATCGATTGTAATCGATTACCTACCTAATCGTTTTCAAATATCAAACCAATTAAGCTAATATTTAACACTCAATATGGAACCGTTTGATTTGGATCGAACAATTTTCAAGAAAATAATAGATGTTAGCGAAATTTGGGGCAATTTAACTTTTGTGAAATCGTTATTTGATTGTTGTAATATGATTTTATTGTTATTGTTTTCCCTTTAAATTGTGTACTTATATGTAAGTATAGTATTATAATTTAGATAAAGATTATTATATACATATCTTGTTATTTTATTGCAAATAATTACACATCATGAAATTTATACATTGATACGATAATGTCTGTGGTATTTTTATGTAGTGGCCACACTATATAAAAATACTACACAATATAAAGAAGGTAGTATGATAAGATATGCTGACGACATAGCACTGCTCGCAGACTCCGAGATGGAGCTGAACGAAGCCTTAGGAAAAATGGAAAGTATTCTGTTGTCAAAGTACAACATGAAAATAAATAAAGAAAAAACAAAATGTATGGTCGTTGGAAAAGAGGAAGCGACTGCGAACATTGCCTTAAATGGAGTGAGCATCAAACAAGTAAGTGAATTCGTGTACCTGGGCAGCAGAATAAACCAGGATGGACGCTCCAAAGCAGAAATTGTAAGCAGAATAAACCAGGCAAGGATTGCCTTCAACAAAAAATCGAAGATATTGGAATCCCCAAATATCGACTTAAGCGTAAGGAAGAACCTTACTAAAGCCTTTGTATGGAGCATTCTGCTTTATGGTTGCGAGACATGGACCATCAGCAAGAGTGAAAGCGGACGGTTGGCGGCCTTTGAAATGTGGTGCTACAGACGCATGCTTAAGATCCATTGGTCGGAGCACGTCGAAAACGAAGAAGCATTAACCAGGGTAGGCGAAAAAAGGCAACTCCTTAAGAGAATCAGCCAACAACGAGCTAACTGGATTGGCCACAACATCAGGCACCCAGGACTACTCATCGCCATCGCGGAGGGTAAGACCGAGGGAACAAATGGCAGAGGCCGACCAAGAAACGCATATATGGACCAACTGAAGAGGGATTTGAACTGTGGCTCATACGTAGAGCAGAAAAGACTGGCTGAGAAGAGAGACGAATTGAGAAGAAAAACCAAACTCGTTGCAGACCAATCCAATGGATTGTAACTCATTATATATATATATATATATATAGTTATGTTATATTACTTCCATTATCGGAACCTGACACAGTAAACACGCTCTTGCTCTCTGTTGTAGTAACTTTTTATTGTTAAATATTATATTGAGGATTGCAAAAAAATCACCTGATGAAAATATATTTTCTTCTTCTATACGTGACTTGCCGGGTCCCCCCGACGTTAACGACCACCTGGGAGAAATCCTTCCTGTTCTGGACAGCACAAAACAGCTCCTCCACACCCCTCATCCCGGTCCACTCCTGAATGTTCTGGAGCCAGGAAATCCGCCTTCTTCCAAACCCTCTACGACCCTCAACTTTCCTTTCTATGACCAGTTTTAGGATGGCATATTTTTTTCCTCTCATGATGTGACCAAAATATGAAAATATATCTATCTATCTCTCTATCTATACCATCACGGCATATCCCACAAGTGGGGTAGCCAGCAGATCAGCTGCATGTAAGTAACATGCAAACTGTCCTCTTCGTGCCAATATAAAACCAAGACATTCAGGATGGGTGGCAAGCCTCATCGCTGAATTTAAGATGTAAAATGTCTTAATTTTTTCGAACACCTGCCTTTTACAGGACACTCGAAAACTTACGCAGAAGAGTGGGAGACCAATTCTTTACCGGGTGCTCCACGGGATGAAAATATATATATTACATTTTTCTTGTTAATCTGATCTAGCTAAAATGGACTGGACTTCTAATACAGCATCCTCGTGAAGTCTCCGGCAAAGTAAAGACATCCTTTTTTTTGTGAAATTTTCGAGTAGGTATGTTTAAAATTTTACCTCGTGGAGTACCCAGTGAAAGATATGCCTCTCACTCTTTTAAGTAAATATTGGAGTACCTTATAAAAGGCAGGTGTTCGTTGGACCTCAAGTATAAGACAATATTAACAATTACAATTCAGCGTTGATGCATGCCATCTAACCTGTATGTCCTCACTTTTATAGGAGATTATTTACATGCTATTTCATAAACTTTATCGCTGACTACTCCACTAGTAGAAAAACAATGATAGCATGAAGGAATGAGTAAACTTTATATTAAAAAAATATTGACCCACTTCGGTAGGGAGTGTATTAAGTTATGTATAATTATAGACCCATAAATTTCGAAGGCTTAGTAAGAGGAACATTATTTGATTATTAAGGTTCTGGAGAAATTGTTTCTGGGAAACTGATAATACTAGGTAAGAAAGTAAGGTTTTCCTTGGTGGATTTTGCATAATAATAATAATAAAATTATCGTCTCCACGAAATTCTATAAATTATTATTGTGAACTTACCAAGTAGCAGAAAATTAACATTAGAATTGTGCCTATTATTAATACACGCCAGTTGCTAACTGTGAGGTTTAAATAATAATGACCTATTGTTAGTGATGAAAAATGGATTGAGGTTTGATCGGATATCGGAAATTCTGTGAGATTCTAAACCGGATTGTCGGATTTTCGGTCACTATCATGACATAAATAAATTAAAATTATTAGTTATGAACATGTCACAAATTATGCTGTGCGCCGACGTACCCGGCAGAGATCTGTAATCACCGTAATACAGGAGAGACGATGGTCCTCGCTGCGACATGTTCTGAGAATGCCCAATGATAGTTGGCCAAAAAGAGCACTGTTCTTCCGTCCGTAAAGGTTCCGTCAGCCTGGGCGTCCCTCTTTCACAATACACCGTTCCTATGACAACAACATCAGAGCGCAGGGAATGTCGTGGAAAGAGGTGACGCAATTAGCGCAGAGACGCTCTGAATGGAGGAGGCTGGTTTCTGCCCTATGCTCCCGAGAGGAACGTTGAGGACGATGAAATGAAAAAATAGTTAAACTGTGCCTAGTAAAATAATATGTAAATAATAATGTTGCCTGGAAACTTTTCGATAACTGTTTTCCGTAATATTTACAGTTGAACTCTAAGTCATATTTTTATTTGTAATAGTAGCTAGACAATTTTTCGAGATGCGCTGTTTTGTGGAAAAACCACCGGATTCAAGAATCATAACGTTTCCTTAACAATAGTGTCTTCAACCCTGCCCTGAACACCTCCACACTCTCCAGAGTTCGCAAATCATAAGGAATTCTGTTTTACAGCAACGATCCAACCACACAGAAGGCACGGACAACACAGTAAGCCAGACCCCCTTTATTTATTATTAATAATAAATACTAGTGATGTAACGAATATTCGTATTCGCATGCGTATTCGCGAATATTCGCATATTTCAAAGTAGGTATTCGCAAAAAAATATGCGAATGTTTTGCGAATATTATTTCGGTAATAAAGTATCGGATATTTGGTACAAATACCGGATACATTGCAGAAAAAGGTACTGCAAGAAAATGTTCTTTAAGAAAACCGAGGAGTTTTGAAATATTTTAAATTCCTATACCATTTTGAAAATTCGGCGACGGGGGGGGGGGGTAGAAATTTTAATGATTTAGCAATATTGTCGAAATCTAAGCAGGTCAATATTCGCTTTCGCATTCGTGAATGTCGGCAACAAATATTCGCATTCGCATTCGCATTCGTGAATATCCAAAATCACCGGATATCGTTGCTGTTTCAACTCTATAAATTATTAAACTAATTTTATACTAGTGGGGGCAGATTGATACACTTTTTTTCGGAGTCTCAAAACACCCTTAAGATGAGAACATTGAGATCCATTTTGAAGGTCGTTGTGTACTCTATTGACTTAACCATTATATGTTTGGAGGAACATTCACGTAGAATCTACTGTTACCTTTCAATTTCAATTTTTCCAAAAAAACTCTTCTGTACATTGATACACATAGAGGGGCACATTGATACATATCACTATATATTAAGATATAAACTTGGAAGTATGATAAAAAACTATAAATGCTAATTGTAAAAATACTCATAATACATCTGTATTGAAGAAATTATGTCGATAAAATAAAATCAGTATTTAAAATAACACTATAAAATTGAAATATTTGAAAAAAAATTAAAAACAAGTTTAGAAGAAAAACAAGATAAAAAAGTACGAAATTAGAAAATAACATGTAAGTACCTATTATTGTACGAGACATGCAGTACCTAATATAGAAGATGAAGAAATGAAATTGCAAAAATTTACAAAAAATCAAACGCTTTGATACAGCCTTGTAGTACTTTAATACGTGTCAAAGTGCCCCACTCAAAGGTGTTTGAAACTGCCCCATATGCAGTATTCACAAAAATCTTAAAAATTACTAAACACACGGCTGGTGTGGTATAAAATCATTATTTATATAAAAACTACTATGGATGTACATACCGTTTGCGATAGCGTCACGGCTCAAAGAAAAAAATTGACGTGAATAACAAAATTTTACGCCGGTGATATTTTTTTACTTTTGACACACAAAAACACACTTTAACACATAACATAGAAATGGACAATATGGCGGCTGACCTTTCTTGGTCAACTCAAATGATATAATTGACACCAACTTTTAGTCCAAGATAGAACCGCGTAGGTAAGTCAGTTTTCTCGATACCTATGGTGAAACATTGCTCCCCTTGTATCAATGTGCCCCAACTCCCCCTATATCTTACTATCACTATTATCATAATCGAATATTAAATATTCATTTATAGGAATTTAACAGATATGATATTGTGGGATGGGGTATGAAAGGACCCTTTTGATAATGGGTTATTATTAACACTGCAACACCTTTGCGTCAAGATATCAAAGAGAATCTTTTAATTACAATAATTTTATAGGTAAGTTCACATTATAAGTAAATAAATAATATACATATATCCATAGAATTACTGGTTAAGAATAATATATATCCCACACTTATCTGTAAGTTTTCTAGTGTCCTGTTAAAGACGTCTCTTGTCTTGTTAGGATATTGTCAATTTCATTGTTGATTGACGATATCCTTACAAGACCAAAAACGTCTCTCTCGTAAATAAATCGCAAAGTAGAATAAAACAAATTTTGTTTTATTAGTTTCTTCATGGAATCCTACTACCTAAACACGGACACTGTGAATTTTATGAAAAAAAAAAACACTTTTTTAGTGCGATAATTTGCGTGTCAATTTGATGACAGTGTCGTTTATGAATGCAGGTAAAAAATGTATAAAAAGTTTGTTAAAATTACATAAAATTTCATAAGCACTAACAAAAAAACATCATTATGTTTCTCTTAGTCAATATAACGACTTCTAAAAACAACCTCTTCAAATGGTTACTATGTACATTTACTGCTTATCTTGTCTCATTTAACAGAAGAACTTTATTACAGCGCATAATATTATGAAATATACCTTATAATTCTACATTTAAAACATTCTGAGTATCAGAAAGAAACAAGTTCATCTTCTGTTAAACTACTCCTCTGTCTCATTGTACTCGGCTCGTGTAGTGGTATTAGAAAGATAACTAAAAGGTTTTTATTACAAAGGAAAAGGATGTAATAAGGCCTTATCATGCTGTAGTTAGCTGGTAATTTCTCAGAGTTATTATTTACAACTTGTTCCTTTTCACATTTAAATTTGCATGAGATACTAATTGGATACGCAAACAAGCTTAAAATATAACGAAATTCTACAATCAATACTAAACGATGCTGTAATGTTAAGTGATGTCATTTTTTAAGTTGCATGGCCTAATATTCTTATATTAAAACATTTTATATTTAGTTAATGTCTAAATTGAGACTACATAATTACAGGCGATGAATCGTTGCAGCATCGCGTCTGAGAATGGCATAATTATTTTTTTTTCTTCTGGCAATCCATCCTATACCTCCAAGTCTTTCTATCTTGAACAGTAGATTGCCAATCATCTTTAGCATTAAGCTCATCTAAATCTTGGTTAGTGTTTTCCAAATGGCAATGGCTTGGCTAACCTAACCTAACCTAACAGTCATATGCCCGCGGATGTATAGGTACTGCAGAATACACTTAGTCGACCTTTCTTTTCCGGATGTGATGACGTGGCTAATCCATCCCTAGACAAACATGCACTTGGCGATCGACTACAAACGAAATTTCGAAAATAACTGCAACAATAACACATACTTACATATATGGTACATGTAGGCAGATTGTCGAAAAGTTCGCGAGTAGTCGATCGCTAAGAACGGTTTGTCTACGGGCTCACATCTCATTTTTAATTAAAAGTGTTATTTTTTTGTGAAATAAATTTTGTCATGCCTCCAGATTCCCTCTGCAATATCTGGTCGGGTACCTGAAATTCTCCTTAGAATCCGATTATCAAAAGAAAAAAGTCTTTGTTGGTTTTCTAGGGTCGAACACCAAGATCACGAACCAAATTGCAACCATTTTGAGGCTATTTTACATTCGAAGTTCCACTCTTGTGGACAAGGACTTGCTTGTTAAAACATTTTTCAAGTTTACCGCTGCTCTCATGCCATTTTGTACCCTAAGACTTATTTCCACACTTTAAATGATAATGCTAAAGATTATGTAAGTTGTTGTGCAATACGTTATTTACTCTTACCTTTATACAAATTGAGATCTGTTTTGATATAAATTCCAACCATTTTGAGGCTATTGTTTATTCGAAGTTCCACTCTCGTGGACAAGGACTTGCTTGTTAAAACATTTTTCAAGTTTACCGCTGCTCTCATGCCACTCTGTATCCTGGGACTTATTTCCACACGTATAGTTAGTGATAATGTAAGTTTTTGTAAGATTACGTAAGATTATGTAAGTTTTTGTGCAATACGTTATTTACTCTTAACTATATACATATTGAGATCTGAATTGATATTCAAATCTCAGGTTGTAATTATTTTATTTTTTAAATTTTTCACAATTATTATTTTAAACATACATTACGCATCGCAAATTTCCAGTCGCATATTTGCATGAATGCATGAATAAAAACTGGTGTTTTGGTATCCGATTCAACTCTCAACATAATATATAATGTAAAGAGGTTTTCTTGACTAAAATTTACAAAGACTAATGTAAAAATATGAAACCAGGATATATTTAGATACCTTAGAAGCCAAGTAAGAAGTAGTTTTAAACTAAAGAACATTAGTTGCTCAAAAGCAGCTAATTATAAAATATGTAAAGTACAATATGAATTATTACCTCTATAGTTTGTTTACTGTTAGTGGAAGAAACCCTTACAAGACAATTATGAAATAATATAAAACAAAGAACTAGACAAAGCACAATATTTTCTACATATTATTTTGATATAATACTTTCAATAAAATACGTGAATTTGAGCTTCTTAAAAATCCTACAACGTAAATAAGTCACCACTACTACTGCTGCTTTACCATCACGGCGTATCCCACAAGTGAGGTAGCCAGCGGTCTTACTCCATGAAATAAACATCCAAACTTCTATATCTAAGCCAATGAAAAAATAAGATATTCGGGATGAACTGCGTGCCTCTTCGCTGAAGTGTATTGAAGAGTCTAAGAATTATTTTATTTGCACAAAAAATATGTGTATTTTGAATGTTTGATGATGTTTAGGCCCATTGGTTTGTACAAGGATATCGGCATTTTAATGACACATTACAATCTCCATTAATGTAAATTTATGACATAAAACTACCACATAAGTCTAATAAAAGACAACATCACCTTATTTGGTAGTGCCCCGGACGGAATTTGAGTCTATTATTTTCGTGAGGTGTGCTTTGTCCAATTAACGACGTTGTTTTTTTAAAGCCTAAGGTATTTATTTATTTATTTATTTATTTCAATTTTACAGGAAACATACAGTTGATACAAAAAACACAATGGTCTATAACATATTAAGCAAACCAGTGAAGATCCCTATATTACCCTCATGTGCTCTACAAAACATATGTACATAACTAAACACAACAGATAAAATCAACAAACATAGTAGGTATATAATAGTTTCATGTGTTAATTAATTTTCATATATTGTTGATAAAAAAATCTCTGTAAGTAGTTACTTATGTTATTTTATTAACAAACGTCATTACAAAATTACACGATAAAAAAAAATTTGGACGCAAAAAAATGATAGAGCCTATTTAATTTTCTAACCAAAGGACGTCAGTATGGAAACAGCAGCCAAAAAAATAAAATCCAATATTTTTCAATACGTAACTCATCAATTAGTGACTCCAATAGAAAAAAAAAACACCTTATGAAATCAATGTTTCTAAATAATTTCTGATCTTAGATACATAAAATTATTCATGCTCTTGTACGGACACACTCTAGTGACCAGAGGGTTAAGACAAAAATTTTATATTTTCTTTTTCTAGATATTACAATTTTTTTAAATGTCATTTTTGATGAAATATAATTATTTTCATAATTACATTTATAATAAAGTTTCTAATATACCGTCTTTGGGAAAAAACGTTTCAAAAAGAATAATTATTAGAATCAAAAGATTTTTTTTATTATTTGATGTAAAGTTTGTTCCTATTCAGCTTAAGGATGAATGAAATTGACATTGTTACATTTCAGAATAAATTTGAAAAAAAAATAAGTAGGGGCTTAAAACTAATGAAAAGGTTTTTTTTAATAAACATACATATTTTTTTGATACGGGATTATAAAATGTTATTAAAATATTGAAAGCTTTTATTTGTTTTCTATGAAATCGCTCATTAAACTGATGGTGCCATCTTGGACTTTCAAAAGAGAAGTTCAAAGTTCAGGTCCAATCTACTGATGAATAGATAGATTATGTTCGACATAACATGTTGAGCATACAAATCAACAAACTGTAACTATTTATATGATTGTGTTCGATGCTGTTGACAATCTTTTGTTGACTGTCAATCTGCAAATAAAACGACGGCAGAGAATATTATAGTGCTCTCCAATAATATTTGTTTTTGCATTTAATCAAATTTTTGACACTTGCATGAATGAAGATATAGTGAATATTACTCAGCAGACACTAACGTGGTAGGGTTGGAGATACTTATACTGGTTTAGTGGTACTGATGGACTTGAGGGAGTGAAAAAAATGCCATTCGCTCAAATAGATAAATAGGAGTTTTTGAACTACTGAAATATTCGGGAAAATATATTATCTCAACTCCTACTCAACGGACGAACCTCATCTGCGCAACCAACCTTTGAAATATCTTAAAGAATGCAAAAACAGAGTTTTAACACGTCTTAAAGTAATTGGAAAAAATGCACTATGTATTGTGCTATAAAATGTAAAGGAATGCAACAAAATTATTTAAAACATTTCTATGCAAATTCAGAATATTAAATTTAACTAACATCTAAAGCACATTTGGAAAGTAATATGAAATGCTTTCATTAAATTCAGTGAAGCTTGTACGCAACACCATCCCTATATTACCTATATTCACAGCATTATTATTCTAGTATTTTATCCTGCATTACGAAATTGTAGCTTTCAAACAATATTATTTTAAAAAGTATCAAACAATAACGTATACTACACAATACATACATATCATACAATATTGCAGTCTGACCACGTTTCCATTGAATACACCGATAACATGTTAGCTTACATACTGCTTACTACTTACCTTTTCAATTTCATTATAAAACTCTTTGCCGCTGCGATGTGCTGTTGCTCCAGTATTAAATTGGTTTCAAAGTGATGTTCACTTTGGTACCTACTACAGTGGAAACTACTTTCATATAGTCGTGTCTAGTTATTATCGGTTCAGTGCCGACTTAGTTATTGAATATAAATCTATATTGAAACTTGATTAATATTTGTTTTTACTTTTTTCATTCGTTAGGAGGTCATCTCTCATACAATGTTTATATTATTTATCTATTAGTAGATTTATCCATTTATTTATTATTAGTACTTAGTTACGATGGTTTGGATAGTGTAAAAAATTAATGAGGACAGAATGACCAAGAAGATATATTTGGCTGAAAGGAATGGTGCTCGACGACCTGGACGTCAGAGGATCAAATGGCAAGATCATTTTAAATCAAATCCTTCAGGACGATCACGTGTTGAAGAAGTGTAATAATAATCTTTTTTGCACAAATTTGTATACAAAGAATAAAAAAAAACATGACAACATTACCACTGAACACATAATTTTGTGCATTGGGCGAGTTTATCGCTGAAGCGCAATATCTTCCAACTAAGTGTATGACAGTGAAGGAAGCGAAAGATGTATGTAAGGATAGAAGGAAGTGGCGCTAGATCCTTTCTGCCTACCCTGCAAGAGAAGTGGCGTGATGGTATGTATGTATGTACCTATGTAATTATAATGCCGTTAGCACACCTCCGCGGCGGAATCGAGAAAGCGGCTCCGCTTAAATCTGTCAGTTCGTGTGCGTCGTACGCAAGAGCGAGATGGCATGCTCAAATACATACTGTTTTCCATACATCTATCTCTTTCTAGCACCGTTTCGCCATAGATTACGAAATAAGCATTCACATCTCCGCCTGTTTTTTCGCAGTCTCTGATGTTTCGCTTTTGTGCCGCTTTTGTATTTGTACAATTCGACAGATTTTTGGAGCGAAACCATGACCAAACGTCGAAATAGCGTGGGTCTGCGGTTAAGTGAAGTAAGATTCTCTCTATCTATATCATCATGAAATTTCCCACATATGGGGCAGTCACTAATAAACATAATAGTCGTCCTCTCCGTGCCAATATCCACATGCCGTTATTCTACTGATTACTACACTATCTATACCATCACGGCATCTCTCACAAGTTTATTACATGCAGTTGGTCTACTGACTATCCCACTTCATCTATCTATACCATCACGGCTTTCCCACAAGTTTATTACATGCAGTTGGTCTACTGACTATCCCACTTTATCTATCTATACCATCACGGCTTTCCCACAAGTTTATTACATGCAGTTGGTCTACTGAATATCCCACTTCATCTATCTTTACCATCACGGCTTTCCCACAAGTTTATTACATGCAGTTGGTCTACTGACTACCCCACTTTATCTATCTATACCATCACGGCTTTCCCACAAGTTTATTACATGCAGTTGGTCTACTGACTATCCCACTTTATCTATCTATACCATCACGGCTTTCCCACAACTTTATTACATGCAGTTGGTCTACTGACTATCCCACTTTATCTATCTATACCATCACGGCTTTCCCACAACTTTATTACATGCAGTTGGTCTACTGACTATCCCACTTTATCTATCTATACCATCACGGCTTTCCCACAAGTTTATTACATGCAGTTGGTCTACTGACTATCCCACTTTATCTATCTATACCATCACAGCTTTCCCACAAGTTTATTACATGCAGTTGGTCTACTGACTATCCCACTTTATCTATCCATACCATCACGGCTTTCCCACAAGTTTATTACATGCAGTTGGTCTACTGACTATCCCACTTTATCTATCTATACCATCACGGCTTTCCCACAAGTTTATTACATGCAGTTGGTGACTATGTAATAAACTTGTGGGAAAGCCGTGATGGTAGGTATAGATAGATAAAGTGGGATAGTCAGTTGACCAACTGCATGTAATATGCTTGTGGGAGATGTCGTGATGGTATAGATAGATAGTGGGGTAGTCAGTAGACCAACTGTTTGTAATAAACTTGTGGGAAAGCCGTAATGGTATAGATAGATAAAGTGGGATAGTCAGTAGACCAACTGCATGTAATAAACTTGTGGGAAAGCCGTGCTGGTATAGATAGATTATAGTTCAATATTTATTATTCGGCCAATATCGGATAATTACTTTGGAATATGCAATTTAGTTCCACTAATTTCACACTACTGCGTACGTAATAGTGTTTATTCGGTATCACGATTTCGCTGTTCGCGTTCCGCGCAAATGTACTAGCTAAAAGCGGTTTCGCTACTACGACTCCGCTCAGCGGTTTCGCTTTCGCTATTTCGCGGCGGAGGTGTGCTAAAGCCCTAAGTATTGCATTGTCATTGATAATGAATAGATATTGTTCGAAAACGTTCTGACGTTTAAATAGAGTGAAGTGGAAATAAAACAGTGTTCTGCGAATCTTTAATTTTATTAATTATCTATCATTGTTTTAAGGTGGTCGGTAGTTTGATGATTATTTCTCGGACTTCCAATTAAGAGAACTTTGTTAGGTTCTTTCCACCACCGCCAACTTTCATGAAAAAGTATCTTTTTAGGATATATTTGAACATTATTTTTCATGGAATAGCTGGCAAATTGAATGCATATTATTAATATACTGAAAATTAATCTTTTTTACAATATTTTTTGAAGCAACTATTGAGTCCCCGGTAAAGAATTGGTCTCCTGCTCTTTTCAATGAGTATTTGAGTTTCCTGTAATAGGCAATTGGTCGTAAAAATATTACGTTTAAGATATATAACATCTTCGGTATAGCGATGAGGTATGCCACCAATCCTGAACCTCTAACTGTTATTAGAACAAAGAGGATAACTTGCATGTTTCTTACCCTCAGTTAGGCTGCTGGCTACCCCACGTATAAAAAATAGCGTGATGGTGTGAGTAAAAGATGTTCTGTTGCCCACTATTGGTCTCCCACTCTTTTCCTCAAGTTTTTGAGTGCCCTTTTACTGGCAGATGTTGATACTACATTATTAAAATAATCTCTAAAACACAACAATTCGCATCTTTATCCATTAATAATAATCCTACTAACATTATTATTTCATCAAAATTCACAGATTAACAACAATTCCGAAAACTTTACACGACAAACAACGTATTCTATGCTGAAATTTCAGTAACTATGACGACATCATTATGCAAGTCACTTCGAATATCACGTAACAGTTCCATTTATCAAGCTCTCCGTAGATACATAATAATATATTATTAGAAAGCTCACACGTATTCGTACTATGAAAATATCTACAGTCTCACACCCGATTAATCCTCTAACAATGACGTGTGTGTGATGATCACATTTTAATAAATGACTCTTCTATTATTCTATTTTTCAGAGGCGAATAGGATATCCGGTAAATATCTGGTTTATGTTTATTTCAACCTCTTTCTTCTATCCAATGTAGGATTATTATCATAATTATAACTGCCAATTAGATGATTCATACAAAGATCATGACAGCTGAAGGCCAACCCGATCCCAGAAGATAATTTAAAAGATAAGGATACCCTCCCATTTATAGATAACAAAATTCCCTATGATGTGCGAACTCTGGATATTGTTGAGGTTTAGACCCTATTGTTCAAGAGGTGTTATGATTCTTAGATGGCCCTTTGCAGTGGTTTTACCACAAAACGGCGCATCTTAAAAAAAGTCTTACTATTATTTTACTTTCACAAATAACTATTGGTTGTTTCCAGTTTTAATTATTTATGTACCTATGAATATAAAAAAATATAGAAACACTTATTCATATATGATAAAACTTGATTGTACCATTCAGCCTTTACCGATATCAACACAAAACTCAATACCTTGTTTAAACTGGATAGTTTTTGAATTTTATTAAAATTATGAAATCGAAAATAAATAAATGTTTCTGAAGATGATACAGAATCTGTAATGAGCATCGAAACTTAACTTAACATAGGATACATTTAAATAACCTTATCAGCCTATTGCTCAAATAAAAGTTTTCAACGACACGTAGGATACAAATTGCAAAGAAAATTAAAAACGAACCTTCATATAGCAGTAAAGCCGAACACATAAATTTTCTACCGACAGAGCGAATTGCTCTAAACTAATCACACTCCGTGGAGTTTTTCTGTGAAATTTCGGCCTACTAAGGGCAAGTGTTCATAAAAACTCACATTAACAATTATTAACACAGAATTGAAAAGCAAATATCCATCCTGCACATCTGATTTTTTCAACGGCTCGGAAAGAACATTTTTCATGTTTATAACTTGCAGTTGGTCCGATTGCTACTTGCAATTAATTCATAGTAGCAGAAGTACCTACATTTTATAAAGAAAAAAAACAAACCTATTTGCAGCAAACCCGAACACATAGTTTAACAAACGACAGATCAAACCGCTCAAGACTATGTAATCACAATACAACAGTTAGTAGGTAACCGAATACCCTTTGTTCGGTCGTTGTGCTCTAAGCATTTCACCACTATTAATATTTTTCTACATGATTGAGTTTGAGAGAGAGTGTCAAGATGTTGTTTATCTGTCGTTTTATACGCTATTTTCTCTCTCACTCAATTGTTTGACGTCCACGTTGAAGATCAAATAGGAAAATATTGAAAAATGACCGCACATACTATTTTTCTAGATTAACCTCATTTCAACAATACCGCTTTTTACTTCGAAACCATTTGTTTGCAAAAGTCGATATATTGTTGCAACAATATGTGATGTAAAAGTTAAGTACCTACTTATCTGTATTATTCTGTTACCCGTTAGCTTATGAAGCTTTATGTCTCTTTGCGAAACAGAACCTTGTTGTTGCTGATACGAAGATACTAACTTTTTTATATTTGATGTAAAAATAATATCGAATTGGTGAAATATTTTTGTGATGTTAAATTTCTCATCTTACAAAGATAAAAAGCATTGAATCAGAAATTTAATTCCATAGCAAAACTTTTCTCAACAACTCAGAGCGTCTAAGCGTAAATGAAATCACCTCTTTCAACGACATTCGTGACGCTTTGATGGCGTTTTCAGATGCACGATGTAAAGTGAGAAAGGTACAACCAAGTCGTCGAAAACCTTATGAACGAAACTTTAGTAATGCTTTTGGTCAACCGTCAGAAATCAATATTGAAATCATTGAGTATTATAAATTGTTCTTCTTGTACCGTTTTTTTCTTTGTTAATCTAATCAGGTACTTATCAAATTTACTCATTGAATCGATTAGTTTTTAATATTTATTTCTTTTGTTCCAGGACAATCCTGACAACCAGTTCAAGAGTATCCCTCTGGGCCTGTGGTGGGCTATAGTCACGATGACCACGGTGGGCTACGGAGACATGGCTCCCAAGACCTATGTGGGTATGTTTGTGGGAGCGCTGTGTGCTCTAGCTGGAGTGTTGACGATAGCTCTGCCAGTCCCAGTCATCGTCTCTAACTTCTCCATGTTCTACTCTCACACACAGGTAAGATAGAAGATTATTTTTTTGTGTTTGAGCCGGATCACTCAAATGATAAATCATATAAAATCAATAATGTTATTCACCTACTCATTTCTGACCTTGTATCGGACCAAATGCCGTATCCGTCAGTTCTAAATAATATTATTGAATATCCATTATTGAACCAATCGTATCAGCTGGTGAATCGTAAAAAAATATCACCCATTATGCAAATGACACATTGAGGGTACTCCAATAAATGTGTCATGAATTTCCCAGCGCTTCGCCATATGAATTTATAGATTCATTGATATACCGAGGTCATTGTACATGAACCCTATCTAATAACATTTTTTTATAATTTCCTACTCTACCTGTTACATACCCAACAGTTTCATTTTGTTTAATATTTTCATTCATTCATTTGCACTATTACAGCATTTCTTGGAAATTGGCTTTTCCAAATTCCAAAAATAAATATTTCGAATAATTTAACTATTGAACGAAACAAAGAAAACACACATTCGAGTTCGTCGGTAGCCTGGAGTTAGAGTCTCAGCCTCTTGAACAAGGGGTCCGCGGTTCGATCCCAGGTGCCAGCAAACTCCCCTTTTACGATACAAGCTTTTAGCTTACTGTGAAAGGTGTATAAGGTGGTTGTATTTGGGTTTATAACAAAACCCAGATACATCTTAAAAAAAAACAATGTCTCTAACAGTGCGATTATTATACATATAGTATTTATTTCACTTTCTGTTGTGTTTTAAAGCATAATATAAATATGCCAAAATTTAAAAATACCGATCTCTCTAATGTATGACATTTTGACTTGTCAAGTTACAGAACTGGACAGTCGGTACGTAAAATACAAACATCATAATTGAGTATATTTGAAACGTAATTTTACTATCGCATTCAATGAAATATAAATTTAAAAATACCGATCTCTCGAGTGTATGACATTTTGACTTGTCATGTTACAGAACTGGACAGTCGGTACGTAAAATACAAACATCATAATTGAGTATATTTGAAACGTAATTTTACTATCGCATTCAATGAAATATAAATTTAAAAATACCGATCTCTCTAATGTATGACATTTTGACTTGTCATGTTACAGAACTGGACAGTCGGTACGTAAAATACAAACATCATAATTGAGTATATTTGAAACGTAATTTTACTATCGCATTCAATGAAATATAAATTTAAAAATACCGATCTCTCTAATGTATGACATTTTGACTTGTCATGTTACAGAACTGGACAGTCGGTACGTAAAATACAAACATCATAATTGAGTATATTTGAAACGTAATTTTACTATCGCATTCAATGAAATATAAATTTAAAAATACCGATCTCTCGAGTGTATGACATTTTGACTTGTCATGTTACAGAACTGGACAGTCGGTACGTAAAATACAAACATCATAATTTAGTATATTTGACACGTAATTTTAGTATCGCATTCAATGAAATATAAATTGAAAAAAACACAGTATGTGGTAAACTTCCAAATGACTTTTATTAACTTCGCGTACCAGTATTCGGAGACTCTCTACTACATCGTCTTACCAATCGCCTGATGCATACTGTGTTTTTTTTTTCAATTCATCTTGAAATGGACTTCCAACAAGTACCTTCGGTCAATCACATCGAGCATACAATTAAATTTCATAGGTACATGAAATTATTCTTCAAAATCTCAAAATCCACAATTTCAATCTCCGCGTCCAAAAATATGAAAATGGACTTGTAGGTATGTTTGTATGATATCGATTCCGTACACTGTAACGTCATGTCCCGCTGGGAATTATTCTGCGATTCGTTACACAACATATGTACGCTTCCGTTGTAGGAAATCGGAAAAAGTGAACTTATTCCGTGGACATTTATAGTATGTAATATAATATTATGTATTTCCGTTAGAACCCAAGAGATTTCTCTCTCATATATGTATACTATGAAAGTATATTTTATTATTACCTACAACGATTTTTACTATTACCAATCATCCTATATGTACGAATGCTCCTTCGCTGCATTTCACATATTCTATATTATGTCCAGTATTATTTGGCAGACCAAAATCAAACACGGAAAGAATTTTTGACCTCTTCCGCCGTGCCAATGTCCGAAAAAAGTTTTTTTTTTATTTCTCTTTATTTGCTTAGCTGAAAATTAAAATGGAAATATTTTTTATATTCTTGGATCAAATATCAAGGATGGCCGTGTGTTGAGTAAGAGGAACTGACATGCTTGCATGAGAAATTGTATGAATGTAGAAAAAACAAAAGAGTTACCTATGTAATGATAAATCTATGGCGTTGCGTTGTCTCTGCCTATCCCACTTGGGACATGGCGTGAGGGTAAAGTATGTAATTGAAAATATGAACGTGAATTTTAAATGTTATTTAACATTAAAAATCAGAATTATTAGTATTTTTATAGCAATTAATTTATAGCTATAATAATCTGAATAGCATATTGAAGTCTTAGAAAATAATGACAGAAAAACATTTAAAGTTGAACGCAAATCAAAAAACTTATTGCTATTATTTCGTACATTGGCCATTTTAACCTATTTAGGTTTCAAATTACAAAATGATACGAACTCGTATGGCAATATGATATCTGCAAGTAATATCGTCTATTAAATACCAACAAACCTTGCATAGGGGATGTATCCCATTGCACTTCAGTGAATTCCAATACAGGAGATGGAAAAATAGCATTAGATACAATATAATCACTAGTGATAATGTGGATTGTGATTTGACCGAATACGGATAACGGATATTCGGTGATATTTTAAACCGAATTATATACAGCTTTACAGTAAGTAGTCTTGTTTTAAAATATGAGGATTTTTTTATTAGTGAGTAAGTTATTTATTACCAATAACACTATATAAGTATATTATAATATGTTTAACAAGACCTCACATTAAAAAAAAAATACCATTTGAAACATGCATAGTTTGTTCTATGTACGATTACTTTTGCTTTTATCTTATACTACATATACCATCACGGAATATCCGTGCAAATAACAAATAAAATATTCAGAATGGGTAACAAGGATCATCGCTTAATTATAGATGTCAATAATTATTGTCTTATACCTACGTGAGGTTTTTCGATCACTTACCTTTTGCAGAACACTCGAAAACAGATATGTTAGAAAAGGATACCATATATTATATTACTTTCTCTCTCCGAGCTAGTTCCAAACTAAGATACTATGAAGCTTTTATTATGAGTACTAACGCGACGACACACATATACAAAGCACTAAACACATAAACATGTAACACCCAGACCTAGAACCATTTCAAAAAGGTCTATCTATCTATCTATCTATTCCCTCACGCCGTATCCCAAGTGGGGTAGGCAGAGAGAACGGAACGCCAATTAGATCTGTCCTTACATACTTCTTTCGCTTCCTCTACAGTCATACAATTTCTCATGCACGCACGTCGGTTTCTTTTACTCAAAACACGGCCGTCCTTGAGAGTTTGATCTACATGTTCAAGCCATGTAGTTCTCGGACGCCCGCGCTTCCTCACACCCCTCCTTTCAGCCAAGTATATCCTCTTTGTCATTCTTTCCTCTTTCATTCGTTCCACATGACCAAACCATCTCAATTTATTTACACGCATTCTATCCACAACACTCCTCTTGCATCCACTCATTCTTCTAATATCCTCATTCCTCACTCTATCACGCAGCGTTTTACCAACCATCCTCCTCAGCGATCTCATCTCCACAGCATTTATTCCACTTTCGTCCTTCTTCAACCATGTCCACGTTTCGCTTGCATACATAAGTGTCGGTACCAGGTTGGTATTGTGCACTAGCAATTTTGCCATGTTCGACACATTGTCATTGCTGACAATGGGTTGGAGTGCACCGTTAATCCGAGCACCGGCTACTTTTCTTCTTTCGATATCCTTGTCACATCTTCCATCCCTCGCAAACAAACTTCCTAAATATACATACTCGTCCACTTGCTCCAAACATTCATTTTCAACCTTTATTTCACACATTGTTCTATCAATCTCTCTTTCAAAAACCAGCACTTTCGTCTTTGTCACATTCATTTTCATCCCATTCATTCTACAGCTATCATATTATTATTACTGACAATAAGACGATTCTTACAAGGATCATTACAGCTGAAGGCCAATGCGATCCCAGAAGAAAACAACTGACACAATCTTTTGTAAATCACATTCACTCTCAGCTCAGTTCAAAAAGGTCATTCTTTATTTTGCCCTGGCCGGGAATTGATCCCGGGACCTCGTGACTCAAAGGCAAGAGCGTTACCGCTGCACCACTCCGACCGTTTTTTGAATGTAAATATTATTAATTGCATAATAGGTACTTTTATCTTAATTTGGTCACAAAGTGCACACTCTTGACATAAATAATGCTTTTGGTTATCGTTCAACAAGTGGCTACTTGAGAGTTCTTTAGAAAATTTATTTAGTAAATCGGTCAATTCGAGTTTGATATTACTTTTGTATTAGGTATTAATATTTATTAGATTCATACTACATATACAGTTCGATATGGCATCTTATACCGAATCTTTACTAAATATAACAGATACCCGAACGATACTAGATATATCGAATACCAAGTCGTTACCAGATATCCATTTCATCTCTAGTACGTTCTTACTATTCTTTTCGTTACTATAGAAATCCTTAGGGTTGGTGTATGCAGCTACTGTCTTTGGTAACGACAATGTAGTTACACTTTGATTTTATTTTCACTAACGATATTCCATTTACCGATATTTTATAGTGGGTTCGTTTCAACATACTTGTACTTACTTTTCCAATAATATATCTATATTTACTTAGCAATTCAATTCCAATTCCTTTATATTCATATTATTTTCTCTGATATAAATTGATTTTATAATTAAGCAATGCATAACAACAAAGATTTCTACAAAAAAATCATTATTTTTTAATTACTTTTAAAGCAAGCTCAGTTTACTGTCAATCCAAATATCCTCACAATAAATTTACAATGGGTACGGTTGTCTTATAAAAGGCAAGCAGAGGCCGTAGACAAACCGTAGGTACTAAGCGATCGACTAGTGGCGAACTTTTCGACAATCTACCTACAATGTACCGTATAATTATGCGTTATTGTTGCGGTTATAGTCGAAAATTCGTTTGTAGTCGATCGCCAAGTGCATGTTTGTCTAGGAGGGCTGGTCTATTCACTGTAACTGTTTAGGTTGTAGAATTCCATAACGAAATTAATTAAACAAAAAATATTTTATTCTTCTATGCGATTAATTTACTCTCGAGATAGACGTCGTCTTGCTAGGACATTCTCGAGACAGTTCTTAGGATTTACAATGTCCGAACACGATGAAAGACGTCTCTCTCGAGAATACTTAGAATGACGTCTCTCTGCTTTGGCAGGTAAACGAAACTTTAATATTGTCCAATAATAAATACATCTAGAAGTTAAATAAAACATTTGATTTACTAATTTCGTTGGCAAGCAGGTCATATACAGGATTCTTTATAGAAATTTAAATCCAAGACTTAATTATTATTTATATTCGACGACCATGAATCTAATAGTATTTTTTACATAGGGGAGAGTCCCTATGTAACGGACGTCCCATGACACGGACAGAAGCTGGCATTCGTCTCCTATTGGAACTTCCATGATGTTGTTAGATGTTTATTGAAGACGCTTACTAAGACATTATACCACGGAAGTGTGACAGTTTTGCTCCCGAATTTGACCTTGATACACAAGTTTGAGTTTTTCATAAGACAAAAGTAAATTTTTATTACTCAGTTCCAAGTTCATTAAATTTTAATATTTTTATTAATTCAATTTTTGTTTTAAAATTTAGATAAATCATTATTATAAGTAAATAAAAAAGTTGAAATAGTTTTAAACGTATGTGGATTTATAAAATTTCTCATCTTTATTCAAAATTTCATAAAGTCCCATGAAGCGGACACCAAAAAGTACAATGAAACGGACGTCCGATTCATATTAAAGAAAATATAAAAAAAAGAAAAACGATATCTTCAATATCCAAAGCATCGGAAGGAAGCAGCACATGTCCTGGTAGTCGTAAATCATATGTGGCCAGTGAAAAAGATTGGTTGAAGTGCAAGGTATTCCAAATATGGGCACATGAAACATGTGTTGTAATAAGAACACTGAACATGTGGTTGAAAATTTTTTTACACGTCATAACATTTTATTTTTATTTCTGCTGTCTTCTGCTCCAGAAACCGAAATAATAAAATAAAAATATAATGTCAATAAAATAGTAAACAGTCATTTCATTACTATGTCCGCTCCATGGGACCCCATGTCCGTTTCATGGTAATCGTTCCAAGAAACGGACATATTTTTAATTTCAGAATTTTACATGTAAAAGTATCTAAAAGATTTTTTAATATTTTTTCTTTAGTGCATAACAGAGGTGCAAACTTCGTAGTTTGTGGGTATATGATTATCTTTCGTGAATAATTAAATGCAACCGAGATATAAGACTTTCCTCAAAAATGTCCGTTTCATAGGGACTCTCCCCTACTTATTGAAATACTTTTTTAATGATACTTACAGCGAGTATAGCCACATTACATAATATGTTGTACTTAGGTTATCTTTATACAATTATAAAATTACTACATCTACTAAAACTGGAGACTTATAACATTACGAGTATTTGAATAAACTGTTATACAATGATAACTCTTATCCTTAACAAATCATTTTCTTTTACATTTAGGTATTGCTTAAATAAAAGAAATATCAAAACATCAATCACCTGTACTCTTAAAAAAGGATCATTTGCATCAATTTTATTCCAAATAGAAATGTTTTAAAGCCTTACATAAACAATTTATTTTTCATAATAATAATATGTAAAAAAAATCAAAGAACGAAAAAAGAAATAATAAATAAATATAAATTGAGTCGCGGTTCATTATCCATTTGTAAATATACCTTCTTGTATTGGAAAAGGCTTTTGTTCATGAGTATAAATATAATAATAATAAAGACAACCAAATAAACAAAAACATCATTACGAGAACAAACAAACAAACAAGCAAGCAATGAAACAAAATCAATCAAGTAAAAAGGTTTTATTATCCTTGAAGTTTGATAAGTAAAAGTATCTACAAATAGGAAGGACTTTTGTTAGTACGAGTAATTTATTCCAATGTTTTTTTTAAAGGACGATGGATCTGGGATTATCATAGATCCACATATCTACACTCTCAATCTAACATAGTAAATAGTAGCTAGAGAAATATTACTTCTTCAAAATGTCAATATATCTACATTGACGAAACAACTCGAGATTTTAAATAAATCTAAGTGAAAAATTAACTTTATTGTGTAATTAAAATAAAAGATCATCGTTGCTAGAGTAATTCGGTAATGAGAAGATTATAATTCCGACCTCTCTCAATTTATGAAATAAAGATTATTTGATTTATTTATTTCTTAACAATTCACAGCACTAGCTTTTTACAAGGAGAAATTTTACATACATAATTCATATATAATGTCACATAAGTATAGGTAACGAATTAAGACATATTAATTTTAATTAAAAGTCAACAAAATAACAAAAAAAGAACAATATTATAATCATTGGGTAATATTACAAACATTTGTAACGATATTTTTTTTATTTTATTATATTGACTAACATTGTTATTATTCTTATCAGCTTTTTGACTATTTATTTGATTGACCATTTTTGATTATTGAATTTTATTTAATACTTTTGAATGTTAAATTCTAGTCTATTATTTGTGATTAAAAATCCTTATCATTTACCTATTTAGTAATTTATAATCCATCTAAGAGTATTTTTTGTTTGTGTAAGTTCTTATTGATTTTTGCATTTTATTGCTGATGTTAAATTTTTGATATTTGAATTTATTTTATTGTCTTAACTGTTTAAATGGTTCATAATCTACAATTGTGCATTAATTTATTGACTCTATTTGATAATTCTTGACTCTTTTTATATTTCTAAACTCAATGACGTGTATATGTGTGAACTTGTATTGTTAATATTTTTCTTTTTGTAGTCTGTCTTGTATTGGAACATGTAAAAGGCTTGCGCCGTATGTGAATAAATAAATAAATAAATAAATAAATAAATAAATAAATAAATAAATCATCAACATCACAGTACAAATAATGAAATGAAAAAAAATAATGGATTACACGTCGATTCAATAATAGGTATTCTTGTCAATTTTTCAATAAACAACGTAGAGTGTCTACGTAAGTATTTTGATAAAATTAACAATATTTATATTTAATGTATAAATTGACAGTAATTTGTAGGCGAAATTTTATAATGTTTAATAACATGTTAACAAAATGAAAAAAAAACATGTAATGGTTCCGTTGTGACGTTCTCTCCGTGCCAGCAAAAAATTAAGAAAAGACGCGTGGCATTTTGCTCGTCGCTGAATTGAATTTGTATAATGTTTTTATTTTTTCAAACACCTGCCTTTTTCAGGACACTCAAAAACTTACAGAAAAGAGTGGGAGATCAATTCTTTACTGCGTTCTACACGGTACAAAATATTTTTTTATTCATTCCATTCTTTATTGTACATTGATAACAAACGATTTCACAGAAAAACAAATTCAAATAAAATAAAATCAATAAACAGAGGGTAAGTATATCGCCACGAAGCGATCTTTTCAAGTGACTCATATAATTTCGCAATTTCTTCAAATGATATTCATTTTTCTTTGATTTCTTTAAACATGATCTAGTCTACATATAATACAAAAGTCTCAGGTCTTCAGCTTTGACCTAAATTTGCGACCCTCTTAGAGATTTTTTATCGTCATAATCCATTCATAAGCCTATATTCCTTGGAATGCAGAATAATACTCCAGTTCTCTGATATTATAATTTGTATATATATCCCTGCACGTTTTATAGGTAGGTACTATCAATCATTATATAGGATAATGGTATGCACAGTTGTATTCTAATATGTAGGTACTACAGAGAAATGCGAACGTCATGAGTATTGAGTTATTATATCTTGCAGTAGAATAAGGAAGCTTCTGCATCTATTGATATAATTATTAATTTTTAAGATATGTAGAAAGACACAGGAAGACAAAAAGTTTAAATTATTAAAAAAACTAATGAATGGTTTCGTAAAATATGATTTGAAATTCGACACTTTTGACTAGAAGAAACATGCATATATCGTCCCTCGTCTGACTAACTGTCGTAACTGACTTTTTTGGCAAAATTGAGTTATGACCGCCACCATGTATTGTGATTTGATACGCATGTTCTCACCGAAGATCACAGCTGTAGCTGCTGCCATTATCCTGGAACAGCTTTCTGATTTGTTGTCGTATCTACGAATTAATCAAAATAATATCTTACTAACGGACGTAAGTGCAGATACTACAGTTAGTGTGATTTTTTATAAATGAAAAACATATCCAATGTAGGTCCTATCTTGAAATACGATACTTAGTATAGACATTAACTGGGAATAACTTTTTATTTATTTTCACATAGGATAGTATTTTTCTTTGTTGGAATCATTTTAGTAGAAATTCTCAATATCCCGATCATAATTTAAGTACTGAAAGAATTAATATGTCAAATATTTACGAAGTGCAGCCACAAGATTTTGAAGTTGACGGCTCACTGAGGGAAATACTAAGAAAAAAATCTTCTAAGGTCAATAAAAATAAATAAAAATAAACAACTAAAAGATCACAGAATGGAGTATATGACCCAAGTATCCAAAAATATTGTTGCATAGTGAATACTAAAACCTGCGTGAAACATTGAAATTTGTTAGGCAGCATCTCGTCAATGTTTTCTTTTCAACGAATATACTCCCGAAATAATTTGAGAAAATTTTCGGAGTCTTGAAGAAATTTTACAATTTATTATCATCATCTGCTAGACGGACATCAGATATGCCGGGCATTTTTTTAAAATACATAAGTGTTGGAAAAAAAACGGTTGAAACAGCTATCGATAGTTACTTCGGCGAGGATTTTAGATAAAGAAAATCGAGGCGATCGAAAAGCTTTTTACATTGATCTGAGAATGAGTCGCAATATTGAGGAACAAATTGAGAGATTTCCAAAAGTTGAGTCTCACTATTGTCGTGAAAAGACGACATGAAAATACTTGCATAGTGACTTGACATTGAGAAACATGTACGCTATGTTTCTGGATACTTTGAAAAACAATACTGAAAAACTAGGTTTTGTATCATACAGAAGAGTTTTAATATAAAAAAAAACCTGTCTTTCCATCTACCGAAAAAGGATCAGTGTAGCTTGTGAACGACATATTGCGAAAGCTCAGAAGATGTTAAAACTAAATTGAAAAATCAATATCTTAAGCATGAAAATGAAAAAAATACTTGTTCGTCCTGCTAGAATGGTTGGCAAAACAAAAGCTCAGCAAGATTCTATAACACAGTGTGCTACGTTTGATATGCAGCAAGTTATCAACTTACCAATCAGCAATGTAAGGGCAGTTTTCTATAAAAGACGTTTATTAGTATATAACTTCACAATATACGATATACCTTCTGGTGAGTGCTATCGTTATACGTGGCATGAAGGTGCAAGCAAGAAGGGTTCCTCTAAAATTTAATCTGCGTTTTTTCTTTTCTGAATATGTACTCGTATGATGAAAAATGTTATAAAAAGTATATTTATTTGCCGACTGCTGTTGCGGTTAAAACAAAAATTCAATAATCGCTTCTACCTTAATTTACTTTATAAATAATTCAAGAAATAATAATGAAATAAAATAACGTATCTGTTCCATGTCACGGACAAAGTGAAGGCGATTCGGTACACAGTGCTATTAACTATGCGCTTAAGAAAAGTGGTAATATCTTTGTTCCTAGTCAATTACTTCCTGTTTTCAAATTAGCAGGTAGAAACAAACCTTACATCGTTACACCCCTCAACTGTTCAGATTTTTTGGATTTTAAGAAATTATCCATTGAGCTACGTCTTCTTTCCCTTCGAATGACGACACAGGGCTAAATGTAAACTGAACGGAGATGACGTAATTTTCAGTAGAAAAACACAGTCTTACTAAGTTTTCTTTTAAAACTAGTGATGGCGAAACAAATTATCGTTCAATATACTTGAAACGACAAGTATTTAACATAATATTGCATAACGAGATTTCTCAACTCAAATCCACTCCATCTAAAATTTCCCAGGCAAAATCTGCTGACTCGATGTATTTGACTACTGGCGATACACCGATGATAAGATTACTCAAGCACGCTGAGTTTTATAAGTCCCTCCATCACTAAATTCGTTGTTTTGAAAATAATCACGAAATTTTATTTATTAACATCTGATGATGAGGATGAGAATTCTCGAACACCATAATCTGCATAATAATTTATTTTTTAGTGATTTACTATCATTTTATTTCCCATAAAACTGCTCTTATTACAGTGTAAACACTCTTGTTAATTAATATACTTTCTTAAATTATAAAGTCGTTTTATTTTCACCTTTGACTCTTAAAATAGTTAAGTCCTATCTGAGCATAACTAAATATGGCCATGGGAAAAAAGTCTCACAAAGGGTCCTATCTACTTTGACGGTGCATAAAAATAAATCCAATATACTTATGGAAATTTAATTATCACAAAAATAATTCAGAGATTCATAAAAATACAAATAAAATAATAAAATACATTTAGACTCTTTCGTTTAGCTGGGAGAGACGAAACTATGCACGCCAAAACACTAAAAATGCTCTCCTGAACAATTTACATTTTACCAGTTACGACAGTTAGTCAGATGAGGGACGATATTTGATATTGATTTCAAAATTAATTTGCAATGAATGCTTTATATGTATAAAGTTAATAATTTTAATTATGTAATACATACAGAAATCAATTTTCAAGTAATTTTTCGAAGTATTTGGTTAATTTTAATATCTCGAATGTAAATACAATAAGATTAAAAAAATATCCAAAAAATTTAAAGATTATAAATGTGAATGAATTTCAATATTATGCTAATGTTTTTGGAATGTTTTTTTTTTATAATACGTGACAATAATAGCAAAATAATGTGGTTTAAGATACTTTGTAATACAAAAGCTTAAATGCCGGTATTGTGTTAAATAAATAATGAAATGAAATTAAAAAATAACTGTAGATATTTTGCAAAAACTAAGAACGTGCAATATTATTCAGGTATATTTTTTCACTTTTTATCTGAAAAAAAATCTAAAAATATGACACATTCACTTTTCACATCTGCATAGCATTATCAATCATTCGCGGTTTTTTGATCCCCGCTAAAAAGCTCTCAACAGCTTTCACATTTACACGACTTCCATTCAGTAAAGAGAATAAGATGAACCTACATAGGTACAACTTACGTGAGTGTCTACTGCTACTCGAATATATCCAGTTTCGCCTAATCGCTTTCTATTTCTTCTTACATACTTAAGTTTCTCCGTTTCTTTCTTTGTTTCTTTTTAAGATCTCTTTAATAGAAGTTGGTATAAACAACTTTATGGCTGTCTTTATTTAGGCGTTGCAATAGAAACGGTTTCTAGAGAATTTATACGTCTTCTGAATGACCATAGATACTTCATGTTGTATTATTTTGTTCATAAATAAGCACTTATATGGTTTTACGATCTTCACATAATTCGTGGAGCTTACTGTTCTTCATGTTGTATGTTCTGAATTATGAAATGCTTAAAGCTCTTTTATATTTCATGATGTTTGGCCTCTCAAATGCGCATCAAATTCATCAGGACGAACAAAACAATGTAATAAAATGATTAGTATATAGAGTTTTGGATTAGCTAACCTATTTTTAACTAAGTTTTCTTTTTTTAATCTTTGGTGTCTTATATATTTATTCCTTCAAAACACACAACAGACTATATATATAATGTACAAGGTAGAAAAAAAAATCAAACATTTCACTCAGTCGTCATCCAAAAACCGTCCGTCACAATTAATTTACATTATTTCAATTTTTATTCGATAATATGAAAAACACAAACACACACGCACACATCAATCACTCGTCCTGCTAGCACACACATACAGTCAATTCCACATTCACACAAAAACACAGATACTCAAAATTATACAGATACATAATATATATAACTTTAGTAATAATACAAAATTATGGAGGGGGGGGTGTCCATCACACGGCTCACTAGCGCACCACAGACGATGAAAATAATTTCATCTGTACCTGCCTCCTGAATGCAAGCTGAGTTAATCCAAAGATATCGGTATCCGATAGTGCATAATCGTAAAAACTCGTTAGTCTACCCAAAGGTCCCTTGACACCCGCATTTGTGGTTGCAGCTGGCATGTAAAATAATCTATGCGAACGTGATCTAGACGGAACATGAAAACAAATTCTTTCCAAAAGTTGCGGGGCATCAATTATTGAATTACACAGCTTATACAACGTGCAGGAGTCCAATACGTTCCTTCTCTGTTCAAGTGTAGGCAATTTGTTTGGAGGAACATCTACACGAAACCTGCGTTCTGTCTGTTTGATACACTTATTTTGAATTTTTCTAACTGCACTTTATACCTATCGTAGAGTGGATTCCAAATAACAGAGCAATATTCTAGTTTGGAATATTCTTAAATGAATAATTGTGTTATACTTACAAGGGAATGTTTTTATTGTTTATAAGTTCTTTTTGCACATCACCAAACAGTGTTAACAAAACAATACAAAATTTAAAATACCAAATAAAATAATTATAAAAATATATTATTTTAAATTTAAAATACTAGGACAATATGCAGTGGTGAGATCATCACTATGAAGTGATTTCTTCCATCTAACTAAATTAAAATAATTACAGAAATTCTACAAAATCAATCATATAGTACTAATATAACATTTGCTTAACAATCAAGGTACATTTAATAAAAGGTATAATGTCGAAATTTATGAAAAAATAGTTATAAAAGGGATGGGGAGTGGGGAGTGTGAGCTGGATTACAAAACAGGATAACGTTTTAAGTCTTTTTTAAGCATATTTAATGGATAAAGAATTTCTAATGCTAGTCAGAAGATTGTTCCACAGCTTTATAATATTATACTTCATTGCTTGTTTGCTTGCTTTGTTGCTTTAAATAAATTTAAAAAAAATATTGGATACATTGACTGGAATGGGTGTCACACCAAGTTTATTAGGTATAAAACATCCCAAATAAGATACACAGGATCTTGAGGAAGTTGAAGTTGGAATTTGTAGGTACTTTCCTCTTACTGTGTTCTGCGATATGTGGACTGTATTTATTTATTTATTTAAACACAACATACGGCAATTGCCTTTACAAGTATACAGATAAACTTTATTACATCACACAATCATTCAACACATGTACAAAAATATAAAAACAGACAAAACATACTCCAGTTAAAGTCAAAAAATAAAAATGAAAATTTAAATACAAATACAATAAATTCAATAAATTCATAATAGACCCGATTTAGTATTACATGATAAACGTAATTAAATAACGTACCTAATAGACATCGCTGTTCCAAATACACATAATATACAAACAACCGTCGCAGAAAAAAATACGTAAATATACAGAACTAGCAGGAGAAATAAAAAATATTTGGCATTCTAGATCCGTTTATATAATACCTTTAGTCATGTCAGCTACAGGGGTTACTCCGAAATCTTTAATAAATAATTTACAAAAATTAGATTTACCGATTAATTTGTATATTAAAATTCAAAAATCTGTTATAATAAACACGTGTAATATTGTAAAAAAGTTTTTGAACACAGATATTTCAGGCACAATGCTGGTATTTTGATCCCGCGTTTTGAGCCTAATCCTTTGATATCCTGTATATCTGGATAGGTGAATTTTTCCCGGCATTAGACTGTTAAGTTTTTGTGTGACCATGACTGATCATATGGAGACTTATCTGGTTGTATAATGCTGAGAAGTGTGGATGGCAATTCTGCCGCCGCGTATAAAAAAAAACATTAAAAGACAAATTTTAGTCACTAATCACTAGACTGTATATTTGTATCGCTGTAGATGGTCTTGATGAGTCACTACAACCACTTTTGCTACCGTAAGATTTTAAGATTTATTGTGAGTTAGGTTGTTCCGCCGAAAATAGTATGAGATGTTGCCCGATTGCGAACCGAAGATATACTGAACTGTTATGTAAGTACATAGGTACCAAGGGAAATACTATAAATGTTTTTTTTTTCTTTTAAATATTTGGTCTACACTTAACACATTAATATGTTCGTAGCCATACATAATTTATGATAAAATACATATCTAAATCGATTTGATAACAATGTTATATTATTATTTTTCATTCCTTCATAATATTATTTAAGTATCCAAATGAAGTTAACCAATATTATTTATTGATACTTTATACAACTTAATGATATAACCTTATGTGTATCGAAAGCATTCAGTACATCAAATAAAAGCCTAAATATGTAATAATAACCGAAAATAAATAATGACGATATTGCATTACGGATATAAAGTACGGACGTAAATCATAAACTACTTTCTATACCTAATAATAATACTACGTAATGATCTCGAATGTGATCTTGTAAGAATTCTATTTGTTATAGGTAATCGAAATATGAGTATAAAAATTCGTAATATGAATGGTTTGAAATCAGATATATCCTATAATTTATTTATTTATTTATTTATTTTATTTGAATAAAATATACCACTGCCAACTTGACAGTTGTGAAACCTAATTGCTGGACAGTGGACAACATATAACAATCATAAACAAATATGAATCTAAGAATCTAAAATAACAACCATACGAATATAACCCATTAATAAAAAAATAACTTACAATATTCTGTAAAAACACTACACAATATTTCAAACACCATTCAAAAAACTAATAAATAAAGTTAACTCAAAAAACATCAATAGATAAAAAAAAACAATCACAACAAATAATGAGAGTCTTTTGTGAAGAGTGAAGAATGAGGGTATTAGGAGAATAAGCTGATGCGAAAGGAGTGTTGTGGATAGACCACTTGAAGACCTCTGCGCTCTTCGGAACTGGCTGTGAATAGACTTACTGAGCCCAATAGAGCCGGTTAGTCTAACTTCTATGAGAGGGCCTTTGGTGTTGTTGGACCGGTTACGTAGAACCGCCTACCAGTGTCATTGAAAGAAAGTCAGACTGTCACCAGCTTCAGAAGCAAATTAAAAACTGAACTCTTTACTGGCGACCTTAAGACGGTCTAGGGACTGTTGAACGGCGTCAAAAATAAAATCATCCAGAATCATCATCATAGAATGCATGTAAATAGGTTACAATGGTTTGTGCAATATGTTGAGCGAATGCACGATGAAAGGGTGACGAAGAAGATGTATCTTCCTGTAAAAGGGGTGTTAGGAAGCGCGGATGTCCAATAACTACGTGGTTTGAGCACGTGAATCAAATTCTTAAGGACGGGTGCGTACTGAGTAAGAGAAACAGCCTTGCATGTATTAGAAACTGGATGAATGTAGAGGAAGCGAAGGAAGTGTGTCAGGATAGATTTATATGGCGCTCCGTTCTCTCTGCCTAGCCCACCTGGGACACGGCGTAAGAGTACAGTATAGTAAAGTTAACAAATAATGATAGTTCTGTTAGAAGTTATGTATGAAGTTTACATGTGCAGTTGGTTTATAATAATATTTATTAGGTATTGTACATAATATGTTTTATGTATATAAGTATAACAGTGTTGTTTGGACGAACCTATTACAGGATAGTGTTGCCAGTTGGCATTCTAGTAAATTGAATGTCTACGGAACTGTGTCTTATATTATTTTATACTAGCTTTTTAAACCTCTTTCAATATTTTGGGACACTATTCTTCAAAATTGTCATCATTATCTTAATTATAAACTCATTTCTTTGGTTTTATTCGTTCATAAAAAAGGATGTATATTAAAATATATGATCGTATATGGAGAAAAGTACCACATTTTGCGGTTGATTATGAAAGACAAAATAGAGAGATGCCGGGGGTCTGACTGAAGGCAGACATCGTGGCTGCGCCATATGCGAGACTGGGCTGGAATAAAAGGTGAGGAGGAGTTGTTCCAGACAGCGCACACTGAGAATTGGTAAATTTACCAACGACTTGTTTGCGAAAAGTCAATATTATAGATTCGTACTAATGAATCGTTTGTAATATCTCTGGTCCTAATCTGATAGTAGGTACGTACCAATGATTCGTTGTGAAATTTCGTTAGTATTTTTCTCAGTGCAGGACCGAGAAGCCTATGCCAGAATAATCGCCAACATCGGGGACACATGACAGGGCACTTGCAAAAGAAGATTATTAAAACACGTAAAACACACGCGTCCATATACAATAACATTATTCGCATAAATTTTAATTTTATACAATAACTTGGCAGACAATGTGGGTGTGAATGTGCAACAAGTAAGAAGATAATAAGTATGCATATCAGCATCCGCAAATAAGTTATGCATTCTTCTTTTTCTTATGGAGCCCTTGCTGCATAAGGTCGTGCACGTGGACGGAGCCTATATGCGGCAGTGGGTGCCCCCCGTGGGTCTTGAACCAGTTCTGACCAGCTCTTTCTGTCAGAAGCAATGCTTTTTGCATCCTCGGGATTTAGTCATCTGTGGAGAAGGTCGGACTCTATGTGCTACAGCCACGTTTTTCTCGGAGCTATTCTGTTAGTTTTCCACTCCGGTTGTCTCTGTTTCCAGAGGGACCGGTATGGCAGTCTTGTAGGGGCCATTCGGTACACGTGTACAAACCATCTGAGTTGTGCATTAATTTATTATCCAGCAGAATATGTTTAATCTACATAAGTTTGCACATATGAAAAGTTGTATAGATGGTATTGTTTTTTTCTGTTCTTTGATGAACAAATATTATATCGATGGCCCAGTTCCACAGGGAACTAAGTCCGAATTTCTCATATTTGAGTTAGTCACGGTTTTGGATTCAGAAAACAAAACTCTATCAGTTCCATACTGAAACAAATAAAAAAGATCAAAAATCTCTTTGATAAACACATTATTTCCTTATGGAAAAAATATTTTTTTCGAGAGTCACTAATTCCATAGGGAAACATATCGAGATAGTTCCCTATGGAATTGAAAAATTAACAAAGACAAAATTCCATACGGAAACAACTGCGAGATTATTCAGTGTGGAATTGAAGTTTTAAGCAATAATTGAAGTTGGAGCCTCAAGAAGTGTGATGTTAGGTGTTCCGATCCTTACGAATCAGCTTAGGCTGGCTTATGCGCTTCATACCTTCTTCCTACACAAGTGTTGGTGCACTTTCTGGAGGGGTAAAAAACATATTTTTGTTTTCCAGAGAATGTAAAAAAATATGTATAGTATGTAAGATACAAACAATGTTAATGTATTTTGTTTAATAAAAATTAAAAAAAAAAAATATCATGGCAACGTTCACCAATTCCACCTTTCTCCCTTATGTTTCTCTCATATCAATCCTTCTAATGCGGGTACTGACCTCATCGCTGAAATGCGACTTCGTTCAGCCAACCGCACCTACTGAGATACGAACCTGACACCCCTATGTTACGAGTCAAGTACTCTAACCATTAGGCCACAGAGGTGTGGGTAGCCGCTGAGTATTGTGATTATATGCTGCAAATTTACAACTACCGCGATCTCACCTCCACCTATCGATATTGTTTGCAACTACTAAGCCATTGTTCATCCCAAGGATACGACCTCGCGACCTTTGATCCTACTATCCAACAGTAAATGTCATTGTTACATTTTACCAGAGAATATTATGCGGCGTGATGTTTTATTTGTATTATTTGGAATTTTACACCTACGAAAGTCTCATTGTTAAGTGAATAATATTTATTAAAGTGTTAGTATGGTTTAAATCGCAATAATTGCATCACTAGCAGGGTAGAGAAGAGAGTAATAGGTGTTTCGATGCATACAAATCGGCATGGGATCGGAATCATGGTAATGTTCACCAATTCCACCTATCTTTCTTATTTTTCTGTCATATCAATCCTTTCAGAGCGAGTGACTGCATTCATCACTGAAAAGCAATTTCGTTCAGTCAGCCGCACCTATTGGGATTCGAACCCAGCACCCCTGTGTTATGAGTCGAAATATTGGCCCAATTTATGTTTTAATTTATTCCCATTATAAGGTTGGCTAAAAATCTCGTACAGTTGTCGGTAAATGCATTTGGGGACTTATATGACCTTTAATATTTGCAAAGTGCAATGGGAAGAAATTTTATCATAAACACATTGGGAGAGAAGCATGGAACACTATTTGTGAATTAAAGTTTAGAAAAGGACACCCAACTTCGATCTTTTACAAAACGTCTTTTGCGGATAAAAAATATCTAGAAATTGATTACTATTTTTTATAATTTGTAACACTTTATAATTTGTAATATTTTTTTGTAATAAATAAGAATATTTTTTAAATTTAATTTGAGATATTAAGTATACCTCATCTATAAAAATAATTTTGAGTTATCACAAACTTTTTTTTTCATTTCGTTTTCACCAGATATTGATTTATCTGACACCATTTTTATCCTTGTGAAACACGATATCTAGTTATTCCACTATTGACTTTATTAATTTTGCGAGCCGGCTTTTAAGAGCTTTCGCTCTCATCATCAGGCAAAAGTAAAGCCTGACGATGCTTCCAATGCGACCTTTACTTTGGCCTGACGGTGAGAACGGAAGCTTTGAAAGCCGGCTCGCAAAATAAATAAAGTCAATAGTGGAATAACTAGATATCGTGTTTCATTTTAAAATAATTAATATGAACTTCCACCAAGAACCGTCGGTCGATAAATACTACTTTATTGGTAAGTAGTTTTCCCTGAACCTTCATTATTAATGAGAAATATCGGTAAATAGGTTTGCACTGCCATTGTTGATAGAAGTAGTATGTTGATGGTGTCAGTCTTGCGATGATTTTCGTTCCTATGGGGATTGTGTGAATGTGATGGAAGTGAGAGAAATATTTATAGAATTGCTTGTTAAGCTTGTTTGGACATGTTGAGCGAATTGCAAGATGAAACAATGACGAAGAGGATGTATTTATCTGAAAGAGGGGGTGTGAGGAAACGCGGACGGCCAAAAACCACGTGGCTTGATCACGTGGATCAAATCCTCAAGGACAGCCACGTGTTGAGTAAGAGAAATCGGCGTGCATGTATGAGAAACTGGATGAATGTTGAGGAAGCAAAAGAAATTTCTAAGGATAGATCTACATGGCGTTCCGTTCTCTCTGCCTAACCCTCCTGGGACATGGCGTGAGGGTATAAATAAATAGAGAGATAGATTCCCAAGCACTCTATCTTCTTGCACTATCAAAGGACATGGCTTGATGGAAAAGATAGGTAAAGGCCATTTTTATTAACAGTTTATTAAGTATCTGAAAGACGTGAGTATTATTTTCTGAGCGAGTGAGAGTAATTATTTAGAAGTTTTTTTATTTAATTATATTCTTTTACCTAAAGGATATTCTATGAAATACTTATGAAACCTTGAATAATAATTTCCAACATTGATTATTAATTATCATTCCTTCTAACATGTTGCTGTATGGAATAGAACAGTGGTTAAATTCTCACCCAACATTCCCAGTTCCATAGGGAACTAACTCAAAAAAAGGTAAAAAAAATGGTAGAAAACAATTTTTTTCTAAAACAAATATGGAAGAATTCAATTCTTAGACACATTTTACACATACTTCAAAAATTTTATGCAATTTGAAAAATATTTAATAGTATTTATCGTAAAGACAAAAATGTCCAAAACTTTGACAGCCCATATCTCCAATGTGTTATTTCTTAGATAGTTCCCTGTGGAACTGGGCCATCGATATGAACAGACAGAAATAATATTACATAGACGAAGATAATTCAATACTACAATACTGTACAGATGTTTTATATTTTGCATGCTGTGTTTGCGTTGTGACAGAATCGATATGTTTCACTTAAATGTTTTGTTGGCCGCAATACCGTCTTTGTTTTCCTGAACAGATACAAATACAGCCAAAACTTGACAGAAATGTACACAGTAAACAATAATATACAAATTTAATTAGAACACTTCTACAAACTTGTCATTGTATGTACATTCTGTAGTAAAAAAATCTGATTGTTAGTATATAATATAATGCTGTACACTCATGTTATATATGTAATTGAACAACGATTTTTGAATGTTTTGAGTATTCCACAACGCACTTCCGTTACTTGATTATTTAAATTGCGATCGATTTCGGTAAACCTTTACTATTGACGAGCGATACAAAATAAGTGAACAACGAATGTCAATCAGAGAGTCAATAATGGTTGCTCGTTAAAAAAATATTGATAAAGTTACACCATGGGGAGAATCTTTTAAATACTTACAAAAAATAAAAAAAATATCTATCCCAGGGACTCCACAATTGAATTTTTTGAGGTGTGACATTATAATTTAATTACTCTTACTTCGTTCTTCTTGCACATAATTATTCACATAACAAAATCAACAAATCAATTTATATAAAAAAAAGTGATTATCACTATGTAGTGATTTCCACCTTACCATTACCTTATTTATGACACTCAAAGACTAGCAAAAAAGAGAAGCGACATGAAGACAATAGCCCAGCGTAGAGATGTTCATATTCTCTCTCTTCTTTTTAAAATTCTCTTCGATCCAGTCGCACCCTCTTATCTAAAGGAAAGATTTGTCTTCTTACAATCACACGGTTTGTCACTTCGTTCAGCTACAAATAATCTTCTATCCATCCCACCTCATCATTCTAGTTTTTATACGGATTCATTTACTGTTCATGGTGCGAGGCTTTGGAACAGACTCCCACATAAGGTTCGTACTTCTTCAACATTATATTCATTTCGTAAACAAATTAATTGTCTCTAGTCTTCATACACATTTTTCGATTTCATTTTTTTTACTTTTTTAAACTTTCGCGTAATAATTACGCCGAGCAGATCCTCTCCTTTTCCCCTTTCCCTTTCCCTTCCTACTCTTGTTGTATGTGTGCTTTTTATATTTTATCTTGTTTTTATTATATATTTCATTTGTAGTTTTTATTTTAGCATCTTGTTTTTATATACTTTTATCTATATGTTTTTTCTATTGTTTTATTTTTATTTTTATTTTTTTTCGGGTTGGCTGGAAGAAATCGCATATGCGATAAGCCCGCCTTTTGGTAGTCTATTGGAACAAAAACATGTACACATTATAAATATTGATGCCAATAAAGCTTTATTTATTTATTTATTTATTTATTTATTCTTTATCAGGGACATATTGAATTGTAAAACAATTCTACGAGAAAAAATGTAGCAAACACTTATTTTATAATACTCAAAACAAAGAACCGTACGGTTATTTATTATATGTCAAAGAACGATAAAAACAACATATGGTTTTAACGAAAAAACTTTCCTACAACAAACTTTTATAAGGAATCCTTTTCATGGAATTGTTTTCGGGTCTTTCAATGAGGATTTTTGAGTAGTAGTATCTACTCGAGATTAAATCACATTAACAAAGGATGCATGATGGGTGAAAACAAGTCGATAAACCAAATCTGTTTAGGAAACCCTCGTTATGGCGAGAGTTATTTTGCTTGAAAAGAGATAAGTGGGTGGTACGGTAGCTAATTTTGAAAAATTTTATGGTGAACCCGAAAAAAAATTGAATATGTTTTTTTTTTTTATTTTTCAATATGAATTAAAACAAATACCTAATTATATTTTTCCATTTAGAGTCCCCTGTAGAGAAAAGACCTCCCTCTCCATTGCTAGTTTTCGAGTTTCCTTTAAGAGGCTGGTAGTTGTTTATAATATCACAATTTTAAAATTCAATATTCACAGTTAAGCGATAGGATATGCCGCCTTTTCTGAATATCTTGCCTTTTATTGGCACGAAAAGAATGACATGCATGTTTTTATTAATTTTATATACAGATATTTCCGGCCTTTTACATGTTAAACCTCCGTATAGATACAATACATGTACACAAAGGTACGATCTGTTTCAAATAAAGACACAAAACAATTACACTAAAAAACGAGAGTTTAGCAGAAAGTATAACATAAATCATGTTAAAATTATACATAAAATAAGGTCCAGAATTGTTAAAAAAAATTGGTCAAGATATAATATATGTTAATTACATTCAGTTAGTCCTCTGGCTATCCCACTTGTGGGAAATGCCAATATGGTATGTTCGTATGTAATTATATTTTTCAAAAAACACTTAAGCTTCAAATTTTACGGTTTATTTTGTCAAAACTTTTTCAAAATTTACAGTTTCATCTTCAGTAAAAATTCCCAGAAAATTTAACAATTCAACAAGAATTTAAGATTACCACGAATTACAGAAAGTTCATCAAGAATTATTCCACAAAATCTGTTAGTGACTCTGCAGTGGAATTATTGAGATATTATATTTTGTTTAATTTTAATTAATTATTCTCATGAACTTCTACCAAAAACTGTCGGTCGACAAATAAAACTTGACGTTATATGTTAAAGTAATGTTTAACGAATACACCATTTATAGAACACCCGAGAACTAACAAAAATGAGGTAAGGAACTGTTATTTGTCGGGAACTCCGTAGAATATCAATAAGTTGGGTTAAATGTATGTATTGTCTTGTGTGTATGTAGGTACTTACCTATCTGAAATTAACACAACAATAACACAATGTACATTGTATGTACAGTCCTTCACGTTACCAAATTGTACCGCCTCCTCATCAACCCAATTTATTAAAGGTTCTAAAAGGGATTCCTTACCACTTAACAAAGGATCATATTTGATTATAGGATCCACCATATTAGGATACTATATTTTATATTCATTATTAATACTATAAATACATACACTTAACAACAAGCCTGTAATATATGTACAAAGGTACACGAAACCAAGTTAATTTGCTATTGAAATTGGGTATTGATTAGAAAAAAAATACTAAATCGATTTTTCATAACCTATAAAACGAGGTTGTGTTAAGATGAAAAGAATACATGTTTTGTTTTTTACAGGGTAGCTCAACCTTTCAACATTTTACATTTGTGTATTTTTTACGGTATACAATTTCAAAACTGCTTTAGCTGTTGTTTTTTAATTCTCTTGTCATTATTTTTTATCCCCTAACCACAAATATTTGCTTAAATTTACCTGAATACGGTATTTTTGTTGGATATCCGCCAACTTCACTTTCGCTTTCAAAAAATTGAGTCAATAAAAATAATTAAATTGAAAATCATAAAAAAAATCTGAATAGCAAGGTAATCGGTTGGTTTTTTAGAATTCACAAAACAGCTTTTTTGCACCAAGATATTATATACTATTTCAATACCATTTATTTATTTATTAATTTTCATTTTCCGTAGGCTCTTACTGTTTAGGCACTTAGCCTTGTCATACATGTAATATTCCCTACATTTTAAAAATAGAACAGTACATCAAATAATTCAAGTTAAATAAAGGTTCAATCTTAGTATTTTTGCAGTCGCGAATGTAAAGAATCCAGATCTACAATGTCAAATATTTAATTAATTACACAAAAAAAAACAATCGAACAATTCTATTAATTTAGCATTTCGTCAATTTTGTGGATGGATTCATCACGGCACATCCCACAAGTAGCGTGGCTAGCGGACAAACTGCAAGTAATAAATATGCAGATTTTCCTCACCATGCCAAAAAACATTGGATCGAGAATTTTTATTTGAAAAATAGTAAATATTTCTTCAGGAAAAATTCTTATTGAATTTTCAAAATTATAAAATAATAAAATAAAATAAACTTTATTGTGACAATAGACAAGTACATTGTACAAAAGGCGGGTTTATTGCCAAATGGCAATTTCTGCCAACCAACCTGATGTTTGAAAAAAAAAAAAAATAAGAAAAATAATAAAGTATGCCAGAACCATAGAAAAAATAAAAAATAATAAATAAATATACCCATACAAAAATAAAAATAAAAATAAATAAATAAAAAATATATATATAATACATGCATAAAGTGGAATGGGGAAAGGGGGACAAGGAAGGGGATGGAATTATGATGGGTTATTGAGAGCAAGATAGTGATGTTTCAGTCTACTTTTGAAAATGGAAATTGAAGGAGCAAGTCTGATCAGTAAAGGCAAATCATTCCATAACCGAGCTGCATGTATAGTGAAGGAAGATGTGACAAAAGATGTTCGATGAGTGGGAATAGTTAACGTACCAAGTGCACCAGAACGAAGAGGCAAGCCATGAGATGCCAAAGGCGTAAAACAAGATTTTAGGTAGCTCGGAGTAGAGGGGTTGCGGAGAACATTAAAGAGCAGGCAGAGAATATGCAGATTGCGACGCTGTGACATTTTCAACCATTTGAGCTCGTTTCTATATTGAGAGATATGATCAAATTTTCGAAGTCCAAAAATGAAACGAATGCAGATGTTTTGCAAACGCTCCAGTTTCATCAATTGTCACAAATTATCACATTATTTAATCAATTTCTAACATATTAGTATTTCCCTCATGCGAAATTGTATCAATCGATACAATTTTTCATAAATTCGAATAAGGAAAAACTGACACAATTCGAATAATCCTTTATTTCTCGAATTCAGCACGCGTACAGGAAAAATAACTTTCATAAAAATCAACCTTATAACTCACAATCGTAGGCAGATACCTACCTTCTAAATATTACAAAAATGTTATTATATAAAAGCACCTACATATATTACTTTCGTTTTATTAAGCCGTTTCTAGAAATATTAGTTTGAAATGTATTAGGGAAACATAAATCAATTACGATTGTAGAACTATTACTGAAAGATACAATTATTTTTTTGTTCAGATAAAAATTCAAAGTTGTTCAAGAAAAGATTTTGATTATTTAGTTTTACAAGTACTTTATTAAGTGACTCGAATTTCGACATGTAATTTTTTCTTCAAACTGAAACTCACAACAAATGATATTTGTATGCAGTTCAAAGTTGTTTTTAATACCAATATATCGCAAAATATTCCTCTTGTTAATTAGATTTTGAGAGTCCGGTAAAAGACAGGTATTAATAAAACTTCGCTTTTAAAACATTCAACATATTCGTTTCAGCGATGAGGTATTCCAACCATCCTGAATGTCTTAACATTTATTTATTTTATAATTCAAATTCAAATCAAATCGTTTCAAAGTAACCACCATTAAAAATATCAGTTATGCAATTCAATGAACAGAGTGCAGAGTGAGTTTATCGGTGGAATGCGATCTCTTCCAACTAACCCGGAGATTTATTGACACGAGAGAGAACAACTTGCATGTTTACTTCATGCAGTTGGTCCGCTGGCTACTCCCGTTGTGACATGGATGTAAGTTAATCTTTTAATAGGATGTTTGTGGTTCTTGAGTTTGAAAAAAATTGCTTTCATCTATATTTTTTACCATTACATTAGTAAACATAAATTTCAATATTTCATTTAACGAAAATGTTTACTACCTACTTTAAAACAATAAAGTATAGGAAAACTGCAAGCATATTTATTATATTTTCTTTGTAGGAGAAAAATATTTTTTCTTTCATTGTTTCAAAGCTTTCTTACATATGAAACTATATGTTGCACTGAGAAACTAACACTAGACATACATTGTTAGACACCCTGTAAAGGTATAAAGTATTCTCGGTTCTTCCTGTTATCCCTCAAACTGTACATTATTCCCGTTCACCTCGCTGATACCGACTGCTGTTGCCTATTAACAGTATTACGTAAGACAATAAATCAACTTCTCAACACCATATAATAGGATTTTTTTTATCTTCTAAGCTTTGGACAAGAGTGTTAAATGTAGACTCACACAGTTTCCAAACAATAAAAGTCGTAAGTCGAATCCAGGTCACTATAGAATTAAAAATATAATTAAACAAAAAAACAATTCTAATTTCTTCCATATAGCCGGTAAGTCTTACTTTTATGAGAGGGCTTATGGTGTTGTTGGACCGGTTACGTGGAATCGTCTACCGGTGCCATTGAGAGACAATCAGACTGTCACCAGCTTCAGAAACAAATTAAAAACCGAACTCTTCACAAGCACCCTTGAGAGGGTCTAGGGACTGTTAAACAGTGTCAAAACAAAATCATCCAGAATCATCATCATCAGTACAGAGTTTTATAAAATAAGCCTCAACTCAATCAGGAATAAATTGATTAATAAAATACCTTTTTATGCCCGACTTCATGATCCTTAATAACAATAATGAAATAAACAGGGCTCTTGAATGCAATTAATAGATTTTAGCATCGTCGATCGCTTGAACAGAACATAATAAAGATGTCTGCCCACTACACCGTACCATACCATGACCGTCATAGGACCGTAATAGGAACGTATCAGACAAAAAAGTATTCTTTGTATTGAAATGTATGTGACTATGCCCACTGGACCGTTCCGTCACCGACCAACACCGTCGCGTATGCTGCACGGCGCAGCAACTTGTCGGCGAGAATATTTTGCTGTTACCGATACGCTACGTGCAGGATACGCGACGTTGCTACACCGCAGCATGCAGACGGCGAAACGCGTAGTAGGTATACGGGGAGTATACGCGTTGTAGCCGCGGATTATGACCGTTGCAAAGGTGTTTGAATTAATATATATTTACTATACGTTATCCAATAGTATCCAGTTAGAAAATATATATTGATGATCACAGTTGTTTTTATTTTTATTATCTTTCACTGTACACTGTTACAAGATATCATGGGACACCCAGATATGTGCTAGAAGATGGATATAGATTATACTTATATAATAATCAATACGGGTATCATACGGGTTGCTTATGGTCAACATACGCGTTGTTTACGATCAACATACGCGTCGTTAACGTTCATCATACGTGTAGCATACTGTTACAGACCGCTCTAGTGGGCATAGTACAGCATATACGTTCCTATACCGGTCATGGTATGGTACGGTGTAGTGGGTTAATGCTTCACTTCAAACCTGCATAGCAAAAATAAACTTTATTTTTTTCTACTAAAATTCAAGTAGGTTGGTATCATTGCGAAATATTTATCAATTAAAGCTCATGATTAAACTTTTAACAGCTGAAAAATAGAACAACACCTGAAAGTCCATGTTGATTTTAAACGAGCAAACTTTATAACTGTACATTGAATTGCTACGTTTGCATATCGACAATGTTTTTCCTTTATTGAAAGTAATGTGAATTGTACGTAAGTAAATACTTTGCTTCAATCTAAACCTATTCGTACTTTGTTCATTTGCAACAAATACTTTTATTAAATACGAAAATGTTTCTATACTACTCGATGAGAAAGGGACATAAGCAAAATGAATCTAAATTGCAGTTTTTCGTATATTCATGTATGTATGTACATATTAATGTTTTGACACAAAGTTTCGACGCTTTTGAATCGACTCAAGTCGCATGCAACAAATGTTGTTTTCATTGAACTACAGCAGATGATGTCTTTGCACTTTGAAAACACAAGAATTGAAAGGAAGTTCACATATATATGTGTATCATACATAGTTAATACCTATTCTTATAGGTTGACTACCGGTGAGTAGAATTAACTGGAATGATTAATCTAAAGTGGTTCAAAATATGATTAACAATAACACTTCTCAGTAAGTAAAATCCAGTCTCCGACCTACAATTTTGTCAAAATTCAAAAAATTATATGCTTAGATAATATTGGCTTCATACGCAGTTTCTGTGCTATCCATCACAATTATCGAATTTTCAAAATTTTGTTCATAAGTGATGAAATAGGAATAATATCACACTTTTGAAGATTTGTTCACAGACGGATGTATATTTATTTTGGTATAAAATTAATTTCGATTCGTGGAGCAACTATCTAAGAATTGGTCTATCACTCTCTTCCGTAAGTTTTCGAGTGTCTTTTAAAGGTTTTTTTTAAAGATAAATACATTTTACTGTTACAGTACGATCAAAAAACCTACTAAGAACATCAGAGATGAAAACATTATGTGCTATTGCGGGCAAAACTCTCAGAGACAGAATCATAAATACTGAGATTAGGAACATATTATGCAAAACGGAGGACATCGTAAGATGTAGTAGGGAAAGGAGACGATTCTGGAGACACCATGTAGATCGGATGGCTGAAAACAGAATCGTTCATATAGCTGCTAAGGAAATACCAGTCGGTTCACGTCCCCGAGGAAGACTACTAAAAAGATGGAAAGACAACTGGTATTTAGCATCACAAGAGGCGTCAACTTCTAAACTAACAGATCAATGATCTACATCAAGAGGAAGAAGAATAAGAAGAAATGCATTTTTCATCCTAAATTCAGTGATAGGGTTTGCCTACCATCCTGAATGTCTTATTTTTTGTCGGCACGAAGATGACAGGTTACATGTTTGTTGCATGCAACTGGTCTGCTGGCTACCTCACTTATGTAATATGCCGCGACGGTATAGTAATAGTGGTAACAAAATCAACATGTGAAAGAGTCTGCAACTTGTAAAAATAAAGTTCTGTAATAAGTAAAGTTTTAACATTAGGTAGGTACACATCCGTTTCAGCAGTTTGTGTACATATCATAATGTCTAAACAACAGAGATTACATGCCACCATGCTCTTAGTAAATGTGTTGGTAAAATAATATAATTCCCAACCTTACTTAACAACTTAGTGTTAAGCTCCATCTTGAGCTTACTGATGCCGGACGAGGACACGGACCTTTGTCCTGATAGTTTGTTGTTATAATAATAATTTTAATATTAAAGGCTTTAATACTCCTACTACGACCTGTTTTAAATACAGCATTTCTGTTGTTTAGCAAATCTCCACCGGACACTCCTGGGAACAAAAAGATATTCTTGAATAGCATGAAACAGCATATATTTAATATCAGAATAGTAATTCATTATTGGATGTTTTGGAATGAATTATAAACTATGCCATAATATTTTTTTTATCAAATTTTGCTGTATTTTGTATGATATGAATGTAATAATATTTAAAAATGCATTTTCTATTTTTTAAATGTGTACTAAGTGAGAAGAATGAGACAATAATAAGTTGAGATGGTTTGGATTTTTGAATCCATATATTTGACATTGTTGTCGTATCGATTATTTGTTCAACATACTTTTTGTCTAAGGTAATGGATGCGAATTCAAATGTGAGTCTGGTTTGATGGACTTGCATTGGTTGGGCTCTATTGGTTTGCCAATATTAACCTAACATTTACTTTTTTTATATTTTTGTTTCAACATGCATGCTGTAACACTGGGGGGTTTGCCTGTCCGAATCAATGTATTTTTTTTTTCATTTTTATGAATGTTTTGTCAATTCTCTGTATGTGTCTCTATGAAATAAATAAATACCGATAATAATAGAGAATTTAACTGATCCACTTCTAGGTATTACTACTGAAATACCATCACAGCGCACCCCACAAATGGCGTAGCGAGCAAACTAGCTGCTTGTTATTAAAATGTAAGCTTTTCTCTCCATGTCAACAAAAAAAAATCAGGATAAATACATAAATCTTTATTGGACAAAAAATAGCTATAAAACATTACAACATCACACAAATTTAGGCCAAAAGGCGAACTTGTTATAGAGCAACTTCAGGATGGACGGCATGAAACCTTGTTGCTAAATTCATAATTTGAAATTTCTATATTTTTTCGAACACATGCCTTTTACAGGACCCCCTCAAACTTATGGGAAGAGTGGGAGACCATTTATTGCCGGGTGCTTCACGTTATATTTATTTCACTCAATAATAATAATAAATATAAATGTTTATGACATCCATTATTACTCGTTCTTAGGATTCTCTCTAGATTTTATTTACACGTATTCAAATAATCGTCAAATTATCATTTCTATTAATAATGATAAACTTCATTCTACAACGGAAATTGGATTCGAGACCTCATGTCATACGCAAGTTTGAAAATAATAATTATTTTAATACTATTGTGTGACTATACATTACAAGTATATACATACATGACTGAGAATTGGACGGGAGCTTTTGTACAAGTTCATAATATGAGAAGAGAGATATTTTGCAAGCGATGGAATAAGTTACTTAGTTTGACAATGACTTTCTTAGTTGAAACCAGAGCCCGTAGACAATTTGTACTTGGCGATCGCCTACAAACGAATTTTCGTCAATAACTGCAACAATAACGCATAATTATACGGTACGTGTAGGTAGATTGTCGAAAAGTTCGCCAGTAGACGATCGCTAAGTACAAATTGTCTACGGGCTCAGGTCACTACATAATTAAATATAAAGTAAAACTTCAACCAATTGTGTTTTCTTCCATATATATGTAGATATGGAGTTTCACAAAATAAACATAAAATAAATAAATATATTATTCTGACAAATGTAGTATTTTAGTCACGTAAATAAGTCATTTAATAAGATGAGACCCTTCTTCTGTGACGATAATTAAAATCTTAAACTTCGACAAAGAATGATTTAAGCTTACTTATGGTCAGCTCTATTATACGGAAGTGAAACATGGACTCTGAAAGTAAACGTGATGAATCGATTAGAAGCATTCGAAATTTGGACCGAAAAAGTCAGTTACATCGAATTACTTAGGAGAGCCGGTGCCAGGAGAGAGCTGTTGTCGATTATCAAAGTGAGGAAGGTCTCATATTTGGGTCACGTGCTGCGTGGAGAGTAGTATCGTCTCCTCCGCCTTATATTGGAGGGCAAGATAGAGGGAAGACGGGGATTTGGCAGATAGCAGATGTCCTGGCTGCGCAACATTAGAGAGTGGACCGGAATCCGGACAGTGGATGACCTGTTCGGAGCAGCATAGGACAGGGAGGTTTTCGCCGGAGTGATCGCCAACGTCGGGGGGACCTGACATGGCATAGAAAGAAGAAGAGGAAATAATGGAAGCAAAGAAATATAGGTATAAAAATATTAATCTCTCACTTAGATAAATGAAAGGTTTACTTACCCGTAAGTATAAGGTATAAGTAAGCATATTATGGCAGATGAACTAATTCATTTATTAATTAATTCTTTTTGCACTCATCATTATATAACAGTGTTAACAAAACAATACAAAATTTAAAGTACTAGGACGATATGTAGTGGCGAGATTATCACTATCAAGGGATTTCTTCCATCTAACCCCAAATTAATTAACCCCAAGTTCGTCGGTAGCCTGGAGGTAGAGTCTCGGCCTCTTGAACATGGGGTCCATGGTTCGATACCAAGTGCCGGCAAACTCCCCCTTTTCATGACACAAGCTTTTAGTAGCTTGCTGTGAGAGGAGTATAAGGTTGTATTTGTGTTCATAACAAAAACCCAGATATATCTTTAAAAACAAATGAAAGACAAATTTATGTGATTCAAAACAATTCAATATACTTAATCATTTTGCCACTAATACAGTAGATTTTGTCTAAAAAAAAAGCTGATATAAAAAAAAACAAGGAGCACTTTCAAAATACTTTACATTAAGCTCTTTTTCGAGCAAAATTTTCTACATCTCTCAATTCAATTGAGCTATTTGGCTCTCCGAAAAAATGCAAGGGTTTCACTCGATTAATTCCCTTGATATTAATTAGGGCGATTTATGTGATGAATTTATTATACTTAGTAACTAGAGGGAAGATAATATCGATTACTTCACATTTTCGAAAGGGGAAAATTCACCAACCAACTCTAAGTTTTCACCTATACTGAGTAATATAGATATTCTGACAGAAATGATGTACCTAATAGTGTAATAATATTTAAACATTATCTATTTGGTTACCAGTGTGCCCGTGTAGGCATATGAAGAGTTTTTGTGAAAATTTCATCGGATTTGACTATTTTGGAAATACAGTTTCAAAAAACTCAATACAAATAAAAAGTAAATGCATATGTTGTTAAATAAGAACATTAAATAATTTATTCACTAATTTTATCCAAAAAAACATTAAAATATACATAATAAAATCAAATCAAAAAACAACTTGAACATTTCGTGTATTTTTTAAATGGTTTACAATTTTACATAATTGATCATTTTTATTGAACATAACAAACAATACAGATATAACAAAAACATAGACTATTCTATAAAAACTTATAGAGATAAGTCTCATGTAAAGGAGGATATAATATTATATGAATCCATTTAATTTTACGATCAATCATTGTTAAAGGTTATATATTATGTAAACTTTACAAATGAAACTACAATATGAGACTTAGAAAGACAACGATCTCTTTTTCGGCAGTGCTCCGGATAGGTATTGAAACCTATTAAAGTATTACACATCATATATACTCCTGACAAATCCATAAAATGAACCCTGCAATAAAAAAAACAACGAAAGACTTGCTACAGTAAAGCGTTTGGTTGCAAAATTTGATTAGAAACATGACCAATTTTGTAAATTTAACACATGAAACTACCATAATATAAGGCTTAGAAAAGACAACGTCTGGACGGGGCACTACCAAATGAGGTGATTTTGTCTTTTCAAAGCCTTATATATGGTAGTTTCATGTGTTAAATTTACACATGTAACCTCATACAGTGGTTAATTGTAAAAACAAGAACGATATTTTTTTTATATTTTAAATAACATTTCAATTTAAAATTGCAGCTTTAAACAAAGCTGTTCTACTAAGCAGGATTAATTCAGAATGATTTTAAAATTACTTTTCTATCTTCAACCGTTACAGCATGTTGTAGTATTTTTATTAAAAACCATGTTTCAATAACAATGTATTCTACTTTACTGCTGACATGACGCGCCAGCAACGCTAAGCCATCGACGACGAAGATTAATATTAGTATTATCCACTGTGACTAAAGTTATATTACTCTACAACAGCACTACTATTTGCAATATAAAATGTATGGCATAGTGGCAACATATTGTTATCTCATACATTTTCAACAGCGTAAAAAATAACCTAGTTTCTACATCAAACTTATGAGAAACGATTGAACAAAGCATCTATAAAATCCAATGTATCTTGTCAATAAATTGAAATCAATTAACATTTTATCAATGTTCTCGACCAGCGGTGCTTGTTGGAAAATCATGTTAAATTATTAGAAATTAAACACTTTTCGTATTGATTTTACTCGATCATGATAGATATAATTATAACCAATGTACCTACATTACATAAAGAATAAAATAAAGTATCTAATAAATTATCAGCCAAACAGTAAAATCCACAGAGGGCGAGTTAATCGCTAGCTTTCTCTTCTTTTTCGGTAACTTTACGGCACAATTGAAATTAGAATGGAACTTATTATGATAACGTTAGTTGGATGAGATCGCGCCTCTGCGATAAACTCGCCCTCTTTATGTTAATAATAAATCTATTTTAATGCATTTTTCTATAAAATTGAATATATTGTAATCAATGTACAGTAAAGAATCAATAAATAAAAAAAAAACTCATATTAAAAAAAAAGTATGGAAGCACTTAGATAATTATATCTCAAAGTTTTGTTATAGGAACTTCGGTCAATAGGTACATGTTTAATATTTTCCACTTTATGAGGTATGCCATCCATCTGATTATCAGCTGATTCAACAGAATAACAAGTAACTTGATCCCTGGTTACCCCCCAACTCCCTCCTTCTTACCCGCCTCCTTTCACCAACCACTTGAGTTTTATCTTTTATACTTTATTTTTTGTCTAATAAATTTCGGCCACCAGAGGCGGTTCCCGAATATTATTTTTTAACCACTTGAGTATGTAACTGTATTATGTCAGTAGATATTATTTTGGTATAGAAATGTTCTATGTCGTTTATTATCTGAACTAGGTAGGTACCTACTGCTGATAAAAACCATACAAAAATAAAAAGAGAAAACAAAATTAATTACACCATTACATTCAATTATATACTATCTAAGTAACTCCTTTCCATGAAATTATATTTAATAGGTAAATTATAATGATTATTATACTCTATACCAGGGGTCGGCAACCTTTTAGCTGTGGTGTGCCAAGCCACTCTACCAATATGATTCAGGGTGCCGCCTTAATTCTAAATTAGATAATGGGGTTCTAGAGGAGAAGAATTTTATACCAAATTTATCTTTTAAACATATTTATTAAAAAAATAACATAAAATTCTAACATAAATTAATTTTTTTTAATGCGAGCCACGTTAGATAAATAATTATAATTAAACATTTTCTTTTATTTTTCACTTCGTCTCGATATTTTCGCGATTTCCCTGATTACTTTGTAGAGTGCCATTCAGAACCCCATCGCGTGCCAAGCTTGGCACGCGTGCCATAGGTTGCCGACGCCTGCTCAATACTATACTCATACAAATATACTATACTATATTTGTATAAGTGCGCAGGTGTTTATATTTTTTGGTTTATTTTTTTGATATTTGTAAATGGCGTAAGCCGTATGGTTGGTTGAATAAATAAATAAATGAATACCCTCACGCGAGTCTCAGGTGGGGTAGGCAGAGAGTACAAAACGCCATATAGATCTATCAGTGGCGGGACTAGGCTTTTCATATCGGGCATGCTTTGTACAAATATACTATTTTACTCGCAAACGAGTGGACGTCCTTGAGAATAATATAATATATATATGTCGGAGACGGGAATAGGCTTTTCATGTTGGTCTTACATTCGTTATAATAAAAAAAATGAAATAAATAAGATATTCAGAATGGTTGACATACCCCTTTGCTGAATTTAAGATATTAAATGGTTTATATGCGATATCTCTTAAAAGACACTTAAAAACTTTAGTGGGAGATCTATTGTTTGCCAAAGACTTCATGGGTCCTTAATATAAATAAATAAAATACAAGAAGTCTGCGATACAAATAAATACTATTTTTAAGTATGTAAGTAACTTTAAAGTTAAATGTCGTAATTACTATACAATTTATTTTGTCTCGCGCATCCATCATAATATTAATCAATCCTTTATGAAGAACGTTTCAAGTCTAAAAACTATTAGCGGTTGCACATAGTATCTACCTTCAAATTATTTTTAACTGCCTAGTACGTTACGCACGACCCACACAATCATCACACAACAATACAAATAAAAACATACTCATATAGGTACATTATGCACCCAAACGTTCTTCGTGCATGCTTGCTTATTTTGTCCTTAAGATTGCATACATACAACCAAACATACCCAATAATACACATGTATGGCGCGTCATTGCCTATTACGTATTCACACTAAAATTTAAGTGTGTGTTAGTGAGAACAGAGGCTATGTATAAAGCAATAACTTACTATTCCATTAATTTGGCTATCACGGTAAATTATTGGATTTTTTTTAAAAAAGTCAAAATAACGTATCGATTGTACACGCACTTCAATACAAATAGTACGCGCTTTTGATAAAAACTCTAAAACTTACAAAAATTGTGTATTTGCTGCGTATATTTTTGTGAATTGTTCTCTTTGCAACGAAATGTTTGGCGGCAAATTCAAACTAGTTTTTGATGATTTCAATATTTTCTTCATAGATTCTTTGGGCATGCTGTGCTTTTTTGCATGTATGGCAGGCACGCGACTGAGATCTATCCTTTCATACTTCTTTCGCTTCCTCTACATTCATCCAGTTTCTCATACATGCACGCCGATTTCTCTTACTCCACACGCGGTCTTTCTGATGAATTTGATCCACAGGTTCAAGCCATGTGGTTCTTGGTAAGTAAATTATGCCTTGAATTAATTATAAAATTAAGTGAGTTGGCTCATATTTTCTATCCACAAATAGGTAGTTGACGAGTTTTTTAAAACATCTTTGAAATATTTAATTTTATAATAATTATGCCATAAGAATATCTTAAATAAAAAAGACATCTAGATACATATATGTATATAAAAATATATATTCTTTAAAAATCAATTTGATAAAAATATAATAAAAACAATTTCCTTGAAGATGCCTACAAACACAGATGAAAACATTCGGTTATTTTTAATCTTACGTATTGGAAATGAAACTGGTGATGTTTTCGACCGACGGTTCTTGGTGGAAGTTCATGTTAATATAACACTTATTTAGTACTCCCACTGTGATTTTTTTGGTCGCAGGCCGGATTTCAAGAGCTTCCGCTCTCATCATCAGGCTTGCGTTATTTGGTTTAAAAAAGGATTTCCGTAGTATATACGCAAAAACTTTTGAACTACCTATTTGATCTTTTGTACTTCAATGATTGATCAATTTTTATCACAATCTCACTTTCTCGAAAGTTTTTACTTGAATTCGATACGCCACTGTGCCCATTTCACATTGATTTTATGCTTCATAATAATAATACACGTAAACCGAAATTTTGTCAGTTCGAAAACGTGGTTTTAGGCGTAAAATTACACATGCAAAGATAGATAATAATACCGTACCGTGTAAACCATATTAATATGTATGTGTGACAACAACACTTATTCACGTAGATTTATATTACGATACATAGATGCCTGAAGGATGAATTTATATGTAGATATATAATCCATCCATGTGAGTAGGTGGCGACCACTAAAGTGTCGATTATACGCATTAGATATGGCAATGAGTGTGTGGACGAAGGGTATATCACACAAAAACATAATCGGAAATAAATATTTATAATTTTATGGTAAAAAAGAACTTTTTTTTATTTATTCCAAAACAGTTATTACAAATAAACAAAAAGAACAACATTATAGAATATAATATTGCCCCACTAGATTACGGTCTGTTCTGGAACAAAAACCAAAAAAGTACAACTTTTACATGTTCACTTGAATACAATAAATCAAGTTATGTTATGACTTAGTGCTTCGATTATATCTACTGTGAAATACAATAAGTTTATTTATTTATTAATTTAAACAGTAAACGGCTATATGCCTAACAAAAAAATAATATAGAAATACAAAATGGAAAACATAAATAACATAAAACTAAGAAACCTATAGCTTAATCTGTGGAGAATAAACATTTACATAAGTAAACAAAGTTACGAATTTGTGCAAAGAAATTAACTGTGCAAAAAAAATCTAAGTTTATAGAACACTTACGGAACTTATTCTTCAATCTTTTCAGTTAAATTATCAAATTTAAGCTACAAGTGATACAATATTTGTGCTACACAGTTTTTTTTTTTAATTTCTGCAATCAAGAAAGATGAAAATATATTATGCCTGTTTAGACCATAAAGAAATTAATCTTGAAATGTTAAGCTTATTTTAAATTATCGGTGCGGACATAGTCAATTTTTTAGGTTATAAAAGAATAATCGTGAAATTTCGGAAGATTATTTATAACATATACCTACCAAGTTTTATAGAATTATGGGTACCTATTTCACAGTGTCGCCAGCACTCTTTAACTGCTATATACAGCAAGCTATTGATGAACTCAGAGAAGAAATGAAGAATTGGACAGGAGTAAAAATAAATGGGAAAAAGGTTGACATGATTAGATATGCTGACGACATAGCACTGCTCGCAGACTCCGAGATGGAGCTGAACGAAGCCTTAGGAAAAATGGAAAGTATACTGTTGTCAAAGTACAACATGAAAATAAATAAAGATAAAACAAAATGTATGGTCGTTGGAAGGGAGGAAGCGACTGCGAACATTGCCATAAATGGAGTGAGCATCAAACAAGTAAGAGAATTCGTGTACTTGGGCAGCAGAATAAACCAGGACGGACGCTCCAAATCAGAAATTGTGAGCAGAATAAACCAGGCACGAATTGCCTTTAACAAAAAATCCAAAATATTAGAATCCCCTAATATTGATCTAAGCGTGAGGAAGAATCTCACTAAAGCCTTTGTGTGGAGCATTCTGCTATATGGATGCGAGACGTGGACCATCAGTAAGAGGGAAAGCGGACGGTTAGCGGCATTTGAAATGTGGTGTTATAGACGCATGCTGAAGATTCATTGGTCGGAACACGTCGAAAACGAAGAAGTGTTAACCAGGGTTGGCGAAAAAGGCAACTCCTCAAAAGAATCTGCCAACAACGAGCTAATTGGATTGGCCACAACATCAGGCACCCAGGACTGCTCATCGCAATCGCAGAGGGCAGGACCGAAGGCACAAATGGCAGAGGTCGACCGAGAGACGCCTATATGGACCAACTGAAGAGGGACATGAGCTGTGGCTCATATATGGAGTTGAAGAGACTGGCTGAGAATAGGGAGGAGTGGAGAAATAAGTCAAAACTCGTTGCAGACCAATCCAATGGATTGTAACTCATTATATATATATTTCACAGTTTATTCTTATCTTGTTTGGTTGTTTTGTTCAGTATAATTGTTGCTTATTTATGAGATAAATAAGAAAATAAATATCAGGTACCTATTTTTTGGTGATAAAAAGGGATTTTTTTCTGAATATTAAAAAAAGTGTTACACGCCCTTCACGAAATCATTTTCAGATATTATATTGATGATGGATATACCCTCAAGGGGTGAAAGTAACATTATGGCTACGAGGACGAATATTTTGAATAATTTATGGGCAAACGGTTGTGCTTTTTGACTCTGGGGTAAATTATTATTACAAGTTGAAGGTGAAATTCGCTTGGGAATTTAAATCAACCCCAAAAGGAAGATTATACCTGAAACATTAATGAAATCTTAAATTTAATTTTTCATACGATGATTTGAACAGTGAGTAATCTGATCTTCAATATTATAATATAATATTATCTTAACTGAAAATTTTATCTCGAAATTTATGTTACTTTTAAAGTTCGATAATACTCTAATATTATTATTTTTTTATTCGTAATTAACTACTAATATAAAGTATGTGTGATTTTATGAAACATAATAATTGATAATTATTGATAAAAAAAAAACTATTTGTAGTTTATACAAATTATAATAGTAAGTATTACAACAGGTTTTTTAGGGTCTTTGAAAAAACTTTTGTTACATAATATTAGGTATAATAAAATATAATTGTTGCATGTATTTTTTTACAAAATTGTTTGCTATCAATGTGCAGTGAAGAGTGAATTAATTAAATAACGTGCAACAAATTGCGGATTTATTGCCGTTAGACAATTTCCAATGATCAACCGTTGTATAACATTTTATATCCTTCATACAGCCTAAAACAATTCGTAGGCATTAAGGTACAGTTCCTGTACAGGTTCTTAATTAAATGAATTTGCGCAATATGTTGGATATCCAGGTGAGGTGTCTGTGGAGTAATATGTTTAATAATTATTAAGATATCATTCCTTACTAAAAGAAAATGACATTTTCTCCGTGACCCTAAAAATAAGTCTTAAACGATCTATATTCAACTTGAAATTTAAGATATATTTCTTTTATGGGTTTAATACACTAGTAAAATGTCAACCACAAAAGTTTACTTCAAAAATTAAAAAAATATATATTTTCGTGAAGGATTAAATAATCGGAAGTCGTTTGACATTTTCCTTTACTTGCCAAATTTGTTTAATTTTATTTGAGTCAAAGCTAGTTAAACCACCTTCGGGAAATCCACTAGAGGTAAAATAATGTCAAGAGCAGTTCTTCTTTTGTCCAATTATACTTATTTTAAATTCTGTTCTTATTTTCAAATTCCAATTATTTTCAAATTTAGAATATTTCACTTTTCAAGAACGGAACGATGCGAATTATTTCAGATTTTGATTTTCGTCAAAAGTTTCCATATTCAAAGGAAAGGTTATATTTCCACCCTAGAATTGAGAAAATTATTTTGAAAATTAATATTTTAGAATAATGCATTTTAAGTTCACAAAAGAATGTTTGTAATAGTTTATTCAAAAAAGTTTCAAATCATACCATCCTGAAAACAGAAACAATCCATGTTTTTTAAAAAAAACCAACATAAACTGTAAATGGGGAACTTTCACAAAAAAAAATCGGCTCAATAAATTAGAAGAATTTTGGTACTTTTTGTATTTTTAAATGTGCGTCTTTAAGGATTCTATCACCATTTGAAAAAGCAATATTTGCACATCGCCACAAAAAGGTCCACCCTAAGCGGAACAGCAGGGCTACTCTTGACAAAACTAAACACGATCTTAATCTAGTCTTGATCTTGATCATACGACGCACACAGTCACTATTGGCCAAAAATACACGCAAACCGATCACGCGTTAGCGGTGGCGCGGTGTTTTTGACCATAGTCCCTTCGTGCATCGTATGATCAAGATCAAGACTAGATTAAGATCGTGTTTAGTTTTGTCAAGAGTAACCCTGCAGGAGTGATGTCATCAGACGCTACAGACAGTACTACGAGTAAAATACGATGTAAGAATATTCTATGTGTCGAATCTCTATTTTCCAAACCAGTTGAATCGTACAAAATTTCTATGAAAAGTAGGAGAGAAACTTTTTTGAATTTTTACCGCTAAAATATTGATACCTACTTATCTGAAGACATGTAATAATGTTATACAAAAACAATGTAATAATGTATCATGTAATAATGTAATAATAATAGTTTTATAATAATGTAATAATGTATCACAAAATGTAATACCTTATTATAAATACAACCCGGAACCGGTTTTAGAGAATCAAAATTACAGGCTCTATTATGATAAAACAATAATAACAGATAGACAAATACATCATAATATACCCGATTTAGTATTACATGATAAACGTAATAATATAACGTAAGTACCTAAAAGACATCGCTGTCCCAAATACACATAATAAACAAACAACCGTCGCAGAAAAAATAGGTAAATATACAGAACTTGCAGGAGAAATAAAAAATATTTGGCATTCTAGGTCCGTTTATATATTATGTAATACCTTTAGTCATGTCAGCTACAGGGGTAACTCCGAAATCTTTAATAAGTAATTTAATAAAAATAAGATTTACCGGTTAATTTGTACATTAAAATTCAAAAATCTTTTATAATAATCACTTGTAATACTGTAAAAAAGTTTCTGAACACAGATATTTCAGGCACAATGCTGGTATTTTGATCCCGCGTTTTGAGCCTAATCCTTTGATATCCTGAATATCTGGATAAGTGAATTTTTCCCGGCATTAGACTGTTAAGTTTTTGTGTGACCATGACTGATTATATGTAGACTTGTCTGGTTGTATAACGCTGAGAAGTGTGGATGGTAATTCTGCCACCGCGTAAAAAAAATTGCACATTTCATGTGTTTTACTTAATACCTACAACGTAATTTTTTCGTACGTATAATATAATTTGAAAATATTTAATATTTCACCAAGTAGACTTCAAATTCAAATCTAACTGTGTTTTTCTCCATCTGTGCAGGCACGCTCGAAGCTTCCAAAGAAGAGACGAAGAGTGTTACCAGTGGAACAACCCAGACGGAACAACCGTGACGCCGGCATATCCAACAGGCGTATGAATGCCATAAAACACCCCGTCACAACACCGGGTATGACGAAAGACGAACCTGTCGGACGAACGGGTAAGTTTCAGACTGTACTTTATGTAATATATTTTTTTACTTCTTTCGCCCTCACATAGATGGCAGTTTATAATTTAAACACACAGGTAACGTAATTTGCTTCTTCTTCATTTTTCTTGACGCAAGTTTTTTATTTCACAATTTTGAAATGACTTTTTTATATTTTATCTGATTATCTTTTTAATATAAGTTAAAAAGACATAATAACGATCATATTCATATCGCAAGTTATAATCGATCTATCTAGGTATATAGATATAAGTGATAAGTTAATATTGTAAGTTTATTTATCTATCTATATACCCTCATGCCGTGTCTCAAGAAGGGTAGGCAGAGAGAACGTAACGCCATTTAGATATACCCTTACGAACTTCTTCCACTTCCTCCACATTCATCTAGTTTCTCATACACGCATACTGATTTCTCTTACTCACCACGCGGCTGTTCTTTAGGATTCAATCCACGTGATCATCCACCGTTAGCGCTTTCTCACACTTCAGATAAATACATCCTCTTCATCATTCATAATCGTTGAATAAAAATTCATTAACCCCGTTATTTATGTTTATTTATTTTAATCTATTGATTATGCAATTAAGCGCATGCTCAAACTAATATTTTTGTTTTGTATGCATAGAAATGTTAGTCAAATATTTTTGTATACACTAAAAATAATATGTGTATGTATGGGTTAAAAATAATGTTATTCATATAGGTATATTCACATAGATTTTTAATACTGTCACTAACCCTCTATAGTCCAAGGTTCTACAAAGAGGACTTATTTTTTCATAACATAGAATCAATAAAAACAAATCCTTAATTATTACGTAAGTTTTCATGAATTTAAAAAATGCATTTGTTTTATTAATTATTATTCTCAAGAGTACACACACTTTGTTAACAATTACAAAACATGTAGGTATAACAAAAAATTAACCAATCAAGGTCCCACAAATTACCAACTAACAATAAAATGCACAAATGGACTCCATGAAACAGAACTAATCAATGTAAAATTAATGCATATAAAGCTTAGTAAAGACGATGTCACCTTATTGGATGTGAACCCTCCAGGAGCATTACCGAATAAGGAGACCTTTGTCTGTTCTAAACCTTAATATGGCAATTTTATGAGCTAAATTTGCATTATATTATAACCCCATTCACGTCTTAAAAGGACTCTGTTTATCTCATATAATAGAAGAAAACATTTGTTTTTAATGTCGTAATGGAATTCTATTACCTAAACACCGACACAGAGAATAGATTAATTAATGGCATACAAATAAACAGTGTGAACTATGTGTTTTGTGTCGCTATTATTGATTTTTGGCACATAAACATTTTGCAAACGATAGAGTTACACACTATAGAGTTATATTTTATTATTATTTAGGCATCCCACCCAGTATTGATTGATTTTGTAAGTAATAAATTTTGTAGAGACATAACATACAAATAAAACTATAATACGCAACAACAAATCGGGAAACAAAACAATATACTTATTTAATTATTGATATTTGTTTATATGTAAATGTTTTGTTTCAATTTTAATGATGTAAATTTTTTTTATATATGTATTATTAAGCATATAAAAAAAGGTTTTTGCCGTGCACAAATAAAATAAAAATACAGTATAGGTACTCAACTGTATATTCGGGACATGAAGGGTTAATTTATTATTACACGCATACATACTAACTTACTATAATTCAATGATAATAATAGGTAATAATAATAATAATAATACCAAATACATATGTAGGTTAATATACACGTGATACGTGATCACGAATGTGGCCAGTGTTTAGACTTGCCATGCAAACGCGGGTACAGTATAAAGTGGTGTTATAAGCATGGTGGTACTAGCATACATTTATTTTTAAATTGTCCCCAAACGTTAATTTTTATACCAAACGTATTATTTCATAAATAAATTATTTAATATTATTAATATTTTTTTTCATTAATTTTAAAGTTTAAATAACTAATGTTTAAATGAATTAATTATAAATAAAACACTTATTTACAGTATATCCACAGTGACTAGTAAAATAAAACACTAATATTAATAGTATATCCAAAGTCACTGTGGATATACTTTAAATAAGTGTTTTATTTATAATTAATTCAACATGAATTTCCACCAAGTACCGTCGGTTGAAAATATCAACTTAAATGTTTTAATGGTTTCGCGGACTCGTTCTTTGTGTTTTAATAAATTCAATGTACAATTCAATGAGTTCGTCGGTAGCCTGGAGGTGGAGTCTCGGCCTCGTGAACAAGGGGTCCGTGGTTCGATCCCAGGTGCCGGCAAACTCCCCTGTCACGACACAAGCTTTTAGCTTACTGTCAAAGGTGTATTTGGGTTTTCAACCAAACCCAGATAAATCTTTAAAAAATGTAAATCCATTTAATAAACATGCAAGTTGTCCTCTCTGTGCCAACAAAAAAGTACAACATTCAGGATGCGTGGAAAACTTCATCGCTACATTATAGATGATCTTGTTCAAAACTGTTCCAAATTCTCCCGTCCTAAAAATATTACAAATGAAACTCAGTTTTCTTTGATATTTAAAGAAGTTATTGAACCACCATTTCTGAGTCAAATATTTCGAAAATGGCTATTTATATTTTTTCTTTTCATCTACATACCATAAATTATGTACACTCATTCGTGAATGTGATAATGTTATTACCTGTAATTGTGTTTTGTTGTACCACACATAGTAACGTAACTGCTGGGTAGCTATTATTACTAGAGGTAGCCGCTGTCACTTCTATTACATACATACAACAGCGCACTCACACCGTGGGTAGCTAACTACTGGGCTACCTAACTGTGTAGGTACCTACAAACATACTTTCACCACTACTATTATGCTATGTTTCAGAGTTAAGTATGGTTAATCCAAAATTTAACAAAGTTTATTCATTAATTCGTTAACGAATAATTAACATCGTTAATTTTTTTTCGAGAGCCGTTATGCGCTAACCTTTCTATCAGGAAAATAATTGCTAAGGCACCATTTCCAAAAGAAATTATGGACTTTATTTAATATGCTAAGTTTTTTAATGATTTTAATTCTGACGATTCCAAGTGTCCGGTTGGACCTAGGGATGATAAACAAATAAATAAATAAATAAATAAATAAATAAATGGAAATCAGTTTAAAAAAATAGGTTAACGTAAATGTTAAAACAGTAATTTTTGGTATTTTTTTCAAAATATTTTACATAAGTTTACTGATAGACATTGGATCAAATCAATTTTTATTGCAATCAAAGGCTATCATCGAATAAAGCGGATTCTGATACGAAAACTCGTTTGACATTCCCCCATATTCGATGACAGCCGTGAATTTTCATAGTAAATGAAATAACTATTTGACTTACTGCATATTGTAGTAAACATTCTGGTCGAACTTATATTGCCATAAAAAATGGGTTTAAAACCTCATCACTGAGTTGAAGATTAACTAGCCACTTTCATAACTTCATTAGTAACGAATTAACGATTTTACGCCAAGCTTATGGTGTGTTGGGAAATAATATTATTATCAAACTACTACATTAGTATAGCCTACAGTACAATGTGAAAAATAACATGCATCAGCTACCTACATACTTCTAAAGGGCGGAGGGAGCTATATGTGAGAACACGCAAAGCCACGCGTTCCAGAACTGTTTTCACTAGTACAGTTCTTAGTAGAGTTGCAAGTAGATAAGTATCAAAAACACCTGTAAAATTATACATAAATATCAAATTAATAACAAAAAGGTCAATGGGTTAAATACCTAGGAGTAATCATAATGCCAGAGGGTTATCCCTGATCGGAATCACCAATCTACATCAGAAATGCCTGGGAGGCTTTGAATAACATAGACAAAATTCATTCACTGTGTCGGTGTTTACATAGGTAGTAGAATTCCATATCGAATTCCATATCAATATTGACAATGTCCTTCCATATAGAATTCCATATCAATCTTGGCAATGTCCTTATAAGACGAAAGACGTCTCTCTCATCGAATAAATCAATTGAAGAATAAAACTCTTGTTTTATTTTTTCAACATGAACAGACTTTGGAGGGTGTCTGAACTCAGTGTCAGGATAAAATATTGCCTGTTTTAATGCCTATGTATGTTATCCCGATCCTTTAAAATTATGATCGCGATTCTGGGCAACTGACAAAGGGTTTCAAAAGCAAGTAATATAGAAGGGTTTTGAATGTAAGATGGTATGAGGATCACACATAATTATTTGTGACATCCTTAAACCATTTCATGAGCGGTGTGGCGCGGAGGCTAACGCACTTGCCTTTGAGTCACGAGGTCCCGGGTTCGATTCCCGGCCAGGGAAAAATGAAGAATGACCTTTTACAGATTGTCCTGGGTCAGCTTGGTTCACCCCCGCCTGACGCAGGAGAGTCTTGGGGTTGGTTTTTGCCCTTTGCGGCGTTGGCGCGATAGTGAACTCGTTTTCTCGTTGTATCGTCCTGTCTCCCTCGGTGGAGAGTAGGTTTGGGAGGTATGTCCCTTTTGGGAGGGTTTAATGTTTTCACACCATTCGGCACTGGTGATTCTTGGGCTCGCGCCTTCTGAACGCCAAATAACAAGTTTCTGGACACCTCACTTCGGCTTTTTGTTACTCAGAAAATTTTATATATCATATTTACTCGATGTTATCTACCTTTTATTAATTGTACTATATTTTGTCCTGTTTCAAGCTTTTTATATAATTTTGTATTTTTTTTATTCAATAAAATAAACATACTTTCAAAAGGGGCATTGAAGAGAGTGTAGCTTAAAAGATTCCCACGACGGCGGTTTTAGCCGGTCGGTCCTTCAGACCTGCCCAATGGCCCGCCCGTGAGGACAATTTTGGTTTGAATGTGCGGATAAATAGGAGTCTATGACTCCTGAAATATCCGGGTGTGAGGTGGGTCTCTCTTCAATGTCCTGGGTCTGGGTGTTACATGTATATGTGTTTAGTGCATTGTATATGTGTATCGCCGTGTTAGTACCCATGATACAAGATTCATATCTTAATTTGGGACTAGCTCGGTCTGTGTAAATTGTCTATACATGTTATTTTAATGCGCCAGTGTACTCAGCAAAGTAAAATCTGTAATACAGAAGAGATGATTGTCCTAATTGAGTCATGTTTTAAGAATGTCCGATGATAGCTGGTCAAAAAGAGTACTGGTCGCTCGTCCACGTGAGTTCTGACTACCCGGACGTCCCTCTTTCACAGTAGGTATATCGTTCCTATGACAACAGCAATAGAGCGCTAAGAATGTCGTGGAAAGATGTGACTCAATTGGCACAGAGACGCTCTGAATCGAGGGAGCTCGTTTTAACCTAATGCTCCTGAGAAGAACGTAAAATGTTGAAGTGAGCAAGCAAATACCTCAGTTGAATATCTTATTTGATAATCACATGATAAAAAAATTTTTCTTTTTTTCCAAATTATTAAAAATGTAACCAATCAGAAACCTCGATTGGAGAACCATGTCTACACAATGCAACATTGTGTAGAATCTAATCGGAAGAAGTGAGGAAGGTGTCCCAACGCTTACGAATTGGCTCAAGGCTGGCTTAAGTGATCATTTTCGGTGTCCATGGACAACGTTCACCAATTCCACGATTCTCACTGTCACGATGTAAGGTCCACCAATCGAGAGACGCTTTATGCAAACCTTAAAGTGATCACTTAAGCCAGCCTTGAGCCAATTCGTAAGTGTTCGGACACCTTTCTCCCTTCTTCCGATTAGATTCTACACAATGTTGCATTGTGTAGACATGTTTCTCCAATCGAGGTTTCTGATTGGTTTTGTCATCTGCACCCAAATCCGGTTACACAATAATAAAAATTAGTAAATATTCTAAACATTTATTAAAAATGTAAGTTTGGTCTAGTCCACTACTTTCGCACGAAACTAAACTTTTCAGAACTAAGCTTTATATAGTGTGCAAATATAATATAACTATTCAAGTTACAACTAATTTAAGTTGGGAAAAGAATTGTGAATGATGTTAGCAATAGTTTGATATTATGTGATACGTTAAAATATTTTTTCGTGAATTGAAATATTACGTAAAAAGACCTTTTTGTATTTTTCAAAAAAAAAATCAGCTGAATGCTACTTATTTTTAATACTCAACTATTCATTGGCGCAGAGAGAATGACTTGCATATTTTTACATATCTACAAGTAGCCTATAAGTTAGCTCAATTCTGGGAGATGCCATATTGGTATATAAAGATAGATAGGTATTGAAGATGTTAATATTTCAGACCTGTAAACCCGTCTGAATATTATGAAATAACGGCTGAATATTTTCCAAATGTTGTGTGAAGTATTTATATAACTCGTGTACCCCAAAAAGCTCTGAGTGACTGAGGTGATTTTTTTTGTTTTAAGTTTTAGACAGAATGAATGCAGTAGAGATGTGTTCACTGAGAAGAATAGATAGTTAGAGAAAACATTGCGAGATAAGAGTGAGAATTAGCAGTTTGAGAGGATGAAAGATGAGTATTGTAGATAGAATGTCTGTAAATATTATGTTGAAAATGAGGAGTGTATGAATGCTGTAAGAATGACGAAGAAGAAAGAAGAGGCTTTAGACAGCGCAGACATTCGAGATCAACGTGGCTTGATCACGTGGATGTGTGTAATTCTCAAGGACGGCCGGAAGTTGAATGAGATGAATCAATGTGGATGTGTGAGAAATGAAATGAAATTAGAAGAAAGGTAAGAAGTATGTAAGGATACGTAAATATGCATTCTATACTCTATGCCTATTCCACTTGGGTATAGATAAAAAGAAAAACTGTTTCTTTATAGTACTCCTGACGATATGCAAAATCAATAGCGTTGATCGAACACAATATTTTTCTGCTGAGAAAAAGTTTCCTACTTTAGAACTATTATCACTACTTATTTTCTTGGAATCTTTTTGGTAAAAGTTTTCTAATAAATGCCCCGCACTTTTTCATAATGATTTTTCATAATGATGTTGAATGACGATATTTGAAATATTTTAAACTCAAAAATCATTTAACGAAAATATTTGTAACCCCCTCTTTACCAGTGTGCCCATACATGCACATGAAGAATTTTATTATTTAAAATTCATCTGATTAGAAAATAGTTAACGAAATATGCTGAAATTATTTTCAATGTTGGTTTATAAGGTTAAACTAGTATTTTTTATAAACGAGTCACTTGTTGATGTGTTATTTATTTATTTTCAAACCTTGGATTTTATTAAATAGAAAAAAATCTCCTTGTTTGTAACTTTTGATTGAAAATTGAAATATATTACATGGTTTTACTCATCAATATTTTCCACGTTTGGGTATCATTACTTTTGATATATAATATAATTATATGACATAAAATTAATGAATTAATATTCATACTATTGAACATGAATAGGTATAATGATTAAATAAATATTCATTACAACTTCATTGACTCTGTAACATGGCTTTAGATTTCCGATATTCATCTGCAAATACATTGACCTCCATCAAAAATGATAATGGGTGAATTAACCAAAAATTATAAAAAGACATTAATTGTATTCTTAATATAAAAAACCAGTACTCTCAAATTGAAAACGGTAGTGAGAGGGTCAATTTGCACATACACAATTTATTATTTAACATAAAGAAATAACATGTTCCTATTGGTTCATGAATCTAGAGTTTTGTATTCCCAGTATAAAGTACCAAAAAATACTTTACGAATATTTAATACGTTTCCAAAATAGAAATTCCTTTTGTTTTATTAAAATCCCGAAGAAAACTTAAATTAGTTTGTCAAATAACTTTTACGTTTTTCATATCATTATTCATTTCTAGTTTTTTCCCCGGCGTGGTTGAAAAATTGATGTTCCATTCCATTCCATCTTGCATATATGGGATAGCCAATGAAACAATTTGATAAGCAAACGGGTTGTCCTCTTTGTGGCACTAAATAATAAGACATTCAAAATTACTGGCATATATGTACATAAAGTAAACTTGATATTTCACTGTTCAATAACATTTCCCAGAATGTGGACATATTCCACATAACATACGGTGAATTTTTATGGAAAGTGGAAACACTTTTGCAAATTTTTATTATCTCTGGGATCGCACTGGCCGAAGTCTGTAATGGTCCCAGTAGAATATGATGTTCATATAATAATAATAATAATTTTCCAATACCTGTCTTTAACAGATCACTTAAAAATAACAGAAAAAAACATAGAGTTGAAGATTCCAAGGTGAAAGTCTATAAATAAAATGTTTTGTGTTTAAATTACTGCCTCAGAACAGACTCAAGTCTAGTGAGGCAGTAAATTCCATTTTTCTATTGTCAAAAGAATGTGTTTAAGATATGATGTTTAGTTAGTAGAAAATATTTTTTTTGTAGTAGTTAGTTGTTTTATTGTTATATTTATGGAAAATAAAGAAAGAAAGAAAAAAAAAAAAAAATTGATAAATAAGTAGTTTACTTTTACCCACAAACATGCTCGGGTAATTATGTGTCATACAGAGGGTATTATTTTTGCAACTATCAAACCGACGAAATATGAAAAACTCGTTCATAAGCAAAATACACGAACTAACTAAAATATTTTCCAAAGAATTCTGCTTCGTCTCGTATGTTGATAATCTAATCACGTAAACCAAACCGTTCCTCCCTAATAAACATTTTAAACTTATGACCTGAATCACTGATGAAAACGGTGTAGACTTTTTTCATAATCGTCCATGTTTGAAGCTTGTACTACCAATTTGTGTATCGTGGTTGGAATATCAATAACAAACTGAGAAATACAAAGTTTTTTGTTATTTTTAAGTAATGAAGAAAATTGTTTTCTTAAAAAAGAAACTTTTTTTTATTATGTTCTCAGTATATAACAATGTGTTCCGTTTTTTCACACAAACGTAATATTTATGTAATACGTTTTTATTTGAATCTATTTTTCATGGTTTCAATTACCCAAAATCTCTCTTAGGTATTTTATTCTTCTTTGTGTGTCTTGTAGGGTCCTTCAGTCGTTGATTATCTCTTGTGAAAAAATGTCCCTACATTATATTAAGAGGTATTCACACTTGTTCACTTTTAGTGATCAATCTGCATGATCCTCCAAAATGAAAAGGTGTGAATAGACGTTTCATCAAAAGTGATCACTAGCGATAATGGATCAAAGCGATTATTACCCGACAAAATTTTGATGAAAGTTCTTTTCACTGAAATTACCATAAACAAGTTTTTTCCTATTATTTGCATGTTTTCAAATTGTCGACAACCCGAAACAACGTCTCGACGTTCCGTTTTTCGGGCCACTCGTATATTTTATGGAGCCAATAGAGTTGCCTCCTTCCATCATCTCTTAAGCCGTCGATTTGTTATTGATAATCAGTAACAACAACTTATCTTGTTTTCTGATGAGCGCATGTCCTGAACTAGACTCATTCAAGGTGTGCATGGATCGAAAAATATTTAAGTCACCTTGTACAAATATGGTCAAAAATGCAAGGGTTCTTCAAAGAGTCAGAGTGAATCGAGACTTATTTCAAAAACATAGATAAAGCAATTAATAGCTTTTAGGTAACCTGGAGGTAGAGTCTCGGCCTTCAGAACAAGGGGTCCGTGATTCGATCCTAGGTGCCGGCAAACTCCCCTTTCACGGCACAAGCTTTTAGCTTAGTGTGAAAGGTGTATAAAGTTGTAGGTATATGGGTTTATAACAAAAAACCAAGAAAAAAAGTATATTAAACTTCATTTTATTTTTTCAGGAAATGCGAACGGTATGAACGTCATTGGCCTAGCCCTTCAGGGACCATCAGTAGCACTTGTGAGGAATTCTGTTACTGGAACATCGGAGGACATTGGATATACTTACAGTCATCCCCTGCAGGCTAGACCCCCAACCAGTAAGTATTTAATGAAATCTTCTATGTACATTAATTTAGAAACAAGGCACCCAATCAGAAAATATTCTGAAAAGTATTATTCAAATTATCATTAAGGCCATCGTCATAGTCTTGACTTTTTAAAATATATAATTATGCACAAACTTCTTTGCTTCAAAAGTTTTGCTCAGTCCTCCTGATGATGCCAAGTAGAAGCCTTGGCGAAAACGTTTGAGGTGAATAAATTTAATTTGGAAATTATACAGTGTTTTTAAAATCATTTTAATTCTTTGCTTCAGTTTACAAATATTAGATCTTCCCTTGCTATAGATCAAAATAATGCGATCTGACAGAATTATAAATGTTTTGCCAATTCCTTTGTGTAGCAGGGACGTGCCGCGACGGCCTTCCTCATATTAAGTTGTCAAATATTATTTTATACAGTACGCTATATTCAAGACTATGAAAAATACGATTAATTTGTAAAGGAATATGTCGCGAATAAAAACTTTAACACATAACTTTAGAACTAATGTATCCTTTTATGTCTATCCTATTATTGTATCCTTGTATTGTTTGTGCTTTACAATATTAAAATATTTTTAAATGCTCCCTCTCTTAACTCTAAATATCTCTTTTAGACAAGTAGTAGGTAGATATATAAAAAAAAAACTTTGATGTAATATTGTATATATATGGCATAAATTTATAATAATTTATTATAAACAAAAAAGAGGCTATTATTTTTCTTCATATAATCAATATTCAGGTTAACCTCTTTGTTTCCATCTATACATTCACGGCATCTCTCACAGATGGGGTTGCCAGTAAATTAAGTGCATAAAATAAACTTTATACCTATGAGTCGTTCTCTTTGTACCATAAAAATATAATATTTACATCAGTAGCACATCTCGTCTCTGAATGAAAAATATCAAATGTCTTTTTCATAATATTTAAGGAATATCAGTATTTTTTGGCACTCACAAACTTACATAAAAAAAGTGAAAGAATTATTCTCCTCCAGAAATCTGTAAGGATAATAATTGTTTTTTGAAAACTCCATGGATTATATAAATAATAAAAAAAAACTACATTCTATTCAACTGTTTCACCTCCATGAAATTAAAATCTCGACGTTTAAGTTTTTTTCGTTTCTTTTTTATTTTGTTTCCATTTTGACATAGACTTTCCATTTAGATTCATTCTTTAAAAATTTCTTTATGGTAAACTTTTTCCCTTAAGCCTTTTCATAAAAGGATATATTTCTCTTAACCAGCTTAAATCCCAAGCCGCGGGGCATCCGGCAAGAATTAGTATTCCACTCCTATTCATAAGTTTTTGAGTGATCTGTAAAAAACAGGTTTTTGAAATAAAAAAAAAATTATATCTTGAATTCAGAAATGAAGTGTTCCACTCATCCTAGATGTCTTAGTTTTTGTTGTCACAGAGAGAACAGCATGAATGTTTTATATATGCGGCACTTCTGCTGGGTAACCCGCGTGCGGTAATTCCGTCATGGCAAAGGTTATATATTCTTCTTCTTCTATGAGTGCCATATCAGGTCCCCCCGACGTTGGCGATCACTCTGGAGAAAGCTTCCCTGTCTCGTGCTGTGCAGACCAGTTCTCCCATCCGTGTTATTCCGGTCCATTGCCGTATATTCTGCAGCCACGACATCTGCCTCCTTCCCACTCCTCGACGTCCCTCAATCTTGCCTTCTATTATCAACTGCAGAGGCCGATACTTATCGCCTCGCAGAATGTGGCCCAAATATGAGACTTTACGAACCTTAATATTTGTCAGGAGCTCTCTATTTGTATGTGCTCTGCGTAGTACTTCTGTATTGGACACCAAGTCTGTCCACGGTATTCGAAGCATTCTTCGATGAATCCACATCTCGAATGCCTCTAACCGATTCATTGTGTTAACCTTAAGTGTCCAAGTTTCGCAACCATACAACAGCACAGACCAGATGTAACACTTTATCATTCTCTGACGGAGCTTCAAATTAAGGTTGTCATTATATATTAGAAGTAGATTTAATCTTAACTTTTCTCGGAGAGTAGGTAATAATCATATCAAACAGTAGACTGTAAATAATTCCCTAAAGTTAACAATTACCTATAAACAATTTTATGGAAATTGGTAAAACAGTATCAGTTTCATAATGATTCTTATAAATTATACTCGAGCGCTTTCGTGAAACTAGCTTGACGTTAAGAAGGAAGCTGATTTATCTTGATGAAATAAAAATAAACAATGTTTTTGTTTGATACATTTTTTTTTTACTTCTTCATGATATTGATCATTTCCATATAAAATTTGCAATGTAATTGTTTGAAAAAAAAAATTCAATGGGTAAAATATACCTAATATAACACTTTGATGTATGTAAATTCGTACAGAGTGCGTTTGTTTTCTCATCGCGTGCCTTGTTGGGATATAATGTATTACTAGGTTTAATAGATGAACAAACATGCTTGCAAACTGACATTACTATTTATACAGCAAACTATTTAAAATGTCTATTCCGTTTCGTATTATGGAAATATAATAATAGGTAGGTATATTTCATTTCTTTAACACAATGCTGTTTAATTTATTGTAGTTAAACCCCCAAAGGCACTGTTTTGTTCTGTATTGTAAAAAGGTTAGGGCGTTGTAGAAAAACTTACTTTTCCCGTAACCCGTCATTGATCATATTTCATTTAAAATTTCTTTGAAGTTATCATTGTTTTATTAATTTATTATTTAATCAGAGGTGTTTGGCTATTATCTTTATCTATACCCATTTTAAATCTACTTGCATATTATCTTCTTACTGCAACTGCCCAACTTAATACCTCTGAATGATGTTGGGGTCAGTTTTACTCGTCCTAAATTGTACCATATTTTCTGTATGTCGTCGTCATCCAGCTGTTTCTCAGCGAGATTCTGCCACATTATCTCATTATCCAGGTATTTTTTTGGCCTCCCTCTTGATGGATGTCGAAGAAAAATTCATTGGCATGACTTTGTTAACAGAGTGTTATGTGTTCCCATACCATCTTGTTGCCTCCCTTTTAACTCGAATTTTATGGTCACATAAAATCCAGACGAAATTCGTTTTTATTTCATTTTATTTATTTGACTTTTCAATTGATTTTTAAAAAGGTAATTATTACCTATCGGGTATTATTATATCTCGCAAATGCAAGATAATATTCATAAAATTTTCAATTTCAACATCTCTCATAAAATAAAACATAGTTGATGTCTGGTTGAAAATCTCGTCGGATATCCGACAACACACTATCCGTTACATCCTCTTATATTTGTTATCTATCTACTGTCCACGCTGAAATATTAAATTTAATTTATAATATTATATCTTCAAAAGTTCAAAAGAGATAAATCATTTCAATAGCTTCTTATCAATTCGGGCAAGTTTTCATTTTAAATACGAAATTCCTCTTCACATTATTATTTTCAACTAATTAATTATTGCACTTAGTGATTTTGATAAATTATTGAAAAAGCTTTGGAGGCTCTTGAATAATTTAAGGCTAATTTTATACATTTTTAGATTAATTATTCGAGTATTAGATTTGATTTGAAAATTTAATTAAACGTGAAGGGGTTTTATTTTATTTAGCACATGAAATTTTATTAATATTTAATAATAAAAATGAGTTAGTTGAAATAAGTCGCTTAATTACGATAAATTCAACCACTACGCGTTATATTATGTCGACTGTACTCAGGACAAAGGCATCAAACCACATTGGTCAAATTTTATAGGAGAAGCAAAAAACTGTAGGATAAAGAAAATTTAAAAATTTTGTCATTATTTTTTTACCATCTTTTTGTAATGTAGTTTTTAATCATGTCATAAAAATTTAAGAAAAAATATTCAGGAATTATCAAGTTATAAGCAAAAAATCAAAAAAAAAGTTGATTAAATCCCTTGTCCTGACAAACTTTAGCAACATGTTAATGAGATATGTATGTCGCATGTTTGGGGCTATGTGGTTTGATGCCTTTTTCCTCGCCGTAAAATTATGTCTGGATGAAATTTTTTGGTGTTAATAATGAAACTTATGCTGTTTGAGTCCTTTGTCCTATTGGGTATTTGCAATTAAGTCCTTGCTAAAAAAAATATTTTGCTTTTTCTATAAAAACTAGACTTTTGTGGATTGAATCCTTTTACCAGAATGTGTACAAGACACAAATGATTGACTTCAAAACATAAAACAACTTTTGCCAAAATTGTGGTTTGATGCCTTTGTCCTGAGCACAGTCGATGTTTTAACAAAACCTTACTAAAATGAAAAATAGCATTAACATAAAAATTCAAAAAATGTTTAAATATTCAAAACAGTTAATATCAGCAGATCGTTCAAGTTACAATGAATTGAACTTTTAATTTATTTATTTATTTATTTTTTTCAATTTTACAGGATACATACAGTTGATACAAAAAATACAATGGTCTATAACATATTTAGCAATAAGCAAACCAGTGATGATCCCTATATTACCCTTATGCGCTCTACAAAACATACATAACCAAACACAACAGATAAATAAAAAAACAACAATTACAATAGAAAAGAGTAAATTATGTAAAGAAAATTAATAGAATAATGCTCACAAAGCAATAATCGTAGGATTAAACAATAAAACAATATGCAATAAACACAATACAATGAGTCATGAATAATAAAATTAAAAATATAAAAATATCACATAAAATCTCTCAAAATCTAAAATTCAAAATTTAACATCATTTAAAATTCAACATTAAAATTTGTCATAAGCAAATAGGAATAATAATTATCCAACACATGCAAGAAATAATTACCACCTATAAAACAAAACATGCAATACCACATAGAACAAATTCTAAACATAAAAAGGATTGATTCAAACAATACACGACATTGGGCAATCGAAACACAACGAACAAAATAGCAATAAAAAAAAAAAAAAAAAATGTGAAAATAGAAATCGGAAATTTACAAACAAAAGACCAAAGAATGAATAATTTCTAATAATAATAAAATAGAGATTTAATTTTCAATGTATACATACTTCCCCTAGGCCTAGAATAAGCAAAATTAATCAAATAAGGTGTTTAGACCATCTTCTCGTCAAAATACAAATTGAATGTTGGTGTATTGATCACACTGTTGCACAGAACTTATAAACTATAACTGTATTTCATTACTTTCAGATGAGATCAGCTCTCCACCTCAAACCATTTCCCTCGCATCTCTTCAACCTCCTGTCTTGAACTTCCCGCCTCTGCAACCAAGACCGGCCACAACTGGATCCATGGACTTGATGCTTCCTCTTCAACCAAAACTGTTACCTGGATTCAACGTGCATTCAACAGCAGTAAGAGAAACAAAATCAGAACCAAGAAATCCAGCATTTGAAGAAGACATACGAAATAAACTTGAACATTTTAGTGGAATCGTAAACAACTCAAATGCTAATAGTACAGAAGATGTTATCAATACTCAAGTAGTGGATTGTGGAGATAAAATATTGAACAATAATTTAACAAAACAAGAATCTGTCGAAGGAATTATTGATGAAGCTACAGCCGCTGAGAAAAAAAGAAGCGAATCAAAACTATCACATATTTCCGAAGAAATATCAACAGACAATACATTTACAAAATATCCTAAAGACGATTCTGCTCAAACTTTAGCTTTAGATGAACAAGAAGATAGTGCTAGCAACTTTGAAAGCTCTGAGAGCCAGTGTTTGTTTGATGACAGTAATAATACTGACAGTGTTAAAGACAATATTCGTAGTGCGACCAAAAGATGTTCAAGAATAAACAGTGTCGATAGCGAAAAGAGTTTTGGTAAAACGCAGTCGAAAAATGGTAAAAGGGATTCAACATCTAATGTTGATTTGGTGCGATAAATATATTATATTAAAGAAATTTTATTGTACATAGATTAAATTTATAATTATATCAAAAATATATTATTATATTTACTTAGATAATACTACGTAATAAAATGAAATTTATTAAATTTTTCTTCTAGTATTTAAAATCTATTATTAAAATCTAAAATATATGTATCTACGATAAAAAGATGTATTTTAAATTTAGAAAATTCGATGTTTATCTTAATTATTATTTACAAACATACCTTTTATGAACTTCTATGTCATTCGTTTAATATTAATCTTCCCTGTAATTTTTTTATTGGTGTTAATGAAATAGTCATATTTTTAATTAAACACCTTTGTGAAAATTAAATATAATTCATTGATCTGTAATTAATTGTCTTAGTTAGGTACCGCATGGAAATTTTATCTCAATATTTCGATCTAAATAGATATATTTTTTTTATTTTTCAATTTCTTCCTAACTTATTTTATTGTGTTTTGATTTTTATTCTTTATGAATAAATAAAATAATCTTTTTAAATGTGTCCATTCTCGAAAATTACAATTACGTTTTAAAAACTTGATAATTTTACAGAATTAAGAAAATAATTTATTATGTTCATAATTATTGTATATTTTTCTAAATTTATAAGTTTGAGTAAAGAAAATGAATGTTTTTCTTTTAAATATGTATATTTAAATATTTCATTTATCAAATATTGAAAATATGTCTACGAAGAAAGTGTTTTAAATTCTGAAGATAAAATATGCATTATGGAGTCATGTTAATTTTGAATTGATAAAGTGTAAAGACAACATATTATATTTGATATATTTTTTCGACGACTTGCACGATTATTAACAAAAACTTATTAATTCAAAATGCTTAATTGTATAGGAATTATGAAGCTGCATATAATTAATTTGTTATTGAATAAAAAAAACTTTGTTTTATCAGTATGTGAAATGAAATTGTTGGAATTTGTTAATTTCTTGTTTAAACGATAATTATTTTAGGTAAGGTTTGAAAGTTTATATATCAAAAAAATAAATGAAATCTCCCGAAATATTATTTTTTAACTGTACCTGAGAGGCATTAGAACTTAAGTGCATTTTTGATAAAAATGCCAAAGTTACGAAAAAAGCGAAAATAACACATTAGTCGTGAGTCTTAAGTACAGAAGTGCTTAGAGTCTATACTATAAGGTCTATGAAATAAACTGTATATACTATATACAGCTAATTACTTGTACAATGTTGAGATTTTTTCGATTAAAAAATTGATTTTGAAAATGGCATTTTAGTACTTAAGACTAAATGGCTCTCAAGTACAGTTATTATTATCAGAAGCCAATAGTTGAAATTTTGAAGTTATAATTTTGAAGCCAACTGTTGAAATGTTATTTGTTACCACATTTTAATTTAATTTGTTTTTACACCTAAAATTTAAGTCATTTATTATTTAATTTTACTAACCCAAATCAAAATTATGTCATAAAGGTGAAGAAGGTTTGCAGTGAGTGAATTCAATCAAACCCAGGATATCATTGTTGATTTTTATTTATTTTAATAATAATAATAAAGATAATTTGTATTTGGCGCCGTTTAATGATCCGTGACCACCTCAAGGGCGCCATGGCTTTTCTTGAATAGCAGTATTTTCAGCTTACTCCTGAACGTTCAGTTTAACATATTTTTTATCATGACAAAAAGGACAAGGTATATTTCTGAAATTGATTTTGAATTAAATAGTAAAATTTACATGTGAAACTACCATTTAAGGTTTAGAAAAGACAATATCATCTTCTTTGGTAGTGTTGTTGTTTTAATACAAAAAAAAATCTCATGGTGTTTTTGAAAACGTGATTACAAATTTTTTGAAACAATTAATATTTTGAATAAATTTATCCACAAGTCTTTGTTTTATCATAACAGTGTGTCCAACAAGAGGAGTAGGTACCCAATGAAATAACATTAAAACACAACATTAACATACATAGACAATTCACACAGATCGAGCTAGTCCCAAACTAAGATATGAGTCTTGTATTATGGGTACTAACGCGACGATACACACACATACAATGCACTGCACACATATACATGTAACACCCAGACCCAGGACAATTTGAAAAAGGTCATTCTTCAATTTGTCCCGGCCGGGAATCGAACCCGGGTCCTCGTGACTCAAAGGCAAGAGCATAAACTCCGCGCCACACCGGCCGACTATAACAGCATAATATTATTATAAACATTCTAGTCATCCTCTAGTTATTTAAATTATTTTTTAAATCAATGTGTCGTTTTATTGACGGCTAATTGGAAAAGCATTTTTATGTTTCATTTTATTTTTTCGAGATTGGACTTAATATAAAATATATAGTGTTTTTTATTGTAAGTACCTGAATGTTTGATCCGTTATTAAAATAATTATAATTATAATATTTATTATTGTATGTACATAAAATTTATTGAATTTTAAATATAATATATTATTTTAAAAACAAAATAATGTAGTACTACTTTACCATCGCTGCATATCTCACAAGTGGGGTAGCCAGCAGACCATCTGCGTGTAATAAACATACAAATAACTTCTCCATACCAACAAAAAATAAAGATAAACAGGATGTGTAGTAAACCTCATTGCTAAATTTAAGATGTAAAATGTATTTGTTTCACAGGACAATAAACATTTACTGAAAAGAGTGGGAGACCAATTCTTTGCTGGGTGCTCCATAGAATATGTTCTCAATTTCAAAAATGAATGGAATGGGTCTACTCTTACTTAAAGGGCCCCTTTAGCAAAAACGATGAAACATTTAATTTTCAACAAGTTTGGTACGCCAACTCTCAAAACTTGTTGACGCTACGAACATTTTAATTTGATAAAATATCAAAACAAATATTAATTACCAATATCAAACTTTTACTTTGGTACATAAATGCACGAAAATCTTACAAATTTTCATATATTTATTTTAATATTGAGAATATTTGGATAGTTATTACAATTATAGAACAAAAAAAATATTTATTTTTTTGTTTTCTTCATGGATATTGACCGACTTTAAAAATTTTTTTGATAAAATTTCTCATATTTTGACACCAAAAATCACCACATGAACTCAATTTTTTGTAAACTAAAAAAAGTTTGCTAAAATGTATAGTATTTATGTGCTTGATAGGGTGAATAAAAAATATATATTTAACAAATAATTTGTTTTTGATATAACAAAGAGTACCTAAATAAATCTCGTCAGTCTGCGATTTATTTATTTTTTAGTAAAAAACTAATATTGGTAATAAAAAATTTATTTTTTATTTTATCAAATCAATATGTTCGCAAGGTTCAACAAGTTTTTTGCAGTTTTTCTATAAAATTTGTTGAAAATAGAATATTTTACCGTTTTTGCTAAACGGGACCCTTAAATTTCATGTTGATCAATTTAAAGTCAAATCGGAGAAAATGAAAATAAAATTATTTGATTTTTATTTTTTAAATTAAGAACGTGTTTTGAAATAGCCTTTTTTTTCAAAAAATGTAATTAAAATCTCTTGCGAAATCCTATATCAGGCCTTAAAACAAACTTATAAAATGACCTACAGAAAATGCTATACTATACTATACCCTCACGCCGTGGTGTCCCAAGTGGGGTAGGCAGAGAGAACGGAACGCCAAACAAATCTATCTTTACACACTTCCTTCGCTTCCTCCACATTCATACAGAAAATGTATTGATCACATTATTATCATCGCCCTAACCTGCCTATTTATTTCATTTTTTTATTCACATCTCGATCTTACAATAGTTAAATCATATAAACGTAAAAATTAAAAAAAATTACAAGTATACCATCACGGCATATCCCACAAGTGGGGCGGCCAGTTGATCAACCGCATGTTATTAACATTCCAGCTGTCCTCTCTGTGTCAACAAAAAGTAAAACATTCAGACCAGCTGCCTGTAATAAACATGTAAGCTGTCATCTCCATGCCATAAAAAGTAAGACATTCAGTTTGAGTGACAAACCACATCGCTGTATTCAAGATGTAAAATTTCTTTAATTTTCGATACGCTAAAATAAAACTAGGTACATCTATGAAACATTATCAAGAGATTCCACCAGGCAAAGCCTGAATAACTCTCACCAATACATTCACCCAATTATCTTATATATAAAATTCTCGTGTCACGGTGTTTGCTATTATACCTACTCCTCCGAAACGGCTTAACCGATTTTGATAAAATTTTGTGTGCTTATCGAGTTGGTCTGCGAATCGGCCAACATCTGTTTTTCATACCCCTAAATGTTAAGAGTGGTCCATCCCAATTTTCATTGGACTTTTTTTTATGGTGAGGCTTGAAAAATATATACAGCCCTAAATTTTCACCCTTCTACCATCAACCCCTATTTTTTAATAGCAATTTTAGTATATGAAAAATGTATATGGCATAATTTATGTGGTAAAACAACGTTTACCGGGTCAGCTAATAATATACTATATTTATACCCGATTATAATACAATATATTCATAGATATCTAAAGTGTTCCACGTGGAGAAAGTCACTTAAGATCAATATATAACTTATATATATATAACTTAACTTACATTAATCAATAAAGCAGCAATAAAGAATAATATATTATGGCAAATGGATTATTGCTTCGTAAAAATTAAGTGATCGAAAATAATTTTACTTATGGTAAGATGATCTTAATGGAAATAATACAGAAACAATAATAATAAATAACACTCAAATATTAATCAGATATTAATAATTTTAATACTTAATAATGCGATAAGTGCTTTATTATTAGAGCTATACCATCTGTTTAATGGCATCCATTTGCCATTACTCAAATTTGGCGCTAGTGTCGATCAATTATATTAAAAATACATCTAAGATATCTACTGTCCCCGGCCACGATTTAATGATCACTACATTTTTTCATATTATACTTTTGAATGAATGGATAACAGTTTTATCAAAATGTTTATTAGCTGTCAATAATATATGCGCATTGTTGCCATTTCATAATCTGAAGACAATGAAAATAGTTCCTAAGTATAGTATTTATTGATGATAATTTCCCCAGATTCCAATTTAAATGTGTGAATGAATGTGAAAAGTTTATGATGTAAATAATGGTATATTATAAATACACAAACACAATTACTTAATAAACACTTAAATATAATTAAATAATTTCTTTTAAAAACACAAAATAAAGATTTGACACAAATTAAATTTTGTTTCATATGACAAAAACAGAGAAACGACCATAAATATCATTTCATTCTTCTATCTTTTTAACATCCCGTCTTCATTTGTTGTCAAAAATCAATCCTTATTTAAACAAAATAACGAAATTGAACAAAATGAAAGCATTCAAAAATTCAAAATAAAAATAATCTAAATACTAAGGGAAGTACCTAGGTACTTATTTAAAAATAAAAATAATCTAACAAAGTAACAACTAATTTTTGAATTTTGTAAAATTGTCCATTTTATACTTGTAATATTTTTTTGTACTCAAAGGCTATTATTCCGTAAATAAATAAATATATAAATAAATAAACTTAGGTAATTACCTAGATACTTTCTTACATGTACTTCAAATTACTTAATTCAAAATAGAAATATGTATGTCTTCTTATATTTCTCATTTCGAAGTACGTGTTCCAAATATGCCATCTTCCTCATCTTTATGTTGGATAACATCTCTCTATCTGTTCTAGCCCTCCGCAACACCTCATTATTGGTAACCAAATCAGTCCATGGGATGCACAACATTCTGCGATGAAGCCACATCTCAAATGCCTCTATTCGGTTCATTGTGTTCGCTTTGAGGGTCCAAGTCTCTACTCCGTACAGCAAAATGGACCAAATATAACACTTGACCATTCTCTGTCATAAAGATTTTGAATAATTCACCAAAAACTGACTTGATCAAATATAAATACGTATCTTATAACATACTCATTATAGACTATTTTTGATTTAGTCTTATATTTTGAATGGTAGGGCATTAATTTATTTTGACATATTAAAAACATTGTTATTTTTTATAAACTAATTTTTTTAGTTATTTGTTTAAAAATACAAAAAAATGTTAAAAATTCATGATGGTCATACGATTTTGGCCATGGATTGTACAATAATAATATAAAATAAATTGGCAGGTTCATAAGAATATTCATCTTTCAAATGAGCAACAAATACTTAATTGTTGTTGAAAGGAATAAATAGTATGTTAGGTACGTGTAAAAATTAGTTCGCAAAAGCACATAAGTGTATTTCAAATGTATATTCATCCTTAACATATTTTTTTTGTAATAATTGAATATTCAATGGACTTAAAATTAAAAGGAACCACAATTTATTGTCTTTTCAAATTTTGTATTCAATTTCTTTAGAATTCAATGGTGTGAAAAATAAAATAAAATTCCTTTTGCAAATTGTCCTGGGAGTTTCCTACATGTTTGGTCCATATCGGCGTGATCGAGGTATATCGAAAACCACCAAGAAAAGATTGGTTGAAACTCTGGTCTTCTCCATTTTCCTTTATGGAGCTGAAACATGGACGTTAAGAGTCAATGAAAGACACAGAATAGATGCTTTCGAGATGTGGTGTTGGAGAAAGTTGCTACGCATACCATGGACAGCCCACAGAACGAATGTGTCAATCTTGACTGAGCTCCAGATAAAGACTCGACTGTCTGTAATATGTCAGAGACGTATATTAAGCTTTTTCGGACATTGTATTATAAGACGTGAGCCAGATAATCTGGAAAAAAATATTTTGTCTGGTGGAAAATCGAAGGAATAAGAAGCAGAGGCCGAATACCGACAAGATGGTCAGATCATGTGAGAGATCCTGCAGGGGGTACAATGTGTGAGGCGTTTAGGCAGGCGGAGGACAGGGCACGGTGGAGGAGCTTGTCGCTTGGTTGGGGTCATGGTGGTCACGATCCTCAGCATTGAGGGACCGACTTAGAAGAGAGAGAGAGATAATACATTTTTTTGTTAATTTGTTTATTTATTTATTTATTTCTTATTATGACAACTACTATACATATTGTATTGTGTATCGTCGCGTTGGTACCCATAATACAAAATTTATAATAGGTATGTTTGGGACCAAGTATAAAATATTTTATGTTCGTGAAAATCAAACTTAATATCTGTACCTATTTTTCAATAAAACAAAAACAATCCGAAATAAAAAAAGATTATATTTAAAATAAAATTAAGAAACACTGTTTAATTCCACTATGAAAATTAATTTTATTGTTAAAACGTTTCCAAGTAAAATGAAGTCATCATCAGTAACCACACAATACTAAATTTAATATTAAAGGCCATATAATAATTTCATTATATAGAAATAAGTTATATATAATATAAGTTATATATAATACATCAGGCACCCAGGACTGCTCATCGCAATCGCAGAGGGCAGGACCGAAGGCACAAATGGCAGAGGCCGACCGAGAGACGCCTTTATGGACCAACTAAAGAGGGACATGAGCTGTGGCTCATACATGGAGTTGAAGAGACTGGCTGAGAATAGGGAGGAGTGGAGAAGAAAGTCCAAACTCGTTGCAGACCAATCCAATGGATTGTAACTCATTATATATATTTAATATGAATAATTCAATTATATAAAAATTAGTTTATTTGAGGAAATAAACGAATTGAATAATTAATTTTATATTTAGTATTGCGTGACTACATTGTAGTTGAAAATGTTTTAACAATTAAAACAATTCTCATAGTGGATTATACTGTGTTTTTTTACTTAATTTTAAATAAATGATCCCGTATAATGCATTTCCACAAAGTAACACTAGAAAATATAGAGTATTAGAAATAAAAAAAGTTTTAATACTTTTTTGCATAAAATTATATAAAAAATAATGATCGTAAAAGAATAAAAGACAAGACAATAAGATTGACATAATTATCAAAGAATAAAATGCATTTTTGTAGAATTCATCATGAACTTTGTATAAAAAGAAGTAATTTTATTTTGGTCCATAACGACACTTATTATTTGTGGAATCAATAAATTCTTACTTCATTCAACAGATGGCTCCTTTAATATAATAGAATAGGTATTTGTTTTGTTATCGATATTTCTCTACTCTCTTTTCATTGAAGAATTGGAATCGGTTTACTCTTAAACGCTGGTTATATTCTTGAAAGCATAGAGGCGTGCTTATAAAGTTTTTTTTTATGTATTTGGAATATTATATTCTATCGTCTAAAAGTCGACGAGACCGTGTCAGAAATACTACAATCGGGGGAGACGTACCTATACGGTCCAAAATGTTGATGGATTGGGAAGATGACGGCGGAGATTTTGTTACGAACACTTCCACAGGATGAATAATACCAGAATCCCTAATATTGTTCTACAAGGACTACTTGAGGAACGACACCCACCAGGAAGACCCCCAAAACGATGAAAGGACAGCTGGGCCTCCACATCACAAGAGAACCCTCCTGCGTAAATATGTAGACCTTTGGGTCTAATACAAGATTCAGAAGAAGAATCTTTTACCCATATCGTTAAATATTAGTTTTCAACGGTCGACAAACCTACTTTAAAAAAAATTTTTTGGAAAAAGATTTTTTGATTGATTGATTGGGTCGACGTTGATTTTGTAAAACTCCATTATGTTGATATAATGAAAACAAAATTGTTTTTAGGTTTTACTATGATTTATTTGTTAAATAAGTTACCAGGTTTCGACCTATGAGGCCATTGTCAAACAATGTGAATATTTCATCTTTCAATATGTACCTACATTTTTCTCGTAAGCATTTACATTATAATAAAGTAAAAAAAATTACATACTGTTTGTAAGTTATAGTTCTGTCGAGTTTAGTTCTAACATCTGCTGTGATTCTGAATAGTTTTTATATTAGTAAGACGAGTATAATAATTCTATGGGAATAAACTACATAATGGGAGCACTTGGCTCTGTGCCAAAGCTCTATGGTGAAAGTTGTGTGTTGGTGTACGTAGTAGTAATAATATGTAATCACGTTTCTTTTATTGTGAAATAAGCCAAATAACCAATAATGGAAATAATCTAATATTTACGTGATTTTATCATTATATCACTTCCCCCAAGCAGCTGGAGAAAGTTTTATGAAAAGTTATAGAGGTACGTTCTTTTCTCGTGAAGATTGTTGAATGGTATTCGTGTCGATAATGGAGATCGTTGAATGAAATTTTGAATGATTGTGAAATGAAAACTGGGTTTGGATACGCGGAAAAAATGAATGTCAAAGAAATATAAATGGTTGAGAGGAATGGTGCTCGAAAACATGGCCGTCCGAGGATTAAATGGCGAGACCATATAAACCACGTTCTCCAGAACGGATATGTGCAGAGAACATTGAATAGGAGAGCATGCATGAGAATGTGTACAACAGTGACGAAAGCGAAAATTGTATTACAAGGATAGGAGAAAGTGGCGTTCGATCTTTTCTGTCTATCCCGAAAGGGAAGCGACGTGATGGTGAGGATAATGATTTTTTTTTATTTAGGTATAATATTTTCTTCGGACGATTAATGACCAGAAAATCGAGTTCGTCGGTAGCCTGGAGGTAGAGTCTCGGCCTCGTGAACAAGGGGTCCGTGGTTCAATACCAGGTGCTGACAAACTGTACTTTCACGACACAAGCTTTAAGTAGCTTACTGTGAAAGGTGTATAAGGTTGTATTTGGGTTTATTACAAACAAAACCCAGATATATATCTTTTTTTTTAATATTATATCAAATTATGTTTGATTAACTTTTATTAATCAATAATTTTGTTTCAGAATATAAGATTCATACCAAAACCTAATTGCATTTGGCTAAATTTAATTAAATGGCTTACTCGTATTTAGATAAATAAAATATTGAAACAAATTAATAAATTTAAATATGCAGTGTTACATCAACCTACTAGAAATTGAAACAAGCATGTAATGTTTAATTAATTGGCCAGATAAATCTATTTCAAAATATGTATAATATTGCTTTCAAAGTATTCTCCACGAATTAGAAAACAATACTATAGTTGACAATGTAAAATAAAAAGGATATAAAAAATTAACCCATTAATGTTGTATGAAAGTGTTAAATAAAAATGTAGTTGAGACATTATTTTAAGTAAATATAATATATTTATCTGAATTGTTTTATAGAACAAATAAAAAAATACTTGTTGCTTATGTAAATAGATTGCTGGTAAATGAAAAGTGATGATGGCGTATTTCTCTTCATCTCTAGAATCTGGCTTTGGATATATTAACTTACTTGGTAGTGACTATAATAAGAATAAAAAAATAACTTTTCTACTTTTGAAGAGCAAACACTGTGGAAGTTCATATTGATTTTTTGATAATAAACAATATAAATATAATTAAAAAACACTATTACTTTCACAAATTATATAAAGAGTTATAAGTACTTTTCGGACATCCGTCCATCATCAGTAACAACTTAAAGTTCTAAGTTGTTACTGATGATGGACGGATGTCCGAAAAGTACTTATAACTCTTTATATAATTTGTGAAAGTAATAGTGTTTTTTAATTATATTTATATTGTTTATTATCAAAAAATCAATAAAAAAATATTGGATATACCCAATTTTTATTTAAAAGTTTATTTATTTTTTCTATACTGTTCATTGATTACAAGCAAATTTACACAAGATTATACTTATGTTTTTTGCAACAAGTGTTTCTTTCCTCTATAGATTATTGATTCCGAGAGAGACGTCTTTCGACTTATCAGGTCATTATCAATCTGATTTAGTCGAAAGATGTCTCTCTCGGATTCAATAATCTTAAATAGAAAAAAACACTTGTTTCAAGTTACATAATTATGGAATTCTACTACGTGTGCACCGAGACAATTGATAAATACATAAATATACGTTTAAAACAATGAATTTATTTATCAAAGAAAATAAAATAAATATTTTATTATTTTTGTTTTATGTTACTATTGAGTAAGACTAACGCACGACCGGTTTCGCCGACTACGAGTTCGCATCATCAAGTGCTGATCTATACTATTATCAGCACCTGATGATGCGAACTCGGAGTCTTACACTACTTACTATAGTCTTACTGAACAGTAACATAAAACAAAAATAATAAATATTTATTTTATTTTATTTCATCTGGTTTACATAGGAATTTTTCATAGTGTTTGCTATTTTTTTTTGTTTATGCTATGTGAATTTGTTTTTTTTTTTAAATATAACATGGTAAGCCGGGAGAAAATCAATAACATAGTGATAAAATCGCCACTGCATATCATCACATATTCAAAATAAAAAAGAGTAGGTACTTTCTATATTGCAGAATACATCCAACACATAACAATTATTTTATTTTCGCTTTTGAATAAACTGTTACTTTCTAAGCATTCTTGGATTACACAACTTAAAAATATATTTTTTACTGGTTATTTAATGCATAACTGTGCTCAATGTGTCCAATAATAAAATCCCATAATGTTAACTAAAAATATAAAATGATTTCGTGTTATTATTAGCAGATGATAGAAAACACGAAGAGAGAGAAAGAGAGTTAAAATAAACCGAAGAAAGGGGATTCCAAATTGTTTGAAATGGTCTAAAATTAGTGTTATATTTATACCTACTGAATGCTATATTTATTAGTAAAACAGAATCCTAAACATAACTTGAACAATAATACTCACCGAGAGTGAAATATTTTTGGACAAAGTATATATGAAGATTATTTAAATAATAAAGTATATGTGAATTTGCATTAATACATCTCTATCTATATATTATCTGTCAATAGCAACTATCACGGCAAATCCCATAAGAGATGTAGCCAGCGTGTAAATCAACTTTAAATTTATTTATCCAATAATATCAAACTTAAATATTTTTAAAATCAATATGATATAACTTATTTTTTTCTTTACTTCATTACATTTTTTTGTTGTGTCGTCCTGTCTCCTTTAGGGGATGTCCCTTTTGGGAGGGTTTAATGTTTCCACACCATGCTGGCGCTGGCGACTCTCGGGCTCGCGCCCTTTAAACGCCTAACAGCACGTCTCTGGACACCTCACCTCGGCCTTCTGTACTTACCAATTTGTGTATATATTTTATTATCATGTTTTGTTTATTTTGCTTCACGTTTTGTTTCATTTTGTTTATTTTTCTTTCTTTTTTTACTTATTTTTTTATTTATTTATTTATTTATTCTTTTTGCACATCATCATTACATTACAGTGTTAACAAAATAATACATTTTTTTAAAAACTAGGACGATGTGCAGTGGCGAGATTATCACTATAAAGTAATTTCTTCCATCTAACCAACCAACCAACCTAACTCAATAAACATTGTTACCGCCCAGAGGGGACATTGAAGAGAGAAGTAGTATAAAAGATACCCACGACGGCGGTTTTGGCCGGCCGGCCCTTCAGGCCTCCCTAATGGCCCGCCCGTGAGGACAATTTTGGTTTGAATGTGCGGATAAGTGGGAGTTAAAGACTCCTGAGGTATCCGGGTGTGTGGTGGATCTTTCTTCAATTACCTCATTACATGTGCTCTAAAAACAATAATTGGAAATGGAATCTACTACCTCATTAAACTTTTGTTTGTTCTGAGTAAGTTCTCATACAGGTTTATGCTATGTAAATATTAATTAATCACAAATCAGTTTTCGGTACAACTTGTAGCATAAGGAAATATAAACAGTGAGTTACAAGCCATCGGATTGGTCTGCAACGAGATTGAATTTCCTTCTCCTTTCCTCCCTGTTTTCAACTAATCTCTTTAATTTTAAAGTTGATATTTTCAACCGACGGTACTTGGTGGAAATTCATGTTGAATTAATAAATTAAAATAAAACACTTATTTTAATTAACTCTTTAATTCTACTTATGTTCATTTGGAAATATAATCAAACAATAGAAAGATCATTTGGAGACCAACTTATGAATATTTTATAAGTTTCTTTATTTCAAACATTCTTACCAATCTTAATTATATATGGTTTTAGAAAAATTTCTTTCATTTATATTCCTTTTATATCCGATCCGTGCCCTTAAGATGGATGCTCCATTAAACGGCGCCGATTAATCATCCGACATACATACATTCATCCAACTCCTGCAATAATAATCACACACATTCCTCCCTTCCTAAATAACTCAACCATCTTCTAAGTATCCTGTCCTTGTTGACCTGTTGTATCAATTATAATTAAGGTATTTATGATGAGCGTCATATTTTATCTCCGAATACAATAATTATGTTTAATTCAGAATATGTGATATTACTATAAATTATTATATATGAATAAATAAACGCTACAGGCATTGAGATAAATGCTTTCTTATAAAACAAAAGAAGAAAAGAGAATATAAAATAATAAAAACAATACGTGCATACATAATGTAATTATAGGTACATTTTAATAAGTGAAAGATGTTATCGTTCTTTTGTTCCGTACGCCAATTCCATTGTAAGTTGAATATGTGTGAGATAAAAGCAAGGATACGAAATGGAACAAAAACTTGGTCGTTGAAATAAATATATATGTAATATGTAAGTACTGTATATAATGAAAACACTTGTTCGCAGACGCATGCGTATTCTGGGGACATTTTGACAGTAGCAAAAAGTAGATCAGCACGCCCGCCTTATCCTCGCATAATTAGCATTTCCGAACCTTGCCAACACAAGAACTGTTATCTATGTATCTGTCTGCAATCTCTACAATATAATACATATAACAACTTGAAAGTTTTCCTCTTAAAACAATGTGAAATGGGTTTACTAAAAATTGGATATTTATTATAAAACAACTAATTATAAAATTAATGAATCTGAAGTAACCTTTAATTCATCTTTTAGTACACCAAATTGGATCTCTGTTTACTGTTGATCGTTTGGTTTCTTAATTTTTACTGATTACTTTTACTGACTTAATTTTATGATTATTGTCACTGTTGAAATTGTTAGTACCTACCTATTTGTATAAAGGCAAATGCCGTGAGTTTTGTAAAATAAAATTAAAAAAAAATTACACAGTTAGCAGAAAACGTGGACTATTTTTAAACATCCCCCGATATCTGAATAGAATATAGTTCCAGATATTTAAGGAAATCTACAGTATAAACATGGATAACTTATAGATCTTTTATTTTAGTGGCAAAATGTTATATGTGCAGCAATAATATTATTAAAAGCAAATAAGTAAGAATCGTTAATTTAACAGACATACAAGCAAATATTATGTACCTTAAAACCTGGAAAGAGTATTTAAAACTAGAGATGTATTAGGGAGACGTGGAACGGGCCGAGTACCAGCAAGATGGAGAGACCAAATCAAGGAGACCATACAGAGTTCACTATAAGGAAGCCTTGCACATTGCGGTGGATCGCTCAAGGTGGAGACAAATGGTCCACAGAACGAGGCACGATCCCGATCCTCAGATTTGAAGGACCGATGGCAATGATGATGTGCTTTTATAAAAAAATCTTATTATTATTACAGGTTGAGGAAACAGTTATGCTAAATTTGCTCCCAAAGCTGATCACCGTTGGTGTGTAGGTGATTAAAGGTAAAAGCCTTCTCAAAGTTGAAGTTGTTAGATGTAGGCGAAGAGTTTGTGATATCAGTAGAATTCTCATCGAACGAGAAAAATTTCGATGAGGTTTGATGATGTAATTTTATTTATAACGGACGATTGTTCTTAATTGAACGAAAGCTCGTAAAATAAAACAATTATAGCTTACATACTTAAACATCTTTATTAACACTCGATTTCAAGTGATTCGTAAGTAAATATTTTCAAGAAATTTTAATAAATATCTTTTATCGTTCTTGTGTTTGAGTTAAAAAAGGAAAAATGAAAATTAATTAGGAACTTAAAACAAATTTTCATCTTACTTACAGTCTAACAAAAACTTTATTAAATTAATTATTTTGTGAGAAAAGTTTAAGAACTTAATAATATCGGAATAATGATTATTAATTGTTGGAACACTTTCCTGAAAACACTTTTTTTTTATCGGAAACATGATTTAACATCCTTTTTTTCTCATCATCATTTTACAAAACTTTCACTTTCTTTTTTTTCTTCTCAAACCACTCCCGGCCACTCTTGGATGAAGGCCTCCTCCATTTCCTTTCACGTCATTCGATTCTGCGCCGTCTACAATCTACATCCTATTGACCCCAGCGTGTCGAGTGATATCATCACTCCACCTCATTGGGATCTTCCTATGCTTCTAGTAACTGCCCGGGGTCCTCAAGATGTAAGAGACTTTTGCATTTGTCATCTTTCACTTTCAGTTTGAAAAAATACACTTTAATCATATAGAGAATATTTTTGCATACTGTTGGAGATGATGCTACTCTTTAATCACATAGAGAATATTTTTGCATACTGTTGGAGATGATGCTACATAAGCACATTTTCAATGAATGCAAACACTTGCTTGTGGACGAACAGCATGGATTTCGGCCAGCACGTTCCACAGTAACTAATTTGCTTTGTTTTAGTACCTATGTTACGAAGAGCCTGGATAATAGTGTGCAGGTGGATGTGAATTGTGACGATTTCGAGAAGGCATTCGATAGGATGGACCATCGTGTTCTGCTGAAAAAACTTTCGAACCTGGGATTTTCCCAAAATCTGGTGGATCTGTTTTCTGATTACTTCAAAGACAGAAAACAATATGCCAAGAATAAAAGGTAATTTAGTATTTGTTTCTACTCACTAATCTTATTTCAATAATCTAAATGTAGGTATTGTACGTAACGAAAATGCGAAAAAATAATTGGAATAAGATAAGAATAAATAACATTTTTTAAATTTATTTCATGTTCAAACATTTCTTATTAATCAAAAACGCAACAGCAGTAATAAAATTAAAAAGCCACACGCAAACAGAAATAACACACGCGAAAGGTTATATTTTTTTTTCATTAATAATAAAAGTAATTTAATATTTTCACAAAATTGATAGAGCTCGTTTACACTTTTTCCTCTGCAGAATATTGTAATTAATGAATTGAAGTTTAAAAAATAGACGTGAGTCAACTATACCATCACGGTATATCTCACAAATGGGGTATCCAGCGAACAAGCTCTTAGTTATAAATGAATAACATTCGTCATTCCTGAATTAAAGATTTACTTGTCACACGTAAGGTTTCACAAACACCTGCCTTTATCAAGACAATCGAAAACTTACAGAAAAACGTTGAAGATCTATTCGTCATCCGAGACACCGTGGAAAGGAAAAGATCGAGTGAATAAAAATAATATAATTATGAAATATTTAGAATTAATATTGTACCAAGCAAGCAATAATCTAATTTCTCTTTTAAAATGCTTTAAATAAATTGAAATATGTAGATAAATCACTTCCAATCGATGTTACTGTAAGTGGCAATCGAAATTGCATTTTCAAAGACAAACAAATTAGACAAAGAAGAACTCAATGTTTTTCTTTTTTGTTTATTCTGCATTCATGCTGTTTATTTTTGTGTCCGTCGGTAAAAAATATATCTACCACTCTTCTATTCTGCATTTTATCGAGTATTATGTAAAAGGCAAGTTTTCGGAATAACTCATATAAAAGACAATTAACATCCGCAACTCAGTTATGAGGCATGCCACCCATTCTGGATGACTTATTTTTGTCATTGATTGGCACCGAAAAAATAATCTACATGATAATTACAAGCGGATAGTTTGCTGACTACCCCATTTGTGAGATATATATGCCGCGATGGTATAGTTTTTGTAGAAATAGTTATTTATTGACTTTTTATCAAATTTTTGATTAACCTACTTTTACTAATTTATTTATTCTTTATTGATTGTAAATAATTACATAGAAGGTATGCATTTTAATGAAATCAAACCAATATACAGAGGGCGAAATTATCGCAAAAGGGCGATCTATTCCAACTAACTTCAAATTTTAATCTTTGTTGCAGTTAAATGTTTATTTTGTGTTTTCATTTTTTAATGCATTTAAATAAAATTAACAGTGAATGAAATTTTAAGAAATAATTATAAAGTTGTGTTTATATTCTTAATGGTGTATAAAATTTAATGAATTAATAAAAATACGTTTTTTAATATAAAATTCCGTGATGGTATTTGGTGACAATGCCGTGAATACTGAATGATATCTTGAAAAACACTGGTTTTCTAGAATAAGACGAAAGTGGATGGTCTTAAGAAGAATAGGATAGAAAGGTATAGATAACTGCATGCAACAATCGGTCTTTAATTTAAGAATGTTGAATGCAAATTTTGAAAGTGTTCCATTTTTTAAAAAGCTTACTGGAAAATTCAACACTGAGGATGAGCGCTAGCGTCGCATCGTTGGTAATACTGAATGTACAGAATTGATTTCCTGAACGTTTCATGTTGGTATAGTTTACTTGTTATATTACTCAGTATACGGAGTTCCGCCCACCAATGCGGACGTGCGGAGATAACGCGGGAGGCATTTTTCGAACGTAAAATTCAAAATATCGAACTACAATATATACATATACATAATATGAAAAAGAACGAACACTATATACAGTATTCAAATATCATTGGAACAAAAATTACGATATTCATTTGTCATTCTGTGTGCCTGTGTTTTTTCATTGGTGTTTAACATAACTGTAAAACAATTGGTCAGTTTGATTTTTCTTTCTTTGTTTTTTGTACATATTTATTAACATATTTGTAGAAATAAGGTTGTTGGAAATTTAAATGTTAAATACGTACTAATGTAGATATGTAATATGTGTGAGTGATTTACCTTAAAGGTATATACCTAATAATTAATTTCGTGTACAAATTATTATATTATGTGAAGTTCAATACTATTGAAGTTTTTCATCAAACAAGTTTCATCATTTAAAGGGTGAGTATATAAAATAGTTTATAGTTTTTACTTAAAGATTAAAGTTATTTAAAATAGTTCAAATAATTGTTAATTTTCGAATTCGCGGAAACAATCGAATTCAGTAATGCTATTTTAAACACTTTTAAACACCAGAGTCGTTTAACGATGGGTGCAAAACCTCATCGCTGATTGCAAATGTTAAAAAATGTTGAAAATTTACAAACTTTGGAGCACCTTGCGAAGAATTGGTCACCTACTGTATTCTGTAAATTTTCCTTTAAAAGGCAGGTGTTCGAAAAATAAATACGTTTTACATCTTAAATTCAGTAATGACGTTAGCCCCGCATCCTTAATGTTTATATTTTTTATGTTTGCACGGATGAGACAGCTTGTATGTTTATAACATACTGCTGGTTTTCTGGCTACCCTTCTTGAGGGGTATGCCGTGATGGTCAAGGTACATTTCTGTGGTTTCCCGGATTTTGAACAAAGGTACTTAAATGCTGGAAATTATGTTTTTATATAAGATTGTCCACAGCGGTATATTAAATTTATTATGACGTGGTTGACCATCTCATTCAAGAGCTTTTCTCTCATGTGAAAGCTTGTTCTTGGATTGTTTCTCCATTTGTCACTTACTTTCATAATAAAACTTCACTTTACATTTGTCTGACGATGAAAGCGGAGGTTTACGAAAGCCGTCATGCAAATTACATCACAGCATTGGTCACAAGTGGAGTGGCTAGCAGACAAGTTGCATGTAATAAAAATGCAAGCTATCCTCTCATTGACAATAAAACTTAAGACATTCCGGATAAGTGGCAAACCTCATCGCAGAATTCAAGGTGTAAAATTTATACTTTTACAGGACACCCGAAAACTTGCGGATATTAAATTTATTCTACTGTAGTCTCATTCATAATGTTCAATGAAATTTAAAAATAAGAGAGATAATAATTGGTGGAATAAATAAATACTTATTAGTACTTTTTGCTTAGGATGCCATGGAGTAATACATCTTTTGTTAAGTAAAATTTCAATTTATTTATTTCAATTTCAAGCTCAAACATTATTTTGCTGACCCTATAAAATCAAGCGTAAATGAGTTGAGTCCTTAATTAAAAACCTTCGCGAATTTCTGTGTACAGAAAATGAAATCAAATGCGCGATTGTTTAAAAGTTTCAAAACGAAATTTCGTTGAAAGAAAATTCAATTCTTTTTTTCCTCAGTCTATCACTTCCTGCAAAAACTTTCCCTTAGATTTTTAAATGGTCTTACTTTCAGGATAAGTGCAATTTTTCAATAAGACAAAAATTTCCGATATTTCTACATGCCCTTAGGTTCACTGTTGTTCTTTATTTTATACTAAGTTGATATTGAATTGGTTTTTCATATTCGATAAACTTTATCGTAGCTTTTTGAATTAGAGAATATAAATAACTTTTTTTATTTCTTCTATTTTCTTCGCAATAATGTGATTATTTGGTTATACATATACTTATTAAAGAGATTTGAGTTTAGACATGTTATATTTTTTTAGCCCTTTTTTAAAGTTTGAATAAGACTTTACAAGTCGAAACACGAATCACTTTAATTAAGTGCGTGCAAAATAAATAATCACATTTTATTACATTTTATTACTGCTTATTTTGTAGCACTCCGTAATTTAATGTAAATAATAACCAAAAAACACTTTGAAGAGTTCTCCAGAGTTTGAAAAAGACATAACATGTGGAAACCTGGTCACTGAATAATAGTACATAGTTAAACTCTACAAAGTTTTTTGTTTTTATTTACATTAAATCACATTTTATTTTTGATTTAACTGTAGTTTTACAAAATAAATACCAATAAAATTCAAATAATTAAAGATTTGAAGACGTTTTATTTCTTCGAGTGTAGAGATATATTTGCTGATGAGTTTTATATAACTTCATTTTTCGTCCAAACTAACGAAATTTAAGAAATTAAATACGAATAAAATGAACGTCTATAAAAAATTTACAAAATCTTAATATATGGAAGAAAACACAACTGGTTTTAGATTTACATAATAGTTATTGAAAAATGACCTGGTTTCGACGTATAAAGTCATTGTCAAACTAATAGATTAGTCGAAACCAGGTCACTTTTCAATAAATAGTAAGTAAAACTGAAACAAATTTTGTTTTTTCTATATATAAACATGGAATTTTACAAAATAAACGTCGACTCAATAAATCAAATCTTTCTAATTTTCAATATTAATATTTCGCCAATTCTGTAGTTAACCATTTTTGATGCCATTATTGAAATTAAATAAAAAATTCCATTAAAAATTAATTTGGTAACGCGACCAAACACATCGGTATTGCAAGGCTCGAGAGACATGGTTTTTTTTAATTGTAGGGGGCCTTTATGGTCTAGTCAGGTATATATAACGTACAATACTTTAAGATCATTAAAAAAGAGACCATTAGTATTTTGACATTATGCAGAGAAATAACATAATGAAATTGTTGTTAATATTAGTTTTTTTTACATGTTTTCTGAGACAATTATTACAGACTTGCTTATTTTTATCACATAGGACAGTACCACTCCTTTTCACGTTAAAATATTGTGCGAGATTTCAATCTTCATATCGTTGCCGTGGAGGTGAAGTGATCCAAGCCACACTTTTTTGAAAAATGAGTTAAGTATGCAGTTTTGTCCAGAAAACCACAGAGAACATAGTGGTGAAGAGAAATAAGTGATTTGATATTCCTAAAGGGCATTTTTGGAAGATTGTGTAGAGATGTTAAGTGTTTTTACATCATTTCAAGTGTGTGTTAGAGCATTTCACTAACGCATATAGGAACAAATAGTTCAATTAAATTATAGAAGTGAAAAGATCCAAGCCGCATAGCGCGTAACTTTCCAACAACTTTTCTACAGGTGGATCTTTCTCAGCTACAGTGGTGAAATAACCCAAGTGATAAATTCGCGTTTACTTCTAAAATATAAAAATTCTTTAACATTTTGTTATTTATATTAGTGGAATACGTAATCAGGAATATTGTGTAAAATTTTTAGCGAAATCTATGCAAAAATAACTTAGTTATAGTCAGATTAGTATTGGCGGATGCGACAACATAACTTCATCACCCTTTTTCTCGAAATGTCTGTCTTGTGGGTTAGATCACTTCACATCCACGGCAACGATATAATTAAATTTATACTATACTATACCCTCACGCCGTGTCCCAAGTGGGGTAGGCAGTGAGAGCGGAACGCCAAACAGATCTAACTTTACAAACTTCCTTCGCTTCCTCCACATTCATACAGTTTCTCATACACGCACGTCAGTTCCTCTTACTCAACACGCGGCTGTCCCTGAGAATTTGATCCACGTGATCAAGCCACGTGGTTCTCGGACGCCCACGTTTTCTCACACCCTTTTTTTCAGACAAGTATATCCTCTTTATCATTCTTACCTCGTTCCTTCGTTCAACATGCCCAAACCACCGTAGTTTATTCACGCGCATTCTGTCCACAACATTTTTCTTGCAAACGCTCATCCTTCTAATATCCTCATTCTTCACTCTATCTCGCAGCGTTTTATCAACCATTCTTCTCACCGATCGCATCTCTACTAGATTTATTCCACTTTCGTCCTTCTTCAGCCACGTCCATAGTTAAATTTTTCGAGTTTAAGATAAGACCTCAGAATAACGGGAACCCTAAAAAATGCAGGAACAAATAAAATTGATTACATATGTTCAACTACAATATTAATTTCTGAATTCAGTAAAGCGAATAATAAAGTTAACTATGTAAGTGATCCATTTACATACTTAGGAAATAAACTCCTCAAGAAGTTTTCTGCTGTAGTAAAGTTTTACGCTTTAAACTTCCTGCAGGTAATTGCGGTATTTGTAAATTGCATTGCTAAACTTTTCTGAAGAGATTGAAATACTTAACAAAGTAATTCACCATAGAATAGGCAAGATATTGGCTTCCTACTCTTTTCTATAGGTTTTCGAGTGTTCTGCAAATGGTAGGCATTCGAAACAATGAAAATATTTTATATTTTAAATTCAGCAATAAGGTTTGTTATAACGTGATAATTTATTACAATATAAGTGGTTTTATCCAGGTTTCTGTCATAATTACATTATATTAAGCTTTATGCCTTGAAATTATCCAGGAAAGCTGGTGGTAACTTTTATAACGACAAATAATTTTATAGGTTTCTTCTCTTAAGACCATTACATTTCTGCTTAATACCTACCCATATTATCAGCCTTGCTCTTATGTGATGTTCACACGATACGACATAAAGGCTGGACGATTTTGCGTGCATAAAAAATAACATCCGTCGAACGTTCATAAAGTTGGAACGTGTTCAAACAATCCATCGAAATAATATGTAGATTGAAGCTGTCAGGTGGTCTTCGAGTTTGACGTAGTTTTAAGAATGGTGGATGTCGAAATAGAGATCACGTAGAGTATGTTTTTGGTCGAAAATGTTGTAGTAGAGGATATTATTAACTATTTTTATAGTACCTATCGGTACAAGAGTAGTAAAGTTCCAAAAGAGGATAAATCGAATAAAGCGTTTCGATCTACCATAGAATAAATTTAATTTAATCTTTATTAAAATTAAACGCTTTTTTCAATTAATCTATATAAGTAAGGAAAAAATAATTAAAGAAAGAAACGGCAATTTTATAAAAGCGATTCGTAAAAAGCTCCTATCTACAAATGCACGTATTGAGAAACCAACATAGCTGAACGCGCAAAAATTGAAAAGCGTTGATTTTGAGACGATATCGTCTTTACCGTTTTTTTCAAACGTTTCAATTTTTTGAAAATCTTTTCAGACGGTTCAAACGACTGACGGTATTTTGGATTCCTGGCGATTTTCGCCCCGTGTGAATATATTACAACTTCCGACATAAAATACACGTAAGGAATAACTACTTTTAACTCTTAGACCTGACCTAACTTCACTCGTAACTAGAGATTAAATATCTTATTTTAAGTAATTTGTAACAAGTGTTTCTTTCTACTATAGATTATTGATTCCGAAAGAGACGTCTTTCAAGTTATCAGGTCATTATCAATAAATGTCTTAGGTCATTATTAATAAATGTCTTATCAGGTCATTAATTATAAATGTCTTAGTTTAATTACGTGTTCGAGAAAAATAAAAAATCAAATATTTATTTAGAAAAAAAATATTATGATTCATTTTAAATACATGCGTGCATTAAGTACACATACCCAATGATTTATAAATTATGATATCTCTCACTCTTATCTGTAAATTTTTGAGTACCCTGTAAAAGGCATGTTTTAAAAACATCATGTTTTTAGACATTCAGATATGAGGTGTGCACTTATGCTGAATGATTTTATTCTTTATTGGCATGGAGATAACGACTTAAATATTTATTTGATGCAATAGGTTTGCTGGTCGCTTTTAGAAAATACCGCGATGAATTGGATAACTACTTAGGTACCATCACGGCATATCCCACAGGTGGGGTAGCCAACATACCAGCTGCATATAGTAAATGTTTAAGTTGTCTTCTCCATGCTAACAAATAATTTTATTATGAGTTCGTCGGTAGCCTGAAGGTAGAGTCTCGGCCTCGTGAGCAGGGGGTCCGTGGTTCGATACCAGGTGCCGGCAAACTCCCCTTTCACGACGCAAGCTTTTAGTAGCTTACTGTGAAAGGTGTATAAGGTTGTTTTTGGGTTTATAACAAACAAAACCCAGATATATCTTTTTTTTTTTTTTTAAATATTCATGATAGGTGGCAAACCTCTTCGTTAAAGGTTGGTAGATAATACATTAATTGTTTTGTAAATATTATCTGTGTCGGTGTTTAGGGAGTAGAATTCTTCAATGAAATTCAAAAACAAATATTCTCTTATACTTTATTTTTTTTTATTTATTCAAACAGCTCAGAAGCCAATAACAAAAGTACATATGATAACCTAATAAAATATACTACCGTTATGCAACTATTATGCATTACCAACAATAAAATTAAGAACAAAAAATAACTTATGATATAAATGATATAGAATTGAAAGCAAAATTTTACTATATTATTTGAATGTTCTTTATTGAAAATCAAACAGAAGAAAACTTGTGTTTTTCAAGTTTCACTATTTTGTAGGGAATATTTTTCATTTAATCTTAGCCCCGTTTAGTAAGTCAAGTCTAAATATGAATTTTCTTTGTAAGAACGTTTCTCAGTATTTATGAGAATAAGAGCATCTGGTATTACTAACTTCAACATATTGCCTTTTATTGCTTGTATAAATATATGTATTACACGGTAATAATGAGATATTCGTACCTACTTTATATTTTTTTCAAACACTTTCAATATAGTAATATAATACTAATGTTTGTTATAAAAAAAAAAAACTCTCTTCTGGAAAATATCTTAGGTAGGTACTTTAGGCACAAAATTTTATACTGGACTATAATTAGCTACATAAAATAAAAATGGTGGTTTTGGTGTTGTATGATAGAAGGCTTTGAAAGTTTTACCTTTGTTCATCTTTCCTATAACATCATCATCATCATCATCATCGCCCTCAACGCTCCTCTCGGGAGCACAGGGCAGAAACCAGCATCCTCCATTCAGAGCGTCTCTGTGCCAATTGCGTCACCTCTTCCCACGACTTTCCTATAACATCGACATCAAACTGCCAAAAATGTCAGAGACGCTCTGAATGAAGGAGACTGGTTACTGCCCTGTTCTCCCGAGAGGAATATTAATGAGCGAGAAGATGAGATAAAAGCCAATTAAAATATTGGTTAATAAATAAATGATATAAAAATAAATTACATAAAAATAAAAGATATAAAAAGAACGTGAAAATAATTTTAAAAATGATATTTACCTATTGTATATATACCCAATGCGTATATCTAAGAAGTATATATAAGAACTTCCAAAGATGGGGCTTGGCTGAGAGCATGGCGTGTGACTGTGGAGAGGAGCAAGACACTGGACACCTCCTGACATGCCCAATGGCTCCCAGACAGTGTCACTGGGAGGAATTCGTGGGACGAACTCACCTAGGGGGAGCTGCAAGAGAGGTCGTTGCTTTCTGGGAGGGAATGGGAGTGTAGATGGGAATTTGGTGTTTTTGTTGCTGACCGACACGAAAAGAAGAAGAACCTAATGCGTTCCTTTATAAAATTGTTATGTTGTGAACAAAATGTGTTGTGAATATATTTTTAAGTAGTTTTTTACCTATAAAATATTAGGCAGATAAAAATGACAAATAATATTATCTAACAGATATAATAATATTTATTTATTGTGTTTTATGTGTTTGTTATTGTGTTTACCGGGTTAGTTGGAAGACATCGCATTTAAGCGATAAACTCGCCCTCTGTACATTGAATTCTATAAATGATATTTTGTTTGATAAATGTTTTAATTTTTATTATTGTAAACAATGTACAGTGAAGAATAAAATAAATAAATATACCACAACACCATTTCTATTTTCCTTGTAAAAAAAATACCTTGCCCAAATTAGTACATCGTAGTACAAGAAAACCTCAAAGAAAATAATATTTACTAACAGAAAATAAAACCGAATAAAATTTTCCATGCGATTGACTCTCCTTTCCACAATTTACGTGAAGTTTCTTATTTTTATCAACGTAATAAAACATAACTCAAGTTTATACATAGTTTTCAGGCTTCAGGCATCCGTTCTAGTGAGGAGCTCATTCTATTTCATGACGAATAAATTATTTAAATACGTAGGGCGACAAAACAAAAATAAAATAGCAGGAAAAGAAAAAAATATTCTTATTTTCTATTGCTATAATGCGTTTTATGGAGAAGAAAAACAGTTTAAATATTTACCAGTGAAAAGAAAATAATATCGTTTTGAAAAAATACAGAAAAACCGCGACCCTTTCTTACTTTACTGAATCTCTCAAATTTAACCCTATATAGTGTTACATCCTTCTAATAGACTACGCATTTTTCTATCAAAAAGTCAATTGTTCTTAATTCATTTTGAAAAATAGAACATCAATATAATATATTATGTCCAGTAATATTTTTTTTGAAATAAACACTAAGTTGCCCTCAATGTACCAATAGAATGTTATAGAAATAAGTTTTTTTTTTCAGTATTGCATTTATAGTCAGGCTTTTTTTCTCCATTAGGTACTGTCATAATTTTATATTCAAGAGAATGATTAAATAGTAATTGTAAGTCTATACGCAGCATTCATGTGATTTTTTTGTAGATTTTAACCTCCATTATATTTGAATCATCATTGTTTTTTCTAATTTTGAAAATTCAAATCTTGAATTTCATTTAAAGAATGTCTAGTTTATAAGCTTCTATTTGCACGGAAGTTTTCGTATTATTTGAGAATTTTACAAAATAAACAAAAAAAAAACAGTCTCTTTTGTATAAACAAAATTCATTTGATTTAAGTTTCTTCGAAAATATAAATAGGTTAATTTTAGGTAGTCTATCCGACGAACATTATAGAGTAAAAAAAAAACTACAAATAAAGACGCAGTCTACGGTTAACATCAACATTCATTTTTTCAATTTCCTTGAATACTAAAATATTATATCGTATTACGATCGTGAATTTCTCATATATACGTTGCTAGTCTCGGGATTAGGGGAATACACTTTGACACGGAACATATTACATATACTTGAAGTGCGTGTGTTTTTTTCTGCGAATAACGATACTTGAAGTAACCGAATTTACGGATATAAAATATGTAATGGAAATATGTGGAAAAATGAGTTGACTGAATATTTTTTGTACAACTGTATATTTTACATACGTTCGTCATGTTTTTTTTTATTTCATGTTTCGATTTACAGTTTCTTTTGAAAATATCAGACGATTTTCTTTATTTTCATTTGCCCCTCAACAATCCTCCTCGGAGCATAATAGGTCATTCTCGAAAATGCTAAATATAACGTTGTTGCATATTTTAAATGACACATGGGTGAATGTTTTTATTTGGGTATGCTCTTAAGAAAAAGTTCATCAGGGTGTTAATATTGTTCCTTGGACTTTTTATTGCCATTTTATATTATTCTTGATTCTACAACTACTACACCATCACGGCATATTCCACAAATAGGGTAGCCACCAGACTAGCCGCATATCTATAATAACATGCAAGCCGTCTTCTCTATGTCAACAAAAATTAAGAGATTCAGGATGGGGACGAACCTCATCGTTGAATTTGAGATGTAAAATATTTTTTTTTTCCTAAAACCTGCCTTTTACAGGACACTCGAAAACTTACGGACATGAGTGATAGACCAAGTCCTTGCGGGTGCACCACGGCTACTATACCCGAAATAAGAATCATTGAAAACTGTTGTTCATGTCATTATAGGCAGTTTATTCAAAAAATTCAAAATATTTATATATTTACATGCGTTTGAATTTGAATTTGTTTAACTGCTACTATTATCTGTACATAAGATTCTTATTCCATTGGCGTCAATTTTAAATTTCAAAGGATTAAAGACTAAATTTTGATATTTCTAGGATAAAAATAAACCTCAGGATCCAGAGTTCTCATCGTAATACAGTCAGAAAATTCCATAAATATTATCAGTCATAGGTAATCAAACAAAATAAAATAACTAAATGCCTGAACAAATCATCTATCCAAGTTGCATTGTGTTTATGTTTATTTTATAAAACTCCATATTGTTTCTAAATGGAACAAAATGTCCCAGAATTTTACGATGAACTTTTATTTTAGTTACCTAGGAGTTGACTTAGACCTAGGTCACTCAAATAAAAGTGCATCGTTGCTAAGACCTAGGACTATAGCTAGGCGGAGTTGACTAAGACCTAGGTAACTCAAATAAAAGTTCATCGTAAAACTCTACAAATAATCTGTTTCATTTACAGTTAATACCTATCTAAGTATTAAGGATTGCAAAAGATTAGACTCTAAACGAAAAAACGCATTTTGCCTGAAATGTAACATACTTCTTCAATCAACTAATGGAATTTAATTATCATAAAACTAATACGACGAACCTGCACAATTTTAATTTGTAAAATCTGTTTTCAGTTCAACTACATATAAATAAGGTAAAATTATTATTTTTCCAAGTATTTTTCATGCACTTCACAGTTCTCACAATCGTTTAAAACAATGACCGACTCGGAAATACGTCGGGGTTTCTGGTGTTCTGTTTAATTCAGTAGAAAAATCTAGCACCGCAAATTACCATACAGATGATGAAATACATTCATTTAAATTTTATTCCATACTATTTATTTAGCGTTTAGGATTTTTAATAAACTTTCTAGAGTAATTTATATTCACGTTTAGAAATCGGGTTTCGACTCACAAAGTAATATTGTAAAATTAAAAAAAAAAATATGTATGACAATGACTTTGTTAGCGGAAAAGCACGTCATTTTTCACAAATGCCATACGTAATTTTACCATTTTTCAGATATTTTTAGCTTGAAAACCTCAAGTATAGGCTGGCTTTTCGGCTTATATAGCACGTTACTATTAAATCTTATATTTCCATAAGTGATCCCCAAATATTTACAATGAAACAAGAATAATACTTTATGGATAAAAACACAAACTTATCCAGTTTTTTTTTAAATTTATATAAACAAATTGTATTTATTAAAAGTAATTGTAACCTGGTTTCGACTAACAAAGTAATTGTCAAACATGTTTCAGTTTTACTTTATTTAATAATATGTTCAATAGCCTGGTTTTGTCCTACAAAGTAATTGTCAAACTAAAAAGACAGTTATTTTAGTTTGACAATTACTTGTACCTACATAAGTCGAGACCAGACCCCCTAGACAAACCGCACTTGGCGATCGACTACAAACGAATTTTCGGCAATAACCGCAACAATAACACATAATTACACTGTACATACATTATAAGTAGATTGTCGAATAGTTCTTCAGTAGTCGATTACCAATTGCGGTTTGTCTAGAGCCCCAGATTAATGTTCCTATTATTAAATTTAGTATTACTCAAACATTTTGTGTTTATTTCCAGTTATTAGTAATTACGGAGTTTTACAAAATAAACATTTTGAATTTGAATATTATGCTCAATATAAAACACTGACTACTCTTTATTTTTTTATTGACTTTCCATAATTTTACATATTTCATTCGAAACTTTTTCACAAAAATTTAAACGGATTTTAATTTCAATCAACACAATTTTGAAACAGGTAGCTGGTCTTATAATTGTTTTGAAAAAAGATGAAAGGGTTTTTAAAATAATTTTATAACCTTTTTAACGATGCGCGATGTAATAAAATAAATGCTTTATTATTTTACCTTATTTCTCATTAAATGGTTTGAAATACTTATATAAAAGAAAATAAAACTTTTTAATTTACACATTTTTTCCAAATTAAATCGATCATTGAAAAAAGAAATTATTTATTTATTTTATTTATTTTATTATACCATCACGGCACATCCCACAAGTGGGGTAACCAGCAGATCAGCTGCATGTAAGAAACATGAAAACTGTCCTCTCCGTGCCAATATAAAATCAAGACATTCAGGATGGGTGGCAAACCTCATCGCTGAATTTAAGATGTAAAATGTCTCAATTTTTTCGAACACCTGCCTTTTACAGGACACTCGAAAACTTACGCAGAAGAGTTGGAGACCAATTCTTTACCGGGTGCTCCACGGGATAGAAATTATAAAAATACATTTTTCAACTTACTTATTCTCATTTTGAATATGGACTATAATCAACAGTTATTTCGAAGTGTGCTAGCTACCCCATTTGTGGGATATTCCGTGATGGTATAGTAGTAGTAGTGGTAGTTTTTTCGATATGCCGTGATGGTATTGTAGTAGTTTTTTCGATATGCCGTGATGGTATAGTAGTAGTTTTTTCGATATGCCGTGATGGCATAATAGTAGTTTTTCGATATGCCGTGATGGCATTGTAGTAGTTTTTTCGATATGCCGTGATGGTATAGTAGTAGTTTTTTCGATATGCCGTGATGGTATAGTAGTAGTTTTTTCGATATGCCGTGATGGTATAGGTGTAGTTTTTTCGATATGCCGTGATGGTATAGTAGTAGTTTTTTCGATATGCCGTGATGGTATAGTAGTAGTTTTTTCGTTATGCCGTGATGGTATAGTAGTAGTTTTTTTGAAGGTTTTATTTCATTAAAAATTTATTAGCTCATTCATACCGTAAAAGTGTTTCCCACTCAATGCATTCTCCATCGCTGATCTTCTAAAGATATTTTATATGTCTTAAACAGGTTGAAATAAACCCCAAAATCCTAAAAACAAAAAAAAAATATTGTAGTAGCCCCGTTGAGTCCCCAGTCAAGAAAAAGTCTTCTTCTCTTTTCTGTTAGTTCTTGAGTGTCTTGCAAAAAGCAGTTGTGAGCGGAGGATACGAGAGGCGAGACGATCTCCTAATAACCTTACTCTGTCATGCAACTTTTCTCCACCCGTTATTCTTCTGCGATCGCATCTCCACAGCATTGATTCCACTTCCGTCCTTTTTCAGCCATGTCCAAGTTTCGTTTACACGAGTTTCAGTACCATCATCATTACATTTGAAACAATCTAAATACTATATTAATATTCACTTGATCTTAACCATGCGACGCGCGATGTGATTATTGTCAAAAATACGTGCATGCCAATCTCGCGGTAGCTGTGGCGCGGTTTTTTTTTTGCTTTAGTCTGATATGATAAAGATTAAGACAAGATTAAGATCGAATTTAAATTGTGTCAAGAGTAACCCTACAGAATGTTTATAATATACACAAGCATTTTAGACGTTTTCGACACAGTGCTATCGGTAACAATGTATCAAAGTGAACCGTTCACTCAATTACCAGCCAGTTTGGGCGGTCTATACCTAAAAATAAATATTTTAACTTCACATTATTGTACATTGAACTTATGTTAGTTATTTCAGTAGGAAATAAAATAATGATTTATATAGTAAATGTTTAATAAATAAATCGATACAAGTAAATAACGAAAATACCAAACTATGAAAAACACATCATTAGCAAACTCTGTTTTCGTTTTAATTCCCACAATGAAAATGTGTAGACTTTGTAAAGTGTTTCATCTACGTAGGTATTTTTAAAAAGTAATGTTGTATTAATAGTCTAATGAAGTGATCTCTAATCCCCGGGCCGCAGAAGGAAATAGGAGGTGAGTTCTTGTTTCTTTTGTTTTGCAATATTTGTGCAATATTTCTTGACAGAACCGAGAAGAACGTTAAAAATTTCGAATTTTTATACTTTTCGAAAAATTCGACGGGGTCGGGTAGACATTTTAATGTTAGTAAATAATTATGACAATTTCTTTTAAGATCCGCCGCTTTGTAGAAATCCACAGTAAGGGCCCATTCAAGAATCATTACACCTCCACACTCTCCAGAAATCGCATCTCATAGAGAGTTTTGTTCCACAGCACGGTCAACATAGTTAGCCAGACCCATCTACGTGGCACCACTGTCTGTGATTTAGATTCTGTGTTAGCAAACCTTAGTGATTTTTGCCTTTCCGTTGCCCCCTCAGAAATGTAGGGCTCCAAAATGCACACCGGTGTCACGTCATGTAGTACCTTGAACACAGTCGACATGATCTTTAACTCTACTGTTTTTTTACTTCAAGCCAGTAAAGATATTTTTGAAGAGGAGTTATGTTATGTTAACTCATCAATTGTTTGGAATCTGAGACCTGAAAAAAGACCCTCAAGGTCAACAATCAACGATTCCCCTTTAGCGTATCGCGGTTAAATTATCAAACATTTACCGGTCCGCGTAGATGAACAGCTTGAAAACAACTGGTCTAATGAACTGCAGACATCATTAACAATTAATACATCGCTACAGTGTTCTGTTGTCTATTAATTATTATTATTAGGTACATACATATAATCATTACCTAGTTTTATTTATTGTAAACATGTTTTCATATAAACACGACTGCTTACTAATGATGTTTTGTTTTTATAGATATATTTTTATGCAAAACTTACAATAATATGAAATATAATACCTATACCAGTTTTTTGTTTCACATTAATGTTTACAAAGTATACCACAAATATTGCTTCTAGCGCTTTCTTCAATAAGTAGGCATCATCAGGGCGGAGTATAAACAGGTCGCATAGATTTTTTACTTTCCCAATAAATTGGCATCATCGAGGCGGAGTATAAACAGGGCTCAGAGAGTTTGTGTTCCGCCCTGATGATGCCGATTTATTCATGAAAGCGCTAGGCGTAATTGTGGTATACTTTGTATAAATACATTAATTATAAATAAAAAACAGTTTCATAGGTCTTATATTTATAATATTATAAAAATGTTTTTTTACAATGTCAACACTGAAACATTAAATTCAACAAAACTTATATTTATGTAGATACAATATTTCGCCTAGCGAGTTTATTGTGATATTTTGATTCTTTATATTTCAAATTCTTTCTTTTTATGTCACGAAGGTGCAAAAACACATGAACCGTTATCTCATTTGATAGTTACTCTACAACATTTTTGTGATAATGATACATATATCAGAGTGAAAAACTGCTCAAGCAAAAGTATGTTGAAGTACTATTCGATTTTATACAAAACTGAATTTTTAAAATATTCTAATTTTATGAAATTCAATAGACCTACAAGCAATATTTTTAGGCAAATCAGTCCAAATCTATTTAGTTTTGGGTTCCGCTAACATTTAACAACAAATGGCTTTGTCCGTTTTTGATACCAAACCATACACATTTGATTTCGTCACCGGTACAATGACTCTAGTTTGATATCTTATGTATGTGGGTATTCGTAAGAAAAATCAAAACTTTCACAATATAACGTCATCGTCCTCTTGTGTCTTAGTTATGTTATATACTTGGGATAATGGGGGTAAATCCTTGGATTATCCTGGATAATAATAATATTTGGGATAAGACAGAGTCAGGTCTCTTACTGCTTCCTTCTTCTTCATGTTATGAGTACCTACATTCTCTTTTCGTTTTCAATGGGGATTTATACCAAAGAGAATAGAAGTTGAGAAATGTATAGGTATTAATATTGTCAGTATGAGATTTAAAAGGTGCTTTATACTTTACCTTTAGACCCAAATTCTAGCAATATAGATAAACAAACATATTTTCAAATATATCGATAGGTGTCGATGAAACATGTTAGGTAATTTTTAGCTAATAATACCGATACTCGGAGTGTTCACGTATCCCCCAGTGGTTTAATGGTAAAAGCACTTGACTTGCAACACAAAGGTCCTGGGTTTGATATTCCTTGAAAGGTCCCTGAGTGGTTTAATGGTTAAACTTGGCCTGCAACACAGTCCTCCTGGGTGTAATATCCATTGAAAGTATGGATTTCTTTTTATTTTTTCATACTTGAGATGATGCGCGGTTGGCTGGACGAAGCTGTAATACAGCAATAACTGCAGTCACATATAGATGCATTTCTTTTCTATTCTATCTTTAAAGACCATTCTCTCATTTACGAGTGATCAGTGGACTAATAAATGCATTTAATCGAAGGAAATAATATGAACGCATAATTTTGAACCGAGGTTTGGTTTAGACTAATAGTCCGGTTTCAATAACCTATCTATCTGTGACTGTCGATTGAAATCTATTGTATAAAATATACTACACAATAGATTATTGACCGGCCATATTTAATATGAAATTATATTGGTTGCAAAATTCGATTGATCAGTACAAATTTTTCATTTGAATTTCCAATCTGTACGAAAGATCATTGACTTTAATGCAATTTAAATATATGCAAATAACATTGAAACTGCAATTGTAACAAAATTAATTTGGACCCTTTAAATAAAGAGGAAAAAATATCGCCGGAACTTATCAAAATATCTCAAATAAAATTTGCATAGAAATAGATAAGACTTTGGAATTTTTTTTTTTCAAAAATGGGTCTATGGGCCCTTGTTCTATTAGCTGCCATATCAATTATTGTATGAAGAAAGCCTTACAGAAGTAAAGAATGTTAATATTAATACTACAGTATTGATTTCATAATTGTGTTAAGGATATTATTACAAATCATTCATGCATTTCTTGCAAACTCACTGAACAATAATGAATTACTATACGAGTTTGAGTTATATTATATTGCAAGGTATATTATAGTAATATTAAGATATCATGCGAAATATTGACTACACTGGTTTGGAGTGATATTTAAACCGTTTTGTGATAAGTAAAGCACCGCAAGGGCATTCGCTTGCCTTCTAAAAAACCATTACAACTCGAAAAACCATAAATTTTAGTTAATAATACCATTATCCTTCAACAATCCCCAATACATCTTAAAACCTGCCTTCAAAAAGGATGCTATCAAAATAAAAGATAACAAGAAAAAGGAGCTGAAATGTTTGCTTGAAAATAATCACATAAAACTTCATTACGCAGATTAAATTGAAATAAAGTAATTACACTATTATTATTTGTGTTTTTTTTAAACAACCTACCACTTTACAGCCTGTTATCCCATAAATATTTCCTTTCTAAAAAAGTGTAAAAACTCTAAACGACATATATTTTTTAAAAAAAAATGTGTACAAGGTCAAAACATAGTCTGAAAATATGAAAATCTATTAGATTAATCATAAAGGGATATAACAAATTGAAAAAAAAAATAGAAAACGGTTCTCAAAAATGATTAAATACTGCTTGATTCTTGACAAATTTTTCAAATCGAGTTTTCTCAAAATCAACTTTTTTGAGTTGTAACACTTTTTTAGAAGGCAAGCGATATATTTATTTTTATTCAAATAATTATTTTTATTTATTAGTTTACTTCAAAGGTTTCTTTAATAAAATTTAGCATTTATAAAAAATATAAAATGTCAAAATATACTTGGATGATGAGTTCCGTTTTAAAGTTAACTTTCAAATCAATAATTTCTATGTTTTACATTATTTGTGTAATAAGAAAACTTTTTATCTAAAATAATAAAATTAATGTATTACAGAACACTGTTTTACAGAACACTTTTTATCTATACTCACGCTTTATCCCCTAGGTAGGTAGGCAGGGAGAAAGGAACGGCATATTGATCTTTCTATAAAATGCATTCTATTTTCTTTTTAATTGTCAATGGCTGTGTGTGTCTTGGAGAATAGTACAATTCAATAAATAAATAAAAAATGTAAGTGAGAGTGCAAATTTTACATTTGATAAGATTCGCATCTGGCTTAACACGCTTGACATAGTATAAATAATTATTGTCTTAACATTATCGATAGCTTATTATTAGTTCCATACAGTTGACAGTATAAACGAAATACAGAAATAATAGATACTCAATATTAATTATCGCCTACTTATAATACCTACTAAGAAGTTTGCGATTAGTTCTACATACATAAAGTTCAAGTAAAATTTATACAATACCTTTTATTAATGTCGTCTAGAATCTTAAAAGAAAGATGAATTACTTCTCAGAGGAATAGTGTTACGTTCTGACTTATTATAGTTAAAAAAAAATGATAGTATGAAATTTATACAAACATGTCGCAAAACAATAATTTGTATTGGAAATTTACACTTAAAAATAATCAATATATTAGTGACCAATTTTTAAGTAAATATAATATAAATTTGTGAAACTAACGTAACTACGAACTTTTTAATTTTACTCTCTTCTGTATATTCTATATTGTGGGTTACAACCATTGGATTATTCTGCAACGAATTCCGATTTTTTTTACATTCTACCCTATTTTTGTTTTTCTCTTTAATTCTACGTAAGTGCCACGGTTCATTTCCTTCCTCACTCGATTCGTGTAATATGTGTCTTTTTATCGGCCTCTACGATTCCTGCTTTCGGTCATTCCCTACTGTAAAGTTTGTGAAGTGTTCACTATCATGTCCATCTCATGAGCCCTTCATTTGAAAAATTACAAATAAATTAAACACTCAAAGGTATTATTTAAAAATAACTAGTTATATTGCTCTTTCATACACTACAAAATTTTGATTCCCAAGATTTAAGGGGCATTCATAATACGAGCATAAAACGTTAATTTATTACTTCATCGTCTGTCTCATGTATTATTATTGTTATCAAGGGTAGTTTGTATGTGCTAGTAGTATCTCAGTACTTTGTTAGTACAAAGCTTCAAATAATAATTTATGAATCTACTGTTAGTCATGCATATTCTCACAGTATTCGGGGAATATAATTTACTATACCTAGAAATATGAAGGTATGTATATAATTACTTCTCGTCTGCGAGTATTAAATTAAACCCAACCACAACACTGTATCATAAAAACATGTCTGTAAGGTTAACACAACCGTAGACTGGAAGGCTGTTTTAGTCGTGATTTTGTATTTACACCATGGGCCAAATTTACCCCGTTATTACCATACTATGCACCCTCCTTTACACGAGACTTGTCTCTATGTAAAAGGATGTTTAGATTTAAGTTTATATAAAATAGTCTATGTATTGTTATCTCTGTATTGTTTGTTGTGTTCAATTAAATTATCAATTATACTATACCCTTACGCCGTGTCCCAGGTAGGGTAGGCAGAGAGAACGGAGCGCCATATAGATCTATCACATTTATATAATTTCTCATGCACGCACGTCGATTCCTCTCACTCAACACACGACCGTCCTTGAGAATTTGATCTACGTGATCAAGCCACGTAGTTCTCGAATATATACACTGTCTTTGTCATCCTTTACTCTTCCATTCCATACGTCCAAACCATCGCATTTTATTTATACGCATTCTATCCGCGACGCATCTCTCGTAACAACTCACTCTCTTGATATCCTAAACAAGCACTTTTTAAAATATTTCACAAATTAATCCTAAATCTTCCCCTTATGGAAGTTAAAGGGTTAAAATTGTTCTTTGCATGTGATGAATTATAAAACAGTATGCATAATTATAATTATTATTCATGAACAACTTATGTTTATATTAGAAACTACAATACTATGTCATAAATCTTAGTAGATATTATAATAAAACATGAATAACTTACTACATATCGAGTGTTAGTTCCATTACTCGACAAGTAGAAATGTCTTACATTCGAGAAATCGTCATTAATTTTTATAATGTTGCATGCTTACTAATGTTTAGAATATTAACTAATTTTTTTATTGTTTAACCGGATTTGGGTGCAGATGACAAAACTAATCAGAAACCTCGATTGGAGAACCATGTCTACACAATGCAACATTGTGTAGAATCTAATCGGAAGAAGTGAGAAAGGTGTCCCAACGCTTACGAATTGGCTCAAGGCTGGCTTAAGTGATCACTTTCGGTGTCCATGAACAACGTTCACCAATTCCACCATTCTCACTGTAACGATGTAAGGTCCACCAATCGAGAGACGCTTTATGCAAACCTTAGAAGCAACCATCTTTTTGGGATCTCTTTTGGGACACCTTTCCCACTTCTTCCGATTAGATTCATTAGACATGGTTCTCCAATCGAGGTTTCTGATTGCATGCTTACTGTTAGCCTTTCTCTCTCCACTCTTCAAAACTTTTCCACACTTTCCTATCTCGAGCAACACGATACCATACTGTTTTCCCATCATCTGGATAATATTGTTAATCCACCTTTTTTGGGCTCTTACACTTCTTTGTCCTCCAACGGAGACTTTGTTATGTTGGTACCTATATTTATAATTTTATTATGCTTTAAAAACACAACAAAAATTGAAAATATACACTATATTATAATATTCGCACTGTTATACATTAGACATACGTTTTTTGTGACGATTATGATGAATAGGTAAATATATTTGATACTGAGTGCTACGAGTAGGTAGGTACAATGACTTTGGTGAAATGCATTATATTATGAAATCAAGGCATAATTTACTCGATTGCGGGTGCATTGCCATAAAATGAAGCAAGAAGAAGAAGACATACGTTTTCTTTGTTCTGTTCAATAGTTAAAAAATCTTAATATTAATTTAAAAAAGGCACATTATTTTTTCGAAAACTAAATAGGTAGGGATTGATTATATAAAAGGAATCGTGTATTTTTTTTAAAGTTACATGTTTGTGGAATTAAAGAGTGCCATTGATTTTGTGTATTACCAATTAAATCAACATTTTCGACTCGTTGGGTTATGGAACTGGACTTACGTTATAACAGTATAACTATACTTCCTCCTACAAGTATAAACAAGGAGAAAGGGTGGCCGTCGTTGGTTAGCGGTAACACTTTGTTTATAATGAAGCGATTGTGGCTTTTGTTTACAAGAAAAACAAAAACTTTGTGATACACACACAGATCCACACATATCTACACATTATTTTGTAGTAGGCTCATAAAGTGTACCTAGTAATAATAATAACACATTGTTTTATAAGACAAAACCCTTTGTATGGATAATATCTATTGTAAGATTAAACGACCTTCTCAAGAAGTTTAATGTAGATATACACATTCATTCATTCATCCATACCATTATGGCATTTTTCCGAAGTGGGGTAGCCAAGAACTGCATATAATAAAAAAAAAATTAAAGCACCTTTCAGGAAAGTAAGTGTCAAGATATCCAGGATGTGTGGCATTCCTCATCGCTGAAGTGAAGATGTAAAACTTGTATTCCCTGTGTGGGTGTAAATAAAATGAATGTTTAATTCTCCTATGCGTTTCATTCCCGAGAAAGACGTCTTTCGTCTTGATAGATTGACAATGTCCCTACAAGACGAAAGACGTCCCTCGAGAAAGTAAATCGCATAGTAGAATAAAACATTTGTTTTATTAATTTTGACATTAACATTCTAGAAATACCTGGCATTTACAGTACACTCAAAAACGAAAAAAAAAGTGTGAGAGACATATTTTATAACTGGAATTCTAAGGGCAAGATTTTGTTTCAGATAATTACGAAAAGTCACTTCAGATATTTTAAAATGCCACTCCAAATGTTAGATTTTTGTGTCCTCTTTACATTCCTAAGCGAAAACTAAGATATGTACCTACATAAAAATTAAAAAAAAAAACATGCTTACTACTTTAATAACTACACCATCACGGCAAATCCCACAACTGGGGTTGCCAAGGGTCTAACAGAATGTTATTACCATGCAGATTGTTCTCGCCAAAAAAGACATTCAATGGATGCGTGGTACACCTCGTCACTTAATTTTAGATGTTGACTGTCTCTTACATGAGGTTTTTCGAGAACCTTACCATTTAGGCCTCTCAAAGATGTACTTACATATTGCAAGAGACACACCGTCCACCCAGATAGCGCAGAAGTCTGGGGACTTCCATTTATCCGAAATTCTACACTTAACAATAAATTAATAATGTATTATTTATTTATGGTTTATATTTTGGTTTCTTTTTATCATTTTAAAGACTTATTATTTTATTTTTTATCACTGTTTTCAATTTATCTTGTTTTACTTTATTGGGTTAGTTGGAAGATATCGCGTCCCTGATATAAACTCGCCCATTGTGCAAAATATTTGTATTTACCATGTTGTAATCTCATTATTTTTGTTTAAATATTTTGTACAATAAAGTTTATTATTATTATCATCTCATATCTCATTTATTTAACAAAACAATATTAGATTCTACATTTTGAACACAATATAAGATTTACAATAAAATTTAAATATAGTAACATTAAATAACAAAAACCATAAAATATTAAAATAAGTTTATATTCAAAATGTAGAACCCCAACATTATTCGAGTTGATTCTTCCATGATGTTCTATGAAATAGTACAATCATGGGAGATCACTTACAGAGCTACAGGGACAAAAACCTTCTTACTATCCTAGTGGACGATAGAAGTACGGCCTTCTGCATGCTGTATTTGAGCCTGTCATCCGCTCCTAGTTTTCTAAGATTGCTTGACAGACTCTTAGGTATTGAACCATTCACAGACAAAACTATAAGCACGATGATTGTGGTAGGTGTTCTCCACATATCTTTGATTTCGTGAGCAAGATCAAGATATTTTATTATCTTATCTTGCTCAGCTTTATTTAAATTTTCATCGTGCGGTATAGTGATGTCTATGATATATGTTTTATTATTATTGTTCACATCAAAGGTGCCAAAGTAGGCAGGCAGGCCTAAATACCTCATTTTTGTCGAATCTTTTGACTACACTCCTTCGATGTCTCTCCTGCGAAGAGAAGCAAATACAGGTGTAATATTAATATATTAAAAAAAAAAAAAACAAAAGTATTTTCATAACCTTATTTTTTTACAACACAAAGACGTTACAATAAAATTTTCATACATTACGAAGAAACTTACAGAAAAAAGTTGGAAACCTATTCTTTACTGAAGACTCCGCGGGATAAAAATGCTTACGTAGAAGAAAAAAATCAAATCATGAGCCGCATTGGTAAAAAAAAAAACATTTTATAATATCTGGTAAAGTCTTACTTTAGAATTTTGAATTCATATTTTTATTATACCCAAGAGAAATTAAATGTCTTGCATATCAGTGCTTCGCAAAAAAAAACTTAAAAGTTCCTTCACTAAAGCCTTCAATATAATTGTCTCGTTACTTTTTATGAGGTGCGTTCAAGGAAACTCTTCGCATTTGTTTTTTCTCATTTTTACTAATTGTCATTTTAAAAATTTTGAAATTAAAATGAGGTTAAATCCTTCACAATGTTGCCTTTTTTTAAGATAAATATGGATTTGAAAATTTGTATTATTTTTTAAATTAGGCAATAATTTAAAATAAATTCATAAAACTGTATTATTTTAAAACCCCATTAAGTTAGAGGAAATGGAATAAAAATGTTCACCTCTGCAGTTTCAACGATTCTTCTTCTTTTTCTTTTCGGCAAGGCACCCGACATCGAGTGAATTATGCCTATATACTCACTGCTGTGAGTACAATGTCTTAACGTAGTGGGTATTCATTAGTACATAGCTACATAGTAACTGCCGTTTCAGTCGCCACGTGCGGCAAGTACATCTCAAGGGCATTGGGATCAATGAACTCCCCGCCCGAGTAACCAATACATGCACACCGCTTGTGTGGCGACATCGTTGCAATCACAGGGCCGTTTTCAGGAATATATTTGATGTTAAACACATCGTAGTCTTACAAAAAAAAAATCTTTGTCAAAATTTATTATTATTTTTATAATAATAATTTGTTTCAAAAACATTTACTATAAAACAATTTATCATTAGGTATAATTTATTATTGAAATTTATTCTTATTTAAATTAATAATTTAGATGTTCTTATTAAACTTTTTAAGGTGATTTATTAAGGCTAGGTTCACTTTATTACAATTTTGGGCCAAAAGAGAATGGACAGAAATGGGAAAATTAAAACCCAACTTCCTAATCGTCTGAGTAAATTCTTGATTAGGTAGGAGTGGGCAACCAAAGAAAACGTGGTCCAGAGTTTCCGTGTCCTCCCCGCATTCGCACATAGGGGAATCCAGAATATTGATTCTGGCCAAATGAGAGGCAATAACACAATGTCCTATCCTCATTCTACAGAGAAGCGAAATGTTTAATTTTGGCCATTTTGTTTCTTGAAACCAAGGTTGCGAGGGGATTGAAGGCTGAATTCCTTTATAATGAGACCCAGATACAGACCCGATAAATGAATAATTCCACTTCTCATAAATTTTATCTCTTACAACACCCAGACAATCTCCTATAGGAAGTACAAATGCATTTGGCAATATACCACAAGAACATGCTTCCTTAGCCAGAATATCTACTTTCTCGTTTCCGGCAATACCCACATGAGAAGGGATCCAAGCAATCACCAACTCAATATTTTTACTTGATGACTCGAACATCAATCTTAAAATATCGTGGATTATACAATTATTTGATGACAAACTACCCTTTCGCCCTAGAAGAGATACGAGGCTAAGGGAATCAGTAAAGACAATTGCCCGTGAAAGTAATCTTTCGACAATTACCCCTAACGCCTCTCTGAGAGCTAAACATTCTGCTGTAAAAACAGATGCAGAAGATGGGAGTTGAAATTGAAGTTCGACTTGAAGAGAAGGAGAGTAAACAGTCGATCCACATTCATTTGTATGAGATTTAGACCCATCCGTAAAGAAGATCGTATGGGCAGGCCATTCACTATTCACTCTATGAAGGAAAAGGATATTCACGACCTGCGGGCTCAATGTAAAAACTGATTTATCCAAACCTATCGAATCAACAATATTGCATGCCTGCAATGAATAATTGAATGGAATAGAATGATGAGTTGAAGGTGTAAGGTGAATTGAAGAAGAGAAACTTTGGGTTACATACTCCCAAGAGGAGCACAAAAGAGGGTACTTTCTATTACGCCAATAAGGAGAATTTAAGCAAAGCTCCAACAATGTTTGTAATTTGAGGAGCAACATATGAGGACCCATGCTCAATCTCCTCAAAACGAATTTGTGAGATAGAAAAACTCGCCTTAGGCAAAGGGGCATCTCTACACACTCTGCCTGCAAGGCTATTATTGGAGACGATCTCATGGCTCCCAGTATCAGTCTCAGGCATTTATTCTGAACTCTTTCTAGTTTTGCGCTTAAATAATTTGGAAGGGGATCCATTAGGAAGCATGCATAGTCGATGAGGCTTCGGATGAGGGATGAGTAAAGCATTCTCATAGTAGTCGGGTGGGCCCCCCACCAGACTCTAGAAACCGCTCTGAGGATGTTTATATTTTTTTCGCACTTGGCTATTATATTGTCAATATGAAGGTTCCAAGAGAGTTTTCTGTGCAAAGTGACCCCCAAAAACTTTACTGATTCACAACTTGAAATAGTGGAATTGTTGCACTTTAAAGATATATTGGAGGGTTTATGTTTGTTTGAGAAAACAACGAGTTGGCTTTTGGAAGGTGAAAGAGTCATACCATTGGCACTAAACCATTCACCTAAGAGATTAAGGGATGCTTCAAGTTTCTCACCCGCAGTGAGCGTGGAACCAACAGAACAATAGATAACGAAGTCATCTGCGTATTGTAGTATATTGACTTCAGGAGGCAGAGCGTTTCCAATGTCGTGAGTGTATAGATTAAAAAGAATTGGGCTAAGCGCCGATCCTTGTGGGAGTCCTTTATACACTTTTCTTTCGACAAGCCCATGGAAGGAGTTAATTAGCATACTCCTTTCGCACATTATGTTAAAAATAAGACAACATAATGAATTGGGTAAGCCCGCAGATGACATTTTCTGAAACAATAAAGGTAAGAGAACGCCATCATATGCCCCACAAATATCTAGGAAACAGGCCGCTAGATCACTCTTATTAGATCTTGCAATGTGTATATCAGTTACTAGAATACTCAAGTTATCCATACAAGATCTTCCCTTTCTAAATCCAAATTGAAAGGAGGGAAATGTACCAGAGTTTTCAAAAAAATATTCCAGTCTTTTTTTTAACATGCGTTCTAGGATCTTCAAAAAGCAACAAGACAATGCGATTGGGCGATATGATGAAGGTAGAGAAGGGTTTTTTCCGGGCTTAAGGATTGGAACAATGGATTGCCTTTTCCAGGAAGAAGGAATGTTTCCACTCCTCAGTATTAAATTATATAATTCCAATAGTTTTATTAAAAGAAGTTTAGGAGCATGTCGGAAAAAAGAGTATGGTATGAGATCAGGTCCGGGAGAAGAATCCCCTGCAGAGTGAACGGCGGAAGATAGTTCATCAAATGAGAAAGGAGATGAAAGTACATTAGATTGCTCCTGAGATGTAGGACTTCTTTGAAGTTCCAGCATTTCAGGTGCGTATGCTGGGGACAAGTTATCTATAAAGTTTTCAATCCATGGACCTATCTTGGTTTGTCTTTGGTTTGGGGAGAAAGAACCTCTAAATCGTCGAATGGATTCCCACACATCCGATGAAGGTGTGTCAGGGGATAAAGAAGTGCAAAAATCTTGCCAACCTTTTCTTTTCTTTTTCCTGAGAAATTTTTTGGTACGAGCTTGCACATTCCGAACGAGTAAAAAGTTTTCCCAAGACATATTGTTTTTAAAAGATTTAATCACTGCCTTTCTTTGTTCGACTGCCTCCGAACATTCCTTGTCCCACCAAGGAGGGGATGTTTTGCGGGGCTTTCGATTAGAGGACATTGGTATAGAGGCTGTTGCAGCACGTAAAATCACATCATGGATTCCGTTCGCAAATTCGTCGACCCCCTGATGCTCACCCTGCACACCAGCGACATCCAATAGAATGTGATTCTGAAATTCATCCCAATTAGCTTTCTTTGTAATAAATTTACTCCTAAATGGGCCATTTGAGGTGCTTTTGGAGGTTACTTTTAAATCAATGATTATGGGAAAGTGGTCACTGGAGAGCGGGTCCTCAAGGATTTCCCATGTTGACATAGGAGCAATGTCCGCAGTACAGATTGATATATCTACCGCACTTTGTCTCTGATTTGGATTTGAGAAGCGAGTGGGATCTCCACTATTAAGGATACAGAGATTAAAGTCATCTGTCCAGGTCAGAATAGCCTTTCCTGGAGAGTCCAGGGACTGGCTTCCCCAGGAGGGAGCATGAGCATTGAGATCTCCCAGGATCATGTAAGATGGGGAAAGTTCTGAAATGATTTCAGACCAGAAGCTCCTGTCGAAATTAGTTCTGGGAGGAGCGTATACGGACACTACAGATATATTATTGATTTTCGCTGCCACCAACTGTATATTTGATGGAATATTCAGAGAAATCCTGTTGAACTCAAGAGAGTCCCTTACTAAAAGAGCTGCTCCTCCCCTACCATCCAAGCGATCATCTCTAAAACAGGAATAACCTGGGAAAGATACAAACGAATCGTGCGAAAACCATGTCTCTGATAAAGCAGCTACATCAATGTTATGAGTTTTGAGCAAAAACAGAATGTCATCTCTGTTGGAAACTGCACTACGGCAGTTCCACTGAAGGATGGATAAATTAGAAAGCTTACTTTTCGAGATGCTGGTTATGTTCGTTGCGTTGGCCATTTTCGATGAGGAGTGCGTTTAGTGCAGGAATTAAGGAAGCAGCGTTTGGCGATGTCAAATTTTTTCGTGAAAGTATTTCAATAAGCATTGTTAATAGTGAGTAAAGAAAATTATTGTTATCAAGTGTCAAAGTTTCTTTGAGATTTGCAACTACATCTTGGTCAGGTACGAGTACTCTTTGTGAAATTGCGCAACCATTAGAACTCTGAGAAGGAGATCCATTGGTATATGAGAGGAACGAATTGTGCTTTTCTTTGTCATACCCACCATTTGTTGATATTTTATGGGGCTTACCAACTACTGTTCTACTATAACGTGTGGAAAAATTTCGAGAGTTGACAGATATTGTTGGGGGATCTGGAGGGGTAGCAAGAACTTCAGCGTATGAAGATTTAATTGAAGGGTGCAGTTTTGCTGCTTGAATATATGAAATATTAGAAACAGTCATAGAATTCTTTATAGCTCTTTGCCTGGAATATTCAGGACACGAAGTACTTATCGCTTTGTGTGCTCCTTTACACTGAAAACATTTAATTTCTGCAGTCTTACACTCTTCTGAGGAGTGGTTATCCCCACAATTAAAACATTTTGGCGGCGAACGACATCCAGCTTTTGCGTGACCATACTTACAGCAATTAAAGCACTGAATTGTTGGGAAATTATATTTTTCAACATTGAAAGAGTTGTAGAGAATGTAAATATGGGATGGTAGAAATTGGCCTTCGAATGTTATTACTATACTCCTGGATGGTTTCCATTCGACAGAACCAGATGTTCTGTCTTTGTAATTCAGTCGTCTTATTTTTATTACGTTTTCCACTTCTGGATTCGATTCTAGAATGGACGATATCAATTCGTCATTTGTGATATCTAGTGGGATACCTCTTATTAAGCCCATTCTTGTGACGTTAAACGAGGGAATATATGCTCTAAAATTAGAGTTCGAAGATATAAATATATTTTTTATAAAAGTATTGGCCATAATTCCCGACGTGAACTCGAGAGAGATTTTAAATTTCCCTTCAGCTTTTAAAGAACCGTTTACGACGCCTTGAGTTTTTCTAGTATAAAGAAATTTACCGAACTGCAAGGGGGAAATAGATTTACCCTGTTCAGCATTTTGCACGAACACGATATAGGGCCCACATGATTTGTTTGAGTAAAAATACTCCCTGACGGGTGTATTAGAAGCAGAGTAAGAAGAAATAGGTGTAGCTGAGGTCTTATCAGTAGGTGCGAGATTAGCAAAATCAAAATCCATGTTAAGTGTATGGTCTGTTTCTAAGTTTTGATGTGTTCTCTTTCTCTTTGGATCGGGGGGATCCGGAGGAGGAGGAGCTGGTGGAAGAGTGTGAGGTGGATCGCCATCCATCTCTATTAAAATAAAATTAAAATGTTAAAAATAACCAAAGATAGTCTTACCAGAGCTGCAACAAAAAACAAGAAAAAAAAAATTGAAAAATAAAACTAAAAAAAAATCAACTGAAGCCGGCCCTCAACCGGAATGTAGAAAAAATAATAATTAAATTATTATAAATTTTAAATAACACCGCACAGCAATAGACACAACCGAATGATCAAAGGTATTGTCACCGAATGTGTCAACGATTCTTAGACATTATTAATAATTCAAACTTTCCCATGAGGCATACGGGATTGTGTTATTTTTTAATTTATTTTTTTTACGCGGCGGCAGAATTGCCATCCACACTTCTCAGCATTATACAACCAGATAAGTCTCCATATGATCAGTCATGGTCACACAAAAACTTAACAGTCTAATGCCGGGAAAAATTCACCTATCCAGATATACAGGATATCAAAGGATTAGGCTCAAAACGCGGGATCAAAATACCAGCATTGTGCCTGAAATATCTGTGTTCAAAAACTTTTTTACAATATTACACGTGTTTATTATAACAGATTTTTGAATTTTAATATACAAATTAATCGGTAAATCTAATTTTCGTAAATTATTTATTAAAGATTTCGGAGTTACTCCTGTAGCTGACATGACTAAAGGTATTATATAAACGGATCTAGAATGCCAAATATTTTTTATTTCTCCTGCTAGTTCTGTATATTTACGTATTTTTTCTGCGACGGTTGTTTGTATATTATGTGTATTTGGGACAGCGATGTCTATTAGGTACGTTATTTTATTACGTTTGTCATGTAATACTAAATCGGGTCTATTATGATGTATTTGTCTATCTGTTATTATGGTTTTATCATAAAAGAGCCTGTAATTTTGATTTTCTAAAACCGGTTCCGGGTTGTATTTATAATAAGGTATTACTATTTGTGAGTTTAAAAGATTATGTTTAATTGCTAAATTTTGATGTATTATTTTTGCGACATGATTATGTCTATTGGTACACTCAGTTTGAGCGAGAGTGGAACAACCCGAAACTATGTGTTGAATTGATTCCGGTTTGGCCAGACATTTCCTAAACGAATCATCAATTATAAGAAAATGCGAATCTATTTTTTTATTATCTAATTTAAAATATAGTATGAAACTAGAGTTTGACAATGATTTCATAATTTGAAATCAGGTTACTGCACCAATTATCAAATATGACAAAATTAAAACAGTTTGTGGTTATTACCATAAAAAAAGGGTTTTCGTTTTCATCCATATTGTTCCATTCTTCACTGCGTATCCAACGAAGCATCAAATTTAGGAATTATGTTTTTAATAACTTATTATTATTATTTACTCATTCTTTATTGTACATTTATTAGAAACATTTACTATAAAAAAGTACATTTATGTACATTAAAAACAAACAAAATACAGATGGTAATTTAATCGTTAAGGCGCGATCACTTCCAAATAACCCAAATTTTAGATTCATATTATATTTACAAGATGAAGACGATTGACATATTTTCTCTTATATTTTTCAAAGTTACTAAAAAAAATCCATAAGTAATTTTTGCAATCCCGAAAAGCAATTACAAATTTAATTGTTTCCTTATAATAATAATAATAATTTCGTGAGGTACATAATACAAAAGGTTTTATGTTGAATCTACTTGATAAACAAATTATTTACAAAAGTGAGATCCTTTCGTAATTATGCTTACACAATACTTTTGTAACAAAACACATTCACACCTCTCGCATCATTCTCACATCGATGGTATAAAGCACAAAAGACACATGTTCACATTTGACAGTTAAGAGAAAACAGGTTTTTAAAGTTTGAGATTCTCAATTAATTCACTAGCTTCAAATTAATGCAGAAGGTGTTGAAAATCATAATCTTTGTTCTTTTGTAATGTTATTAATTACTTATTTTTTATTATATTTTTCACCAGAATGTCAAGAATTACCATTTTTAGATGATGGTCATGGACATGTGTTTGGAAGTGTGATGGAAGCGCCGCTCACGGCGACTATTGGGATGCGTTTATGCGTGCACAGATGACACATGTCCGTCCTAGATGGACATTTGTTTTATAGAATCTTCATATCTTATGTGACATGTCACATCTGTGCACAAAACAAAGTGCATTTGTGGACATGTGACATTTGGTTTTTATTAAATATTTCAATAATGATATTAAGATTGTTGGTAATATTTAGTCAGGACATAGATGGCGTTGCAAACGATCTTGTACATGTATAAACTCATTTTACCTAAAAAGTGGGCATGTGTCTTTTGTGCTTTATACCATCGACATACAAATGTACTGTACAGACCCTGGACACAACGCAGTGATTGCGCGGAATTTTTATATGCTTAAATATTTTTAATTTCCTTCATGCTTTACTGGAGGGCCTGCGTTGCTTCTTTATAAACTCCGCTGCCTTTAAGCTTCCCTCTGAGTGTTTGCCGGGATTTTCAACAGTTTAAGTCTGTTGTCTCGGTGAATGTTTTGGGGGGACTCATGTGTAGGTGGGGGTTTTGGATGGGGTGGCTCGGATTAAAATGCATTTATTCCTGTAATGGGGCACAGCATTACATTAGAATTACATAGGTATAATGTCGGGCCTGTTAGTGTATATTTTTTACTGAAAATGGGCAGAAAGTCTCCCAACGTTTTGCCTGCAGCTATGGTATGCATCTTCAGGGATGGGGAATAAATATGTAGTTCCTCCCCGTAGAAGCGTATTATGTAAGATCTTATGCTTTCACAGCTGGCTTTATATGAACTTACTTGTTCTGGGCTGTATGGCCATGGTGGGGCTGTCAAGCCCGGAGCAAGTTAGTTCATATAACGCCGGCCGTAAAAACCTAAAATTAGCATATATATTTTTTTTCATTCATTTATTTTATTTTAAATATTAAAACATATTTTGACAATTGAATTACCATGTGAGTACTTTTCCGGTAAGTGAAATTAATTTATTATCAAAATTACAGAAATGAAAAATACCTCCCTATGAATTAAAATAAATGTTGGTGATTATAATTTTATGGTCCGAGACAGTATCGTTGTATGGTATACAATGTATGTACGTATATAATAGACTACAAAGATAATACAAATCGTGTGTGTGTATGTATGAACGTATAGAAATTTCCTTTAATAAATTATATTCCATAAAACCATGTGTGTGAATTTGTAGTTGTAGTTGTGTATGTGTTTTTATTATATTTACCTCTACATGTTTACACCATATTTGTAATAAACTGTGAATAGGAATGTAAACGATATTGTTTGTAACTTATCTTTTTAACATCGAATATTTTATCTACAAGAAAAATGATAATAAAATGTACCTAGATACTAATACATTATTTTGTAGTCGTATGCCAAACTTTTCAAAAATTAAAGGCTCTTATTTCGGTATTTTGATGTTTTTTTTGAGATATTTAATTTCTAAAAGACGCCACAGCATACCAATGAAAAAAATTGAATTCACATATCCTATGTGAATCCATGAAACCTTCCATGTTTAATTTTTTTTTTAAATGAGATATCAATACAAAATTATTTGTATCGTTTAACCGCATCAACCGATGAAATGACCTGTTTGCCGAAATATTCATAAAAAAATTTAAAAAAAAATTCTTACGTGTGTCTTTTTCTTGATTGATTTGTAAAAAAATAGATACCTACTTAAAAATTATTCTTGTTTTTTTTTTTCAAATCTTACCTTTAAATACTATAAAATATAGAATTTTTGAAACACCATTCATGTAACTATTCAGACACATAAAAAACTGTCGTCCAGCAAAGTGGTTTTTTGATCTCCTGTTAAATCATGATAAATAATTTATTCTTTTAACATCGGGTGCGCTTTAGTAACATCGTGTTTTATGAAAAATAACTTAGGTTTAGTAAAAATTTACATATCTTATTCAAGATTTGAGAAACTAAATGATTACTTTAAAAGTTATACTAACAAAGTAAAATGATTGCGTAAGATTATCTTTGTTAAGATGTTTCATTAGATGTTTTCTTGCATCGAACTTTTCTCACAACATTGTCATTCCTAAATTCACTTCCTTTATGCTACTACTGCAAACAGTCTTTCAGCTTTGAGCCAATGTTGCGGTACACGTGTGTATTACCTAGCTACCTCTATTAGACACTATTATTATTACCACTACTACTACACATTATGTATGTATACAATACACTGATACAGACACTTTCATACATTCGCTTTACTACATTGTATACAAGTATGTACACTGTATTTCTTATCGACCAAATTCACAATGTATGTAGGTACAAGTGTGTGAATATTCTTTGTATGCATCATAATAACAACAAGAGATAGGTTACATATTATTATTATTATACACATTCAAGAGATAGCTTCATATTATTGTACACATTTAAGAGAGAGCTACATATTTTTATACTCATTTAAGATGAAGCTACATATTTATTTACTCATTTAAGAGAAAGCTACATATTATTTTTTACACATTTTGGAGATAGGCTACAATACCTACATATAATTATACATTTAAGAGATAGCTGTATATTATTGTAGGTACACATTTAAGAGATAGGCTACATATTACTCAACACATTTAAGAGACAGCTACCTACATATTTTTATACTCATTTAAGAGGAAGCTACATATTTCTAAACATATTTAAGAGAAAGCTACATATTATTTTACACATTCAAGAGAGAGATTTTAGAAGATAGGCTTAATAATATTATACACATTTAAGGTACTTTATTTTACTTTAAAATAGCTATTTTTCTGTCTTCTTTTCTTACTTTTACAGGTTTTCCAAAAATAAGTTAGCCAGTGTTATTGTATAAAAGTAAGAGAAGTTACTCGAATTCTCTCATTTTTCCGCAGAAATGTGTTGCTTGAAAAGCTTCTTAAAGATTAAACTTGATATTTCATCAGAGCTTGAAATTACATCGTGCTTCAGAGCAGTATACCAAAAGTTTCTTTTCAGCAATTTTGAGATAATCTTTGGACTACCTCATGATTTTCCACTGCCTTCCGTTCATGAACTTTCTGCATACATCACATGACTATCTACTTTAAGATCTTCCAAATCTCTTTCTCCCTGTTTTCGATACAGTGCAGGCGCTGTAAGTGGTTGAGTGTGCAAAATGTGAGGACCGAGTTCCATGAATGCAGTTTGGTGGAGAACAGCTCAGAGAATAATAATATGGAACGCGGTCCTCACATTTTGCATACCTACTCACTTCCCTCTAGAGCCCGGTCTAATAGTCAATCCAGAATTTGTTTTGTAAATCTTGAGACCGAGTACCCGAAAACATATCAGTTTCAGCTCCATTTTAAGGCAACTAATCTTTCAACATATCGTCAGTGACTTTGGTTTTCTTTCCAATATATTCTGACATAAAACATATTATTATTTTGATTTGAATTTTATATATTATTTTATTATTTATTGCTTTATAAAAGAAACAGATGCTTGTAAATTATTTATATTGCACCATCAAAACTAATGTAAAGGATGAACAGAGGGAAGTGTTGAAAATTATCATCCCATAAATATAAATTATTCACAAGGGAACAGTTCCATGCGGAATTATGAAATGTATCATGGTGATTGTAAACATAATGAATGTTGGAATGAGGATGTAATGTGAAGGAAAATAATAATCTATATATATAAAAGAAAGTGGTGTTAGTTACACCATTTATAAATCAAGAATGGCTGTACCGATTTGAATGATCTCTAATCTGTTTTATTCTTCTCCGCCCCGAATAGCTGGTAGGCTATTAAAATATCTTACAAATTCACGGGAAGAAAAATTACGAAGTTAATTATTTACGCCATACATTTTTAATTTCAATATAAAATGCAATCCTGTAAAAGGCAGGTGTTCGAAAAAAATAAGACATTTTACATCTTAAATTCAGCGATGAGGCTTGCCACCCATCCTGAATGTCTTGATTTTATATTGGCACGAAGAGGACAGTTTGCATGAATCTTACGTGCAGCTGATCTACTGGCTACCCCACTTGTGGGATATGCCGTGATGGTATAGTATAGTATAGTATAGTATATAAAATGCAATATGGAGAATTATACAAAATCAACGATGATGTTTATTTATAGATCGGCCTATTTATAGAATAATTTTTGTATACATTTTCATATTAGAATCGTTATGAAATCGGGCAGCGTGGTCCTGGTAGAAGGCAAACGTCTTGGCTGCGCAACATAAGAGACTACACTGGGATGAGACATGTGGGGGAGCTGTTCCGGGTCGCGCAAAATAGAGAAGCCTTCACCAGAGTGATTGCCAACGTCGGGGGGACCTGATACGGCACGAGAAGAAGAAAAAGAATTAAAATGAATAGGTATCTACCTAAATAAATAAGTGCCTGCATACATTACGTACAGCAGATAATAAACAAATCTGAGTTAAGTATAATGAATTGTTCAACAGAAATTAATTTGATTTTTTTACTCTATACGATGACACACTAGGACATTTACGGGAGTTTGTAAAGAGATTAAAAATATTTATCATTCATTGATTGTTTGGCCGTACAAAGTTCGTTGGGTCAGCTAGTATGTTATAATATACAACCTCCGCTGCAGTATCGTATTTTGTACGGCTCATAAGAGATTCCATATGAATCAAGCATAAAATTAGGTCAATAATAACAGCTGGGTCTCACAAACTCTCCATTTCAGAAAAAAAATGTAACCTAAACTTACTTAAATCTTTAGAATCTGGTAAAGCAGAAAATCTGCGGGCTCCAAAAAAGCTTGTTGGAAATATTTTTCAATGTGTGTGGGGTAATATTTGAATTGGAATTGACAAAATTTCCGAAATCAGCAATGGTTGGGATTTTTGAAAAAAATATTCAATCGCCTTAAAAGCCCTGTTCTAATAAAAAATGCGAAAAAAGATATTTACATATGAATATATTATTTTTATTTATTCACTTTTACACATCATAATACACATTAATTGATCAGAATAAGTTATCTATAAATTGATTACATTTGATGTTTCCATGCGTAAAAATTCTTGGGAAATTTATTTAAAGTTTATTAATCCTTGCGTGATAGAATGAAATAAGGATATTTGGAGAATAAGGAGTGTGGTGGACAGAATGCGAGTAAATAAATTACGATGTTTTGGACATGTGGATCAAATGAGTGATGAAAGGCGGTTGAAGAGGTGAAAAAGGTAATGTGAGAGAGTGAAGAGTTCCGCAAACTACGTGAGTTGACCACGTGGATCTAACTCTCTAGGATGCCGCGTATTGAGTAAAAATCGGTGCGATAGACCAATATGGCGTTCCGTTCTCTCTGCGCCTACCCCATTTGGGACATGGCGTGAGGGTATAGATAGGTAGATAAATTATAAATCCTTCGTTAATATAAGTGTGGGATGCTTAAGTTTCTTTAATGAGGGTCACTTTCCTTTCTCAACGTCTTACTACTGATAACACTTAGGATATTGCGACTAAACTTAATCTCACCTTTCACGGCTTAACACAAGAAAGGGTACTGATAAAAAGTTAACTATCTTAAAGATATCTGCGTGGAAAATAATTAAAAACCTTTACTTACGTACATAAATATCTAAATAACCTTGATCCGTATATCTTCTAGTTACTGGTTTCCTTAAAACTCTTATATACTTTTCAATAACCTGAATAATGTGATAGTTTATATAATTATTAAAAGAGTTACATATTGTATAGACCGTATAGGCCGTAGACAAACCGTATTTAGCAATCGACTGCTGGCGAACTTTTCGACAATCTACCTACATGTACCTACCATATAATTATGCGTTATTGTTGCGGTTATAGTAGAAAATTCGTTTGTAGTCTATCGCCAAGTGCATGTTTGTCTAGGGGGGCAGGCTCAAGGATCATAAAATTTTACATTATTTATTTATAATACTTTTTTACTTTTAAAAACAAAGAGTAACGGAGACATATTTCCTTCATTCAAATCGATAGGTATGTAGGTTCTTATTTTCCCTATTTGCACTCTAATCTTCCTAGTCTGTAAAGTTATGACAGAAATCAGCTTGTTATTAACCAAAATCAGGTCTTCAAGACTACAGCCGTCCGCCATCACCTGGCATATTATTAGTAGGTAAGTGGCCAACGTTCTAACTTACACCACATTCATATATTATTGTACCTACCAACGTCCTCTACAAACTGAAATCCCTGCAATAGATTTTTTCATATTGTAATACCTACTGACTGTTTGTTTATTGTGTATATAATATTTCATTACTTTCACACTTGAATCCAGTTGTAAATGATGCCATAAAGCTATAATAGATTAGGTGACGTTGTCTTTTCTAAGCCTTATATGGTAGTTTTATGTGTTAAATTTACATATATGTATAACTTCATACAATGGTTAATTTTTATTGTGTATATAATATTTCATTACTTTCACACTTGAATCCAGTTGTAAATGATGCCATAAAGCTATAATAGATTAGGTGACGTTGTCTTTTCTAAGCCTTATATGGTAGTTTTATGTGTTAAATTTACATATATGTATAACTTCATACAATGGTTAATTTTTATTGTGTATATAATATTTCATTACTTTCACACATGAATCCAGTTGTAAATGATGCCATAAAGCTATAATAGATTAGGTGACGTTGTCTTTTCTAAGCCTTATATGGTAGTTTTATGTGTTAAATTTACATATATGTATAACTTCATACAATGGTTAATTTTTATTGTGTATATAATATTTCATTACTTTCACACTTGAATCCAGTTGTAAATGATGCCATAAAGCTATAATAGATTAGGTGACGTTGTCTTTTCTAAGCCTTATATGGTAGTTTTATGTGTTAAATTTACATATATAACCTCATACAATGGTTAATTTTTATTGTGTATATAATTTCATTACTTTCACACTTGAATCCAGTTGTAAATGATGCCATAAAACTATAATAGATAAGGTGACGTTGTCTTTTCTAAGCCTTAGATAGTAGTTACATGTGTTAAATTTACATACATAATATGGATAACCTCATACAATGGTTAATTGTAAATATGACATAAATGCATGTATTATGTTTAGTAATTTATACGACCCAGTGGCGGGAATAGACTTTTCAAATCGGCCATGCTTAGTACAATAATATACAATTTCACTCGCAAACGAGTGGATATCATTGAGAATAGTAGTTTATATATATAAACATATCGACGGTCCAGTTCCACAAATCAACAAGTCAAAATGTATTGATTGGTTATTCATAAAATCAACTCTGCTCTATCAATTCCACAAACAAAAACTTTAAAAACACACGGTTCCCTTAAATATATCCCTTAGTAAATAAAAAAAATGTGCCTATTTTCAAGTCCACAAATAAATATTTCGAATTGTTTAACTATTTAACGGAACAAAGACAACATAATGCCTCTTACTAAACTCAACGATTATTATATATATATAATACAATTAATTTTTTGTTGTGTTTTTAAAGCATAATATAAATAGGTATACCAAAATAACGAAAATGGCGATTTTTCGAATAAAAAGACATTTCTACTTGTTGAATTTTGATAGGTAGGTACTGGACCGTCGATATTTTGTGAGTAGGTGCGTATTTTTTCAACACACTCATTTATTAGGAACCTTAGATTTTCAATCAAGAAATCAGAATCAGTAGAAGTGTAAACCAATCAATATTTAAATGCACCTAAGTGTATTTGAACTCTTACGACTGTACGCATCTTACTTCTTACTTCGCTGTACTTCGACTGTACTTCGCACGAGTGTCACGATGGATCCATTTCTCTAGTCTTTGGGGCAGAGCTCCTCATTCCACACCTTGTTAAAGAGATGGTAGATGGGAAGATACTCAGCTTTGAAAACAAGTGTCTTAGAAGGATTTTGGATGTCAAATGGTATGAACATGTTACAAATGATGCTGTGCGCCGGCGCACCCAGCAGAGACCTGTAATCTCCGTAATACAGGAGAGACGACGGTCCTGGCTGGGACATGTTTTGAGAATGCCTAATGATGGTTGGCCAAAAAGAGCACTGTTCTTCCGTCCGCAGGGGTTCCGTCGGCCCGGGCGTCCCTCTTTCACAATACACCGTTCCTATGACAACGATATCAGAGCGCAAGGGATGTCGTGGAAAGATGTGACGCAATTGGCACAGAGACGCTCTGAATGGAGGAGGCTGGTTTCTGCCCTGTGCTCCCGAGAGGAGCGTTGAGGGCGATGATGATGATGACGATGAAGTGTATTTAATTCTTACCATAACATATTATCATAAAACTGAAATTAATCGATGAATAATAATTTGTGTTTTACTCGATGTTCAAAAACAAAATTATCACAAAGTTGACAACATTTTTTTTTAAGATTCTTGATTTATTTTAGGGCATGCGTTGCATATTTGCATATATTGAAGGTACGCCACTGATACATCCTCGTCGTGCCAATGAAAGTAAAGACATTCAGGATGTGTGGCATGCATCATTGCTGAATTGATAATGTAAAATTTCTTATGAAGATTACCTGCCTTTTATATTATGTGAATATAGGAAAATTTGACATAAATGTAATATCCCTTAGCTTGCAGGTTTTGTTATAATGATACATGTATTGTACAGCGTACATAGGTATTGTAAATATTGATTTATTGAAAGAGCTGATGGAAGGGAAACCGTAAGCGTGGATAAATCACGTAACGCCTGGATAAAAGGAACAAATAAGCAAATTGGAAAGAGTATTTCGAATGTAACATCTGATCTGAAAGGAGAATCTTTCTGAAGAAAAAATATCCTTTGTAAATAATATTGCAAGAGTGTACACCATATGTGTTTGGTATTTGGCCATCTAACCTATTCGGGGATGAAAACTACGACACGTCAAAAGGGGTATTTTTTTTTAAATCTGGCAAACATTCTTTTATCTTTTTGCTTTGTATAATAAAAGAATATCGCACGAGGAGGATAGTAAGTAGACTTAGTTCATTTGACAAGCATGGAGAACATCCTCTCAATGCCAAAAAAAATACGTCTTTCTCTCCATTTTCTTCGGCGAAAAGGCTTTCTAGCTGTCATGCCGATATATGGTTATTATAGCTATAAATAAATAAATTTCACAATATTGTGTTATGATGGAAGATAGATACCCACGATATACGTGGTTAGATTAAAGAAATCACTAACAAAGTGATAATCTCGCCACTGCATATAATCACATTTTTTTTTATGCAAATCGTTTTGTTGATTTATAGTGCTAAAGATAATATGCAAGAAGAATAAAATAAATAAATAAATATTATGGATGGGGTACAAACTTTAACGTTGTCTTTTTATTATGAATTAGAATTCGAAGTTTTCTTAAACATTCTTACAGTTAGTAACATGTTTGTGTCATTAAGATAGAGTCAGCACAAGGTGTCGAACACCGGATCTCTTAAATCGAAATTGAAAATGTTAAATATTTCATGCCTGTTAAACTTTCAAAATGAAAACCTTCCTCTATTGTGAGGACTACAGGGAGGAAAAGAAAAAAGTATGAATAATTACACTGCAAACAAAATCGTTCCTAAGAACCTTTTATAGCTACTTTATAGTTTAAAAATTATTGAAAAAATGTCGAAGATTAATGCAGATTAATTCAATATTTATCGAAACTAAGTAATTACTTTCGTAGACAATCTCATTTGAGACCCTTTTCAACCTGTCAATGAATAGACAAATAATACGTTACCTATTTTGCTATGAATAAATTGGAAACACCGGGTGGCGAAATGTTTATTTTACTTACAGTTTTCAAGTAGTCAATTGTAAAAAAAAGTTTTACATGGAAGTCAAAATACAGTCCATAATCAAAATGTCAACATTGAAATATAAGTGCAGTGTTAATGCAATGTTTAACTAACATATGCGGTGGTCAGTATGTTAAGTCAGATTCTTACCAAAAATAAACATACCAAAATATGACTGAAATGTCAACATGTGTTGTAATGATCAAAATGAAATCAAACTGTTTAGCCAAAGTTCTTATGTAATAATATATTTAATATGATCAAAATAACAGCACATAAAGATGTGAAAATATATAATAACGGTATGAACAGAGGTCGAAGCTGAATATTGAATTGCAGATAAAAAATTCTACATTCTGAACAAGGGACAATAATTGCTAACAATCAGTGGCCAAAATGTCAACATATCGTGCGTTGACAAAAATGTCAACTTGTGGCGTTTTTGTCAACTAATTGAGAAATGACCTAAATCTATTTATTTGCATACGTATTATTACCACTTTACTATCATGGCATATCCCACAAGTGGAGTAGCCAGCAGACCAGCTCTATGTTAAACTTACAAGCGTGAAAATAAAAATTAAGGTATTCAGGATGGAATTTAAGATGTAAAATTATTTATTTCAATAATTTGCTTTTTACAGAACACTCGAAAACTTACGGAAAAGATTGGTAGATCACTTCTTTGCCGGTTGCTTCACAGAACATGTTAACACACATAGCATTAAAGCTTATACTTACAATTATCAACTACGTAGGAATTATTAAAAAATATAAAAATACTTGCAAACTATGAGTATCGCAAAATGTTAATATCAGTACCTCATGAAAAATTACAACACAAATAAGATAGTATAAATCAGTCAACAAATTCTTATATCAATAAAATCGTATGCTATTCAATATCATTTTTTAAATTGCAAACATAAAAATAAAAACCATGATAAAAGTCATATCACACAAAATGTACCAAATGTCAATAAATGGCCAAAATGTCAACATATCGGTCTGCAACAGAAACTCGTAACATAACAGATTGACAACCTCTATTCTGCAGATAAAAGTACATATCATTTCATAATAAATTTAAAAGGGAAAAAGCACACAGATAGATTTGGGTTTCCGATATGTTATTGAATAGATGTAGAACTATATAAAATAAATTGTTTACAACTTTTTCGGGGTGACTTTTTTGTGAGCTTTTCTTTCAAACACAAAAGTTTTGACTACGTTTCATTTTATCAATACTACCTATAACTTGTTAAGTTATTTGCCGATCTGTGCAATTGAAAAGAAAAAGATCTGAGAACTTAACTGAGAATATTTAGTTATATGTATATTATAATTATTTGCCCTTTGATTTCAAAACTTTTGTTAATAAATAGCCCTTTATTCTTTCTGTTTCACGTTGGAACCTTTTTCTTTTTAAACTATTTCTTCTTTTGAAATGTAACCTTTTCAGACGTTAATCGAGTGGATAATTTTGAAATAGATAAAAGCTTCTTTCAAATCATTTAATCACTAGAATTGAAGTCATCTATTTGAAAAAGGTACCTATGCCTTTACAGAACATTTGGAATTTTGTATGACAACGTGAATAAACAATTCACAAAGATTGAGTAAGTCCCATATAAAGATATGAATCTTGTGTTATGGGTACTGACGCGACGATATGACATTATATAAAATGCACTCAACACATAAACATTTAAACCAGGGGAATTTGGAAAAGGTAATTTTTCGCTTACCAGTAGGAATCGAACCCAGGATATCGTGATTCAAAAGCAAGATTGCATACTGTAGTAACCAATACTATTCATATATTTTTTTCCTTCTTTCTCCTTCCCCATTTCATTTTTTTATTACGACTGTACCTACCTACTTATAAAATCTAAAAACACTATAGTTGGTGAATTTCAAATCACATACTTTCGTAACCTTATTTGGAAGTGCTGTTCGTTGTCTTTTCATTTTAAAATTGAAAACTTTCAGAAAATCGTTGGAGACCTTTTCATTACCAGAAACCTTGCACGAGTGAGTTAATCTGGATATTACAAATTTTTCGTATGAAATAATAGTCATATCAAAAAGTCTAAATAACTTGTAATTTACATGTTGTTATATTATTAGTGTCAAGAAACTCACAACCATATAGATGAGAACATCCAACATGCAGCACACCTATTTTTTTTTAAACTGTTATCCGACAATACATAAAGCCTCATATCTCATACCGACAAAAGATAGTATACTCTAGAAAAGAGTGGGAGACCAATTATTTGCTGAATGTAAAAGATAACTTCATATAGTTTTTAACCAAGAAATTATAAAACTGTTTTTTTCTCACTTCCTCTCTTTTTAGAACCACGCCAGCCTAAGCCGATTCGTAAACATCGAGACACTATTCCTACTTTCTTCTTAATTTTAATTTTCAGAATCTCCCTCATTGTACAAGAATAAAATAAACCCAAATATATTCCAATAACTCTCCAAGTAGGCAGCAAACTAGTTTCGTGAATGAAAAATAGCTTGGCAGCAAGGAGAATCGAGCTCAAAAGCGTGTGATTGAAAGTCCGAGACTCTACCACTAGGCCACCGACTACTTTATGTGGTAATTGTTTGAAATTATTTTCACATAAATAACAAACAACTGAGAGGAATGCGACTAGGAGACGTGACCGTCCAAGGATTAAATATAGCAAAATAATATTTATTTATTTAGTTATTTATTATTTATTGTGGATCATACAGTTATTACAAATAATTAAAACAATGAACAAACCAATCAAGATCCCTTCTTTACCAACTAATAAACAGAAATACATATAATTCAGATCTTACAGGACGAACAGATGTTGAGCACATTAAATAGAAGGGCATGCAAGAGCAATATTTTGTGACAGTGATAGAAGCGAAAATTATATGCATGGATAGAAATAAGTGGCATTCGACCAATTTCGAAAGGAAAAGAGCTTGATGGTGACAATGATAATTTCCTTTAGAGCACAGTTTGAAGTTGTTGTGGTTTGAATCATTATCATATGACACAATCCCATGTTGTAACACTGTCTGCTCACTGAAGTGAGTAATTCGTAGAGTTGGGTAGAAGCATCACTTTGATCATGGCACATTTCATGGTAGCTTCACTTCTTTTCTGTTGGTTAACCAAAGGCCTCATGTAATATTCACACCGCGACAGCTAAATATAACTTCGCCAATGTTCTGGAAAAATACATATATACATTACTATCCTAGACACAACAGCTTGTGTTTCTACCATCGACATAATATACATAGACCAGAATCTTTATACTGATCCTCTCAGAATTCAGAGTCCAAAATTAATATCAACACAATAATTGTTAAAAATTATCAAAGTTTTTTTTTTAATTGTTCGAGAGTCTGTGTATTCACGTAGTGAAAAAAAACGTATTGAGAGAATGTATTTATCAGTACTGTTTATTTTTCACAAAGAAATTAATATAGCTCGAGTACTTTCGTCAAGACTATATACTTGACATTATCAGGAGAACTGATCATCAAGTTTATCAAAGTTTAAACAATGGGAGTAGATCTGTATGTTAGTAGGGGGGGAAGCATAATATTAGATAAGTTTTTTTCGTCCTTTACTGTCCCCTTATGTCAGTTTTTCAAAATCATGCTGAATGTTTATGATTCAATAATTTAATCGTTTTTTTCTTTTCTTTTACTACATAATTTTAATTTCAATTTAAATAATAAACAATTTTAAGCCGTGAAGCACTCGCCAAAGAGTTGGTATCTAACTCTTGTCTGTAAGTTTTCGGGAGTCCTGTAAAAAGTCATGTGTTCGAAAAAATAAAGACACTTCATATCTCAAATCCAGCGATGAGGTTTGCCAACCATCTTGAATGTGTTATTTTATTGTTGGTGTGCCAACAATAAAATAACACATTCAAATTATTATTAATTATTCTCTGTGGAGAAGACAGTTTGCAAGTTTATTACATGCAGCTGATCTGCTGAATACTCCCTTTGTGGCATATTATTTCGTAATGGGATAGAAGTAGTGGTAAAAATATAACCCTGTTTCCCTGTGAATATTACTAGATTCAGAGGCATTTCGGATAGGCGCCCATTATCAGTACCATTCTGGTACCGACACTTATGTATGCAAGTGAAACTTGGACGTGGTTGAAAAAAGATGAAAGTGGAATAAATGCTGTGGAAATGTGTTCACTGAAAAGAATGGTTAGTAAAACGTTGCGAGATAGAATAAAGGATGAAGATATAAGGATAATGAGTGTAATAAGGAGTGTAATAGATAGAATGCGTGTCAATTAGTAAGGATGGGTTGGACATGTTGAGCGAATGCACGATGAGAGGATGTGTCTATCTGAAAGAAGGGGTGTAAGGAAGCGCAGACATCCAAGAACTACGTGACCAGAGCACGTGGATCAAATTCTAAAGGACAGCCGCGTATTGAGTAAAAGAAATCGACGTGCATGTATGAGAAACTGAATGAATGTAGAAGAAGCGAAAAAAGTGTGTCAGGATAGATCAAGATGGCGTTCCGTCTTCTCTGCCTACCCCACCTGAGACACGGCGTGAAAGTATAGTATAGTATAGTATAGTACAGTATAGTATTAAAAACAAGTTTGAAAAGTACCTTATATGTCGAAACTCTAGTCATACTAATAATGTACTTGTAAAACTAAATATTACATTTTATGTATATTGTCTCGTTTAATATGGAGTTATACAAAATAAATACAAATAGAATAATACCTCAATATTGTCGTTACACTAAATAATAATATTATCTTCAAATGTACAAGCACGCGAAGCTTCATTCCTTACAGTACAATTTTGTTGCATATAATTTCGTCACAATACTAGTTTACAATTGTGATTTACGAGTTGATGCTTATTTTCAAGTAAACGCTTATATAAAACTAGTTAGGTATATGGTTGAATTATTCAGTAAATTGTATTATTATTATTATTTATTACACTTAACACTTTATCCAATTTACGTACGCAATAATAATTTGTTATCGTTATTTTACTCAATGTATTTTGCACTTACTGAAGTCACGACTCGTGAAATATTCATTGCACTGGCTAGTTTTCTTTACATCAAAATGATTAAATAGACGTGATATGAATTCTTTTGCATTGAATGCATTTTGTTCATTGGCATGTACATCTATGTTTCTTTTTTTTTTTACGCGGCGGCAGAATTGCCATCCACACTTCTCAGCATTATACATCCAGGTAAGCCTCCATATGATCAGTCATGATCACACAAAAACTTAACAGTCTAATGCCGGGAAAAATTCACCTATCCAGATATACAGGATATCAAAGGATTAGGCTCAAAACGCGGGATCAAAATACCAGCATTGTGCCTGAAATATCTGTGTTCAAAATCTTTTTTTACAATATTACAAGTGTTTATTATAATAGATTTTTGAATTTTAATGTACAAATTAACCGATAAATCTAATTTTAGTAAATTATTCATTAAAGATTTCGGAGTTACCCCTGTAGCTGACATGACTAAAGGTATTATATAAACGGACCTAGAATGCCAAATATTTTTTATTTCTCCTGCTAGTTCTGTATATTTACGTATTTTTTCTGCGACGGTTGTTTGTATATTATGTGTATTTGGGACAGCGATGTCTATTAGGTACGTTATTTTATTACGTTTATCATGTAATACTAAATCGGGTCTATTATGATGTAGGTATTTTTATTTTTAATTTGTTAATTTTCTTTATTTTTGTTTCAGGTAAGAGCGCTATTCATCTCTACTCTGTCAAAATTGTCAAAAATCTTCTCAAAGGTAGGTACTTAAGTTTTGAGACTTCAATATATAATTTGACATTTTGATGCGATTTTGATTTTGGGTAATTAGATTATATGTAAATTAAACACATAGAACCACCTCACAAGGCTTAGAAACTCAACGTCACCTTTATAGAAATGGTCTTTGATTTTGAGGTTTAAACAGTGCACACTAATTTGAGTATGTTTATGTCTTCCTCCGTTTGATGTGTATAGTTTAATAGAATTAAAAAAAAAATTAAATGTTTATTTTTTAATTAATAGGTCTCGTTTTTTTATTTAAATTGTGGTTTAAAAAAGAGAATATCGAAGATTTCGATTTGTCTCTCGTTGGAGATGAAAATTCAAACTCGTTGCAGACCAATCCAAAACTCACTATAATTTTATATAGTTTTGTTGCACAAAGTATACCTACTTCACGAAAAGTGACGACATTGTCTTCTATATGCCTTATATGATAGTTTCATGTGTTAAATTTACATGCAATGGTTAATTGTAAAAACAAATTGCCCAAAAATTACGTTTAGATAATCTTTCTTCGTCCGATCTCACAACATTTTCGATTCTTGCAAATCTTTCAGAGGATATTAAGTATAATATCTAGGTTCTTTATAAACCAAGATTTATCTTTCAAAAATCTAGTTCTCTCAGAACTCATATGAAAATTGAATAGATATGGGTGTGGCAGCTTTCGTCCGTTCGCTTACGGTTCGGTGGAATCATTAATTTTTACATAAGTTACGTATAAGTGTGGAATAGATTTCCTTCACATTTCTATATTACTTTTCATTTTCTACAAAAACGATTGTTGTTTAATGATTGAACAAAAACAAAGATAATTTACATCACTCATTCGACATCGGGAGCTTTTTTATACAATCGCAAAAAAAAAGTTTAAAGAAAATTACCACATCGAGAGTTATTGTATAAAGATTCAATGTCGATCATCCGTAATAAAAACTTTAATTGTGTTTTATAATGTCTCTTATGTAGGTGTTGAAAATATTTTTTTATTTAAATTTACTTCTAACACAATCATCGGTTTTATCACTTTTATAGTCTAAAGTAGTTTTTAAATTACTTTTCGTACTTGTCAAATGATTTTTTGTGATATTTTTAATCGACGATTCGTCATAATTTAATCATCTGAAAACACTCCAACTTTTCGACGAAGTATTTTGATAAATTACGTCTTGTTTCTTACCGATTACAAATTTTCGTTGACAGCTTTTGTAAAGTTTGAAATGACACTTTACATTGTATTGTGTTATTATTTTCTTTGAAATTATTCAGACAAGCACTCGATTCGAATGACGTAGTTTTTTATATTTAAAGTGCCTTCTAATAAACTGTGGAGAAATAAAAAGTCATGTAGCACCCGAACAAGAATTGGTCTTTCTACTATTTCGTAAGTTTTTGAGTGCCCTATAAAATGCAGGTGTACGAAAAAATAAAGACATTAACATAAATTCAGAGATGAGGTTTGCACACCAATCTTAAATGAATTATCTATAAAACACTAATTTAGTGACTACTCACTGTGGAAGTACTTAATAAGTGTTTAATTTATAATCATTTAACATGAACTTTCACAAAGAACCGTCGGTCGAAATATCGATTCCATCCTGAATGTCTTAATTATCTTGTTTTGTTTGGACAGCTTGCATGTTTATAAAATGCAACTCCTCTGTTGGCTACGCCACTTGTGAGATATTCCGCGATAGTGTAGTAGTAGCAGTAATAATATTTGTCAAAAAGCACACTACATTAAATTTTATCTACATAATCATCATGCCCAGATGATCCTCTTTCACTTTTGACAAGGATATCAAAGTTTTAAGACTTCATAAAAAAAAGTGGACTTTAACTGCTTAGAATCAACGGAATCATGTGAAAAATTCCTAAATCATCGAGAATGTTGCGCTTTTTTGTTTTAAATATCATCAAACATTTTTAAAGCTCCAAAATCATTAACGATTTTACAATGAATTTTACACAAAAAAAAATCAAAACACTCACCCATTCGTGAGCGTCTTTGTGTTAATTAATGTTTTTCAAAGTAGCCCTTAATACCAGAAACTATAGAGTATTAATTTATTTGTTATGAATATTAGAATCTATATTTCATTGTTTATTGTTCTCAAGATGTTTGGTAATATCACAATGGATAATTATATTCTAACAATATAAGGTTAGTATATTTAATCTATTATTTGGGTCATCGAAATAATAGTGAATCAAAGTTCTCTTCTGTATTCAGAATATTGTATTTAATTATTTATTAAGAATTGGACAATAAATACTATCATCCAGAGGCGGCTCTTTGATAATGAGCGGCGGTTCAAACGCACCCCCAATTTAAAAGATAGAAACCTAACAATATGTAATAATTAAAATTAAAAAATATCAATAAATTTTTCCATGAACAATATAATAATAATTATTATTCAAGTTACCATATGAACAACACAGTCATCACATTCACTATTGCTTTGCAACATGCAGCGCTACTGTTCGTTAGAATATTTTAGTGCGGATGTTGAGCGAACTAACGGTGCAAAATCTAATATCGCACCGATAACCCATACATTACGTAAAACTTCAATACTAAGTTCGTGGTGCTAAGATTGTATGGAGATATTAAAAATATATGGGACATTTTGAGCATTGAACACAACTACGCTCTCACGTAAAAAGGAGTAAGAGATACGCCTTGTAGCATTTTGTCGTACATTGACGGAAATTTTTTGACTAGTGTGTTTTTATATGTGAAGGGATTCCTGTTATTAGTTATGTGGACGCGATGAATTAGTACCTACCAAGCGTGTCAAAATGCATAGATTGACGTCGTGAGGTTCATAGGTCAGCCGTATACACTCTTATTACTTATTACTTAGTGGTGAAATTTCTATAGACAGTCACCGCTAGTCGCGATTGTGTTATGCAGATAATTAGTTATTTGTAAGATTTTTTGTATTCGAGTGCGCTTATATCAACATGTTACATGCAATTTAAAGAATCTACGATATACCTATATAAAATTGATATAATATTAATTATTATCGTTTTAGTTTATAGATTACTATTAAAATGGGTGAATTAAACGTAGAATACATTAAGAACAGAAAATACCAGAGTAAATGAAGTGTTCGCTAATGGTAAAGAGAGAAGGGTAGAATTTCTTTATAAGGATGTTTATTTTTTACCGAACCCCCGCAAATACATATTGCCGGCCGCCTCTGCTATCATCCCCTTTATCTGTTAAGGAATCATCACTTATGAATAATTTAGTCTATTTGTTTACTTGTATATAATATATATAGTGACTGAGACGAATGTATGGGATGTGCAAGGTGCCTTTCAGAGTGGTAGAGGGTGTGTGGACCAGATCTTCTCCTTGCGAATGGTGACAGAGAAGCTCCTGGAGAAACACCAGAAGCTTTTCTGCGCGTTTGTTGATCTAGAAAAGGCTTATGATAGAGTAGATCGTGAGAAAATGTGGCAAGTACTATCAATGTGTGGGGTGGGTAGTCGGCTAATTCGCGCCATTGCGTCCCTATATACAGGAAGTTCTGCGTGTGTTAGAGTGAACAATAACCTGTCGGAATGGTTCACATTGACAAAAGGAGTAAAACAAGGGTGCGTGATGTCGCCATGGCTTTTTAACCTATACATTGATCATTGTATTCGTCCATTGAAAGAACTGAATGTAGGTGTTGATATGAATGGGATGAATGTAAGAGCGTTAATGTTTGCCGATGATTTGGTATTGATGGCTGAAAGTGAAAGTGATCTACAGCGAATGATGACGTGTGTTTATGAAAATTGTGCGATTAATGGATTGAGAATGAATGCAAAAAAGACAAAAATCATGGTGTTTGAAAGAGGAAGTGAGAGAACAGTATGCCAGGTAATGATTGACAACGAAGTGTTAGAGCAAGTTGACGAATGTGTGTACTTAGGTAGTTTGTTCACGAGAGATGGGAAGTGTGAAAGCGATATTGAAAGGAGAAAAGTTGCTGGCAATAAGGTAAATGGTGCAATCCGACCAATAATTGCAAATAGAAACATATCCACCACAGCTAAAAGGTTGGTGCACTCTGCTATCTTAGTGCCAACACTTATGTATGCAAGTGAGACGTGGACATGGTTAAAAAAGGATGAAAGTGGCATAAATGCAGTGGAAATGAGATCGTTGAGAATGATGTGTGGCAAGAGTCTGAGAGATCGTGTGCGTAACAGTGATATACGAAAGGAATGTGGAATGAAAGTTGGTGTAATAACAAAGATGAATGTAAATAAGTTAAGATGGTTTGGGCACGTGGAAAGAATGAATGAGGACAGAATGACTAAGAAGATATATTTGGCTGAGAGGAATGGTGCTCGGAGACGCGGACGTCCGAGGATTAAATGGCAAGACCATTTAAATCAAATCCTACAGGACGGTCACGTGTTGAGCACATTGAACAGGAGAGCATGCATGAGGAATTGTATGACAGTGACGGAAGCGAAAGATGTATGCAAGGATAGAAGGAAGTGGCGCTCGATCCTTTCTGCCTACCCCGCGAGGGAAGCGGCGTGATGGTATGTATGTATGTATGTATGTATATATGTTTATTTATAATTCTTAATCTTTTATAAACTCAATAAAATACGAATAAAATAATTATAGGCGGCCGGTGTGGCGCGGAGGTAACGTTCTAGCTTATAAGCCACGAGTTCCTGGGTTCGATTCCCGGCCAGGGCAGATTGAAGAATGACCTTTTTCAAATTTTCCTGAGTCTGGGTATTATATGTATACGTGTTTAGTGCATTTTATATAATTATGTGTATCGTCGCATTAGTACCCATAAAACAAGATTCATATTTTAGTTTGAGACTAGTTCAATCTGTGTAAATTGTCTATACACGTTATATTACGTTAAATTATTTATCTATGCCGTTCATTGACTTTCAGAAACTTAAAGTTTGCATTCATTCGACACTGACAACATATCGGCCAAAGTTTTTTTGTTGTTCTGCTGATTGTATATCTTAGTCTGAAAATTATCTTTTGCTGAGACATTTCAACCGACTACTTTAGAATTACAATTTGAAGGGTTTTATGCACGTAATTTTTTTTTTATTATTTCCAGGGAATACAGAGTTTGATAACTAGTAATTTAATATTAAGAATATTGTAGGCCCTTTTCATCTTTACGAGGCAATTTACAAAATCTGCATGATGTACATCGTACTATTTGTGGCCGTCTTATTAGTATTGAAATGAAACGAGTATCCTGCAACTATTTAGTATCCGATCTGTCCAGCCGGATAATGAATCTCGGACAGGTAGGTCACATATACAATTTAGGCCAGAGAAGCACAATACCAGAAAAACAGACAGATAATTCTTCAGTTTTCTAGATTCTACTTTGTCTGGTTAACAGAATCCACATGTGATAGTTGATTTTGACTTGAGCTTTTTGCTAGCGTGCTGTAGCCAACTTCAAAAATTTGAAGTCTAAACGCTTCAATACAGATTGAGACTAATTTTTGTTGATATTGACTTGAGTTTGCACTCGTCGCAAACTCTATACAACATTAACTATGACACGGAGGTTTCGTTAATCAGACAACACTTTCAGACTTATTTATCTCGAATTTAAAATGATGATTTTACAATCAATATTTATTTTGCATTTATGTTAAAGATCGTAAAACAAATTTTATTTAAAATGTTATGGATCAAATCAAAAGTTAATGAAATGAAACTTATTCTTGTTTTAGATACAATCAGGAAAATTTGATTCATTAAATTCACATAGAAAATCGCAACCTACTTTTATTCAACAAGTCGTTAGGTTGAATTGTTCCCAAATATCTGCCTGCAGTCAACAAACTTGTAGAACCTATCAGAGTAAACACTTCCGAATTCGCAGAGAGGAGCTTTAGCGTTGCGGGGCCAACTGCCTGGAACCAATTACCAGCGGACAGAACCAACCCACTACAACTTTCAGGAGTAAGCTGAAAACACTGTTTTTCAAGAAAAGTCATGGCGCCCTTGAGATGGTCACGGATCATTAAACGACGCGAAATATAAATTGTCTTTATTATTATTTTTTCTTCACAATACCTTACCAATCATTAAACGTTAGTCTTTAAAAATAACAAATTATTAAATGATTAAGTCAAAACAGTAGCTTACTATTCAATATTGGGTTAAGAATCTCGACTTTAGACAGTATCCGACCAATCGCTCTCCGTTTCATCGCTAATTCATGCCAAAAATAAAATATGTAAAATAGCTCACTTAAAGGATTTATATCCAAATCAACACAAACATTGAAGAATATATTTGGCATAAAGTCGTTAACAATATTGTTCAAATGAAAATAAAAGTAAGTTTCCAAAGAAAATCACGACAGTTTCCGGATATTCGGTTAAGGAAATTTTCAATTCATTCCTAACGTAAAATTATTATTAATAATATTATGAACGGATTATTCCTGAATCCATTTATAATAAGCCGCTTTCGCTATTAACTCTGGAATTGTACGATAATTCACTAATAAAATAAACCTTTGGGTTTAGCAGTATAATAAGCTATTATGTATACCTTCAACATTATGAATCTTATTATCAAATTTCTATGGGAGGCATTTAAAAAAATCCTCCTGAAAAGGATTAAAAAATATCTACTGACAGTACTACTACTATACAATCACGTACCCAGAGAACTTACTACATACGTTCGTCTTCTCCGTGCCAATAAGTAAATAAGCCGTTAAAGAAAGATTACATACACCTCATCTTTGAAGCACAGACATTGATTGTCTTAAAAATGAGAATTAATAACACATGTCTTTTACAGAACACTCAAAAACTTACAGAAGAGAGTTTGAGGTGTATTCTTTTCTGAGGTTTCCAAGTAGAATAATATATATTTTTTTAACTATTAGTTGAAGAATTCTTTATAATTTCTTTGTCAAACTCTGACATGGTTTGCAAATAGAATTTTAAGATTTCTCGATAAATGACTGTGGCCATACTGCCCTCTGTACGAAGTTGAGCTAAAAGCTTGTTGTAAATATCATCATTCAAATGTTGGTTAAAAGCTTCAGGCTTTATACTGAAATAATAATAATGTAGGTACACGAACCAAGGTACTATTGAGCTTTAGAAAGTTCTATCATTCAACTTTTACATCGCATTGTGTTCCAGTAGGAGTAAATTTGTGTTGACTGCATTCAAATTAACGAGCCTGCTACATTTGTTATAAATATTTTCATAAACCTGGTAGGCTTGTTTGAAAAAATTCTTAAATAATTTTACATTGCATTTGCAAAAACGCACCATGTTCTTAAAAATACCTGATTTACTATACTACACAAAGCTATAATTATTTAGTATTGAAAATAAAGATAAAAATATTTTGTCAAAACTTTGGGAACGACAGTTCAATTTCTCATTTATCCATTCATGTCATCCCAGTATTTCTCATAAGTTGGGCAGCCAATAGATATATGCATGCAAAAAACACGCAAACTGTCTTTTTAGTACCGGTAAAAGTAAAAGACATTCGCAACTTAATTTGAGTTTTTGACATTATTTCACATGAACCATAACACAACTTCAAGAAATTACATATGAGAACTTGAATATTTCAGCAACGTGCTCTTAGGATAAGATTTCGAAAAGAGAACATATCTTTTTTTCTTTTTTTTTGACCAACAAAAGTAACAACGACTAAAGGTATTATGCAGGGTATACCCGAGGGCAGGAGACCGTCAGGCAGACCAAGACAAAGATTGTTAGATAACATCAACCGAGATATGGAGGAGCTCAATGCTAAAGACGACTGGCTGTCCATTGCTTAGGATAGAAAGGCTTGGAGATCTATTGTTTCGGAGGCAAAGGTCCTACAAGGGATATTCGGCCATCGGAAGTAAGTAAGTAAGTAACAAAAGTTAGTGTATAAAATAATTATCTGAACGAAATTCTGCTAAAAATCTGCCAGGCTTAAAAACGATCCCAAAATCGCAAGATCCTGCTGATTCTGTTCACCCTAAAGGGAAAGCTAAAGTAAATACTCGTCCGACGACAAAAAGGGTGTTATGCATTTTGTGCTTCCGTACAAATCTCTATGTGATAATAATAATAATAATAATGTAACGTACCTATGTACGCTTGTTCAATGTCGTGTGATATCATTTCGCCCTACATGATATATATTGTGTACGTTCTCGAAAATATCTTTGAAACTATATTTTGTTGGTTTGTGAATAAAAGTATACATTTATAATTCCGGTGTGAAGTAACGATGATTTTATTTATTTATTTATTTATTTAATATTACAATATACGGCGTGAGCCTTTTACATGTAGGTATAAAATATAATTAGAGCAAATGCATGACAGACAGTACGTTCAATCAAGACAAGGAGCAACTATGAAAAAAGGACAATACACAATATAAAAAACAGTATGATAAATATAGTACATATAAACCATTCAATATAACTTTTTTTTAAAATTAATTGATAAAAGACAAAACTAGCAATAAATCATCAAAATTGGGAAATTCAACATAAAATTTAAGATTATTAATATATATAGGTAATTATAAAATATTTAACATCACAAACAAATAATCAATGCAGATAGAGATCAATAGGTAAACAATGAATTTAAGACATATTAACAAGAAGAAATCAATATATAATAGAAATAATTTAACAAAACATAATAAGCAGGTAATCAATGTAAACAGCTTAAAATAGGCAAACAGATAATTAATTAATATCAAAGGTAGAGATTTATTTTATATAAGTAATTCAATAATTTAATATAATACATTAGGTAAAAAAACCGTTCTAAAATATCAATAAATAATATATAAAACATAGAGTAAAAACTATAATTTTACTACAGTGACTGAATTTAAGTAAATGTTTCAACACGTCTAACCATCACCATGAATAAATAAATAAACAATTTAGAAAAAGCAATGTTTCCTTATTTGGTGGTGCCCTGAATGGATGTTAAACTATTAAACTACCAGGAAATATGCCGAAAGCTTCTAAATCCTCTTATATAAACCACAATGAGAGCTTCACAAAATGTATACCAACTTACTAATTATATTTTAGTTTAATTGCCTTGAGAGGAATATTGGATTTTTTTTTTATCTTAAAATTTTGTTTATCATAACCTAAAAATATTTAATAAAGTTCTATAAAAATATATTTTTGTATATTTTCTTACACATTGATTATTTTTCTCTTATTAAAATTTCCCAAGATACATTTGGTTTGGTTTAATGATTGAACCAGTTTCAGGCTTCCTGTATTGAGCTTAATGCGCTTAATGGTTTTTGCTTTATTTATGGACCAAGGGGAACGCAAAATCTACTGTATTTTGACCACTAGTAATTACCGACTTTTAAACTTCTGAAAATTCAACGGCTAAGCAAAGTCAGTAAAAAGTAGTTCATCATTGGAAGCGTGTTCGAAATCTCATTTTTATTTTTATTTTTCGTGTTGAATCCTCGAAAAAAAAACAATCAAACTGATCTCTAGTATTGTGCAAAACGCACTGCACGTGGACATGCGTCAAAAATACCATGCAAGTGACAGGGCACAATAGGCACTCCAACAATTAATGTAGCACGGTATGTGCTGCACCACGGTCTCACGCTCCAGATTCGTCTTGTAGGAAGCCCCATCGATCTCTTTTCTCAAGGCAGTTTGCTACACCAGATCTTAGACGATTCAGGGTTTTCCATGTACTATAGTCTAAATCGCCTCCTGCAGCAAGGTGTTCAATCTCCAATATTGTATTCTTTCAAAATTAAGTGTTGATTATGAAATGAATTCAGGTAGGTATAAAAATAAATAAAAATCCTTAAGATAGTCATCATGAGCTCGACAGCCCTGGGTGGGCCTTGGCTGAATCCAGTAGTCTCTTCCACTCTTGTCTATCCTTTGTTTTTGTCTTCCAGTTAGTTATTTGCAGTGTGAATGCATCGGCGCTGACAGAGTCTATCCATCGCAATTTGGGTCTTCCTGGTCTTCTTCGTCCTTGTGGTGTGAGGAGTGTGAGGCGTTTTACAGGGCTATCGTCGTCCATTCTGGTTATGTGACCAGCCCATCTTAAGCGCCCCACCTTGATGGAGCTGATCACATCGGGCTCTCCACAAATGTCATAAAGCTCTTTGTTGTATCGACGATGCCAACCATTATGATCTCTCACGGGACCGTAGATTGTTCTGAGGATCCTTCTCTCAAATGCTGCAATGGATCTCTCTAGAGCTTTTGTTAGAACCCGGGTTTCAGAAGCATATATCAGGGTTTTGTACAATACAATTTTGGTATTTCTTTTGACTAGCTTTGACCTTAATTGTCTTTGGAGACCGTAGTAACAACGATTTGCAGCCATTATTATCCTCCTCCTAATTTCATCCTGTATGTCGTTGTTACTAGTTACTGTGGAGTCCAGGTAATTAAACTCTTTGCTCACCTCAAAATTATAGCCAGCAGCCTTGAAGATTCGTAGAATTGGACCATTTGCGTTAGATAGTAAAATAATCGAAATGTACCTAATGATTCATAAATTTACAAATAATTCATTTTCCCTTTGTAGTAAGAAGTAAGGAATACTCCAAAAGTTGTGTTTTTAAATATTTATTAAAATATTAAAGACACAAGCATTTACATATATAATACAAAACTTATAACTCGCTAGAATTATTAATTAAAAGCATAAGCATACAAATATATTCGAACAACACAACATAATTGAACCCATAAATAATAACTTACTCGTATATATCAAATTATAAGGATTTGGCAAACACAACTGCACCTAATGAGTGTGTTAGCTTTCTTTTCAGCACCCAACATAAGTTTTCATTGTAGTACTTTATATATATATATATCCATACCTTGGTATATTAGATAATAAATTTCAATTTTTCTTAGTACCTTATCCAGTATTTAATTAAAATAAACGATCCCTTAGCGCATACGGTCATTTTGTAATCAAAAACAAAGTACAGGGGGCGTTAATAATATTGACTTATAATTAATGTGCAATCCCTTTACAATTAATTTAACATTTATATGACGGAATTCATACAAGTATAATTCATATTAGTCGGCCGGTGTGGCGCGGAGGTAATGCTCTTGCCTTTGAGTCACGAGGTCCCGGGTTCGATTCCCGGCCAGGGCAAAGTGAAGAATGACCTTTTTCAAATTGTCCTGGGTCTGGGTGTTACATGTTTATGTGTGCAGTGCATTGTATATGTGTGTATCGTCACGTTAGTACCTACCCATAAAACAAGATTCATCTTAGTTTGGGACTAGCTTGATCTGTGTGAATTGTCTATGTATGTTATGTTATGTTATATATTCATTATCATCGAAATGTTGATAAATATAAATAGTATTATTTATATTCAACGTAACATAGGAACTTTTTCTCTCTTTTTGATATCGGGTTTTATAGGTTTTAATTAGAATAATTAGTGCCCACATTTTGGAGACACCTTCTAAATGGACCCTTTACATCCTTTTAGTACTGAAGAAAAATAATTTATGTGTCTATATTTATTTATTATTGTGTCTTGACTTTTCAATATTTATTTTGTATGTTGTGTTTATTACGCCGTTTCTATTGTATAAATGTTTTCCTTTTTGTTGTATTATTGTAATGTTGATGAACCGTGTCCTGCAAGTGTAAAGGACTGACGAGAGATGTTGGAGGAGAAATAATAAAGAATAAACTAAATGTTTGCAGTTTATTACATCACTTGCGGAATATGGCGTGATGATTTAGTAGTATCTAGTAGTAATACGAAGGGATGTTTATTGTATGCAATTGGTTTAATGAACGCCCTAGGAGATTATTAAGAGATTTTTAACCAGTTAAGAGGTAAACTTTTTGAGTTAGCATTGACTGATAATCCATGGTGCACATGTGGGACAGGAGCTCAATATGCGGAACATATCCTTTGGGAATGTCCTTTGATGATGGATGCAAGAGAGGAAATGATTCTGGGTATGACTGTTGACACTCTTCGACCCATCTGGTTTGGGGAAGTGTTTTTAAATACCACAAACACTTCACGCTTTAAGGCATTCGTGGATGTGTGGGTCTCAAGATGGGATCTGCTACGTCGGCCAGGTCCCCCGCTCACTGACGTGGTAGGATCGGAGATGCCAACACTGGCATAGTGGTATTAGACTACAGAGAGTTCAAATATTAAAAAATTGTCACCTAAATTGATAAATAGGAGTCCTTGGACTCCTGAAATATCCGAGAAATAAAGCTATTTTAACGTAGAGATTTTTAACATCAATAATAAGCAGAAAAATGTGAATTAATATTCCCACTTCACCTACAAATCAATTATATTTTGATATTAATATCCATTTTATAACACAGGAGAGATTTTTCAGAAATTAATTATTATGGTGTAACGAATATCTCCCGTTTTTTTTTTGTAATTGTTATTAATTATTATCATTGAATTGTAAGAACACCGGCCACAAACATATTTAAAATTTTAAGCCTGTTAATTGCATCTTTATTCCATGCCTTTTAAATTTAGATTGTCAATTAACGATATTTTGTCAACACAATCGTAATTCTAGTAATTACTGCTTGTTAAATAACATAATGGTTTGAAACAGGTGATACGTGAACGTTACAAGAATAAAGTGCACTTAATAAGCCTACGCCAATTCGTAAGCATTGGAACACCTTACTTGTTTCCTACTAAATGGATTTCGCACAACTTGTTGGTTGTGCAGATGAGGTGTCTGTTGAGTAATACTTTTAATGTCTTCACTCACCAAGGTATGAAAAATCCAGCAAAATGAGAAAAGTAAATTTGACATAAACAACAAAAGTTTATTGATTGAGTCGACATTGATTTTGTAAAACTCAATTATATTTTATATCAACAAAAGTTTATATTTTTTTATTCATTGCGCAGAAGGGAAGTGTTAAATATTTTTCTTGCTTCTCTAAAATGGTCCTTTTTGAATTTCGTCAAAACAAGCATACACATTTTGATCACGAAAATTGTTATTCTAATCGCGATATCAACTAAACATCTCATAATATGAAATCTCTAAAACAAAAATGATTGCTTTGAATACAACATATATATTCATTAAAGATTATTATCTTTATAGATAAGTATGTACTGATAATTAATAATAATTATAATATAATTATTGCATACATTAATGTAAAAGTAGATTGTACATAATAATGTATGTGCGTGCTTATAGCTTCTTAAGATATTTGTATGCTATAAGCACGCACCCCAAGGTAGTACCTTGCTTACAAACGTCATCATACATCTTGAGGGATATGATGAAATACACGTCCATAATATTATAATTATATCTTAACGTAACTAGCGATGTTTGATATTGGTTGTTAGTGAGGTACCGCTTGCGGTGGTAAAAATGATGTAAGATATAATGACGCAATGATAATCTCTCCGCTGCATGAATATCTTTATAAAGCCGTAGAGCATTCGGCAAAAAAAGGTCCCTCACTCTTTTCCATCAGCTTTCGAGTGACAAAATATTGTACATCTGAAATTCATCGTTGAAATTTTCCACCCATCATTATGTCTTAATTTTTGTTGGCACGGAGAGGACGGCTTGCATGTTTGTTAAATTCAGCTGGTCTTCTGGCCACCCTATGTGTGGGATATGCCGTGATGATAGTATTGACATATCATCATATTTTTTACAATGTAAGTTGTTTTGTGGAATTTATAGTAGGTATAAACTGTATTATAAAAAAGACACTTTCTCACAAGCTACATATTTGCATGAGATATATTCATGGAATTTTTGATGCACGCTCTCTTTGTTCACGTGTACATCCATAAAAATCAAGTTTACATGGACTTGAAACGGCCATAATTATCTCCTAGCACTCTTTCCCAAGGTCACAAACATCTTTGTCATCTTTCATTCTTTCCCCTTATTTAATCATTATTCAAAAAGAGTTTTTACTTTTCATTCGCTCGTCAATAACGTTAATTAATTTCTGTAACTTAAATTTTTTTTATTTAAAATTGTAATTACAAATAAAAAAATTATTGCAATACTTTATTGTTCAAAGAAAATATATGAGCAATTGGCGAGCTAATTACTTGGAGGCAATTTCTTCCAGCTAACCAAGAAATAGAAATTAGAAAATATTAAACTATCCCGGATAGTTATGTACCAGATATAAACTCTTCACTTTGAGCTACACTAAAAGCTAGTCTATTCAGTCAAGTAGTAGCGTTCCGCCATCATTAGTGTCTCTTCAAAAGCTCATTATGTGGCTTCCTTGCTAAAATACATACTAATTATTATAAAGGTAGTTCCTGTGTACCCACATTTGTAATTATCATTTTACTAAAATATGAAATCACGACATGAATAATTTTATCTTAATGAGTCAGTAGTTTCATGATACCTCCTATTTATCTTTCCACTTTTTCTAAACTGAGATATTGGTGCCAAATTTTGCGTTTCGTCGAGCCGCACCTACCAATGCAATAACCTAGATGCTCAGATAAAAAGTTATTGAGAGAATTTAAATATCTTCAGAGATAAAACTCATATGTAGGTATAAATAAACTTAAATAAATATCCTGTAAAATTTCTCGAATCATATTCAAAATAATAGAAAATTTCAATGAAACCTCCCATGTAACCAATCAGACACGTAGAAGATGTCATCTAATAAAAAATATTTAAAAAAAAAATATGTAGGTACCTATTTGGGTTTTTGTTATTACTACTACTACTACTATACCATCACGGCATATCCCACAAGTGGGGTAGCCAGCAGATCAGCTGCATGTAAGAAACATGCAAACTGTCCTCTTTGTGCCAATATAAAATCAAGACATTCAGGATGGGTGGGTGGTTTTTGTTATAAAATTTTTAAATGCCTTAATTGTTTACTTTTGGCAAGTTACGGACGACTTGCATGTTTATTACACTTGAATGTCCACTGGTTACTCCACTTGTAGGAGATCCCATTATAATAAAGGTACATAGAGCGAGCGCCCTTGAGGTGGATTTTTTTTACAAAACGGCGCTTTACTAATCATCCAAATAATAACAATAATAATAATAATAGATTGATAGACCATTTTATCTATTCTCATTGAAACAAATAGAATGAGTTAGAGCATTGCAAATAAAGGAGAATTTTTATATAGAGTTCAAGGAAATAATCATGTCACTTACATCTAATATAAAATGTTATGTTTGTTATGATACTGCATTCCAATTGCAAATGTCTTGTACTAGCTGGTCTTGTCTTCCATTATTTTATTTATTATTATTCTCAAATACTTTGGGAAGTCAATAAAATAAAGACTCTACTACTGGATTCATTCTTTCTCAGAACACGCTCCGTGTTCAATTTTGAAAACAAAGCAATAAAGAGTGCCGTATTTATTGTGTTCCTTGCATTTACTTAACATTTCATTTAGATGCATTTTTTAACTTACTGCTAGCCTTACAATTTTCACTGCTGGCATAAAATTTATTCAAACTTTTTTCTTTCCTTTCTGCCTTGAGCAACACGAATCCACTTATTTCCTATCACTTGAACAATGTCATTTGTTCATCTTTTTTGGGATAGTCTCATTCTTCTCTTGTTCTCCCTGGTCTTCACTCCAGGATCCTAGGTGTCTTTCTCTCATCCTCTCTCCTAACTACATGACCAGCCAACTGTCATTAAAATTTGGAGACTTTATCGATATATTATCTAAAATATTAGTCTTTTATCATACTTCTTCGTTTCTTTTTATGTATCTCAATCTAATGCCCTAAATTTGTTTTTGTATTACTCACTGTACACATCTCAGTTTCTGGTAATATTTGCAAATATTAAATTAGGAATATAAAAAATAAAATCCATTACCAAATTATTTGCTGTCGACATATTTAAAAAAAAAATTAATATGTTTAGACCTTTATTAGCTCCTAAAAATTTTAGTTACAAAACTTGAGCTATTTTCTGCTCTTTTCTGCAAGTACATATTTGAGTGTCCTATAAAAAACAGAAGTTACCACCCATCCTGAATGTTATTTTTTTTTTTTGGCACAAAAATAACGAATTACAATTAGTTTCCCAGTTATCCCACTTGTGGAATAATTCGTGTTGGTATAAATAGATATTATAGATGAAACTAAAAAACAAGCATGAGAAGTTATTAATCGTATAGGTAGGTATGTGTAGTGTTGTGGAATTCTCGAGAAATAATTTTCAAGAAACAAGAGAAATTTACCGAGAAATTTCTCGGTAAATTTCTCGAAGTAGAGAATTTTCGGAGATTTTTTTTTATTTATACAGATATAATGTAAACAGTATAATAATAAAAATACTTAATTCAATCAATCAATAACAATGTAAAATTGTTGAGACAATTCATCACCAATATGGCTACAATATTAATTATGGAAACAAAAAAATGTTAAGCACCTACATAGAAAAAAGTGCTAATAACTGATGAAAAATCTTAATGAGTGACACCCCACATGCCCATATTTATTTAAAAAAAAATTGCAGGTACGTACATGGAAAAAAGTGTTAATAACCTCTGATTTGGGCATTAATCAGCACCACAAATTTTTGGATCAATCAGGTTGGCTGCGAAGTGTACTTGGCGAAAGGTCATAATACCACTAAGAAATATTATGTAGAGAAATTTCTCTGAAGAATTTTCTCTTCTCACATCACTAGGTATGTGGTATTTGTGAAACCGTATGTATAGGACTATTTACATTCTAATCAGCGATTAGGTATTCCACCCATTCTTAATTTATTATTTCTTTATTGACACGGACAGGACAATCTGAGTGCTTATTATTACTTACAGTTAGTTCGCTGGCTATCCAACTTGTGGGATATGCCCTGATGGTGCATGAGTAATATATTAGCATTATTGTAATTTTTCACTCTCATATTATGAATTCACGGGACCGCAGACCCCATTCTATCAAATTTCTTTATAATAAAGATATTTTTATCTTATTTCACACTCGGAAGAGGAATATTACAGCTACTTCCTTATAAGAATGCAACTCGTGTTTTAGAGCACGAGAAGCGACCCACTGAGCATACTAATGAAGTCAAGTGTACTCAAACACACATGTACATACTGGATGCTAAAAATATTATATTATTTCTGCTTGAAAAATTATATTAGCATTTTCCTACACTGTTCTTTGTTGCTCTAGTTACAAACATTATTTGTGATTTTATTTTGAATTCATGAGCATTGTTGCATGGCGTACGTACGTACGTACATTTCATCAAAGTTTATGTTTTCATATTTTCTAGGATTTACGTGACGTGAATAAAATGCAGCAACTGTTTTCACTTACGTGAAAACAAACAAAACCACATAAACAATAATATGTACATATACACAACTATGCGTTATTTTTTTATTGTTAAATAGCGACCATCTTCAAATGGTTGGTTGGCAATTAAAATTTCGTCGTTGCAAATTATTCAAAAAGAAGAAGGTATGAGCGAACATTTTTATTCAGGCATACTCTTTAAAAACTGTTCATAAGGGCATTAAAATTGCTGTTTAGACTTTTTATTGGCATGTGATATTATTCTTTAAGTTTAATATTTGATACTAAGATTCATTTTATTCAATGGTAATGATGTCATTATAAGCAGTTTATTCTAGAAATGTTAAAACATTTATAAATCACATGCCCCTTTTTGAATATGCAACGACGATATGCTACTTTAATAATATGCGGAAAAAGGAAATAGTATTGGAATATTCATTCATCTATTATCAAGGATCAAGCGCCACTTACTCTTATCCATGCACACCTTTTTCAATTCCACGCTCTCTCTCTCTCTCTCTGGTTTTTATTCTGTGGATTGATTTGCAGCAAATTCTTGCATCTTTCCTTCCATTGCCTGCGCTCTATGTCTATCCTATTCGACCTTCTCCAGCAATAAATTAATTTCTCATACATGCTCTTCTATTCAACGTGCTCAACACAAACGTAGGTACTCGTAATAATGATCTTGCCTTCATTCATGGGTAAGTATGTTAATTTGGCAGTTAAGTTAAAAAATCCCCCCCCCCCCCATCAATCTTTTTTGTACCTACTGTTATTTGGGTGCGAAAACTAACGGCCGGTTCCATAAATACGAAAAATCTCTAAAATTTTGATTAAAAACTTCTAGTATTAACCATATGTAGGAATTCATTGAAACTTAGAATTTTTGAACTTTGAATAAAAGGGACTTTATTTATCTTTACCGTATCGACATCCCCCACAAATGGAGAAACCAATAAACCAACAGCATATTATAACAAACATTTATATCGTCTTCTCATATAATTTGTTCACGAATATTATTGATTGCAATACATCCATCAGCCAGTCTTTGACTTGGAGAAAAAATATTACGGCATTTAACGACGTATTGATTTCTTAAAACACTCCAGACATGTTTTATTACTATACCTACCGTTTGTTTCTCAAAATAATACTCATTCATTGAATGAACATTATTTACAATTAAACAATGCATTGTTGATTGTTTGAAATTATCATAAATCACAATCGCTAACAAAAGTACCTCATGGCAAACGTAAGTGTTCTTACAAAGCTATTGTTGATTTATATTTCTAGTAAATAAATCCTACACGGTAAATCATTATTATCAAATAAATATTTCAGACTGTTCGTATATAGATATGTTTATAATTTATTTATTTATTTATATAATACCTATGTACTTTGTAGACACCATTATTTTATTATTATTGATAAGTCATCATATTAAGACGTACCTATATGTATAAAAAAAGAAATATTAAAATAATAACAAAGTTTATATGTTTGCTTTGTAATTTGTGACAAGTAAATCAATAATTAATAATCTGTATTGTGTGATTGTTCGTATGGATGCCTACTAGTTTTAATTGACTATATATAGTACCCATCCATTTATTTATACATGGATGTTTATAATGATGATATTTGGTTGCATTTTTTGTTGTTATTATTTTAGTTATATATATTTGAATTACTTAACACCAATTTATGAATTTGTATATTTATATATGTATATTTATTGTAAATGGCTATATGAGCCATATATTGAATAACAAATAAATAAATAAATATTCTACTGGGACCATTACAGCTTTCAACCAATGCCATTTTAGAGAAAGCAGAACTATTTAGAACAATATTTTTGCTTTCCCTATGAATTCGGCGTACGTTATATGGAACATGACTATATTTGGGGAAATATTTTTAAATAATCGAATTTGACAAGGTAGAAAAAATACTATACACAATATACAATACATGCGTATGCTATCTCCCGGCGAAGTCATTGGTATACGGCTGCGATACATGGTGCTCATTTGAAAGAGATTAAAAGAAATGAGAGGCGTTTTACATAGATGTGGTTTTATAGTAAAATCCTGAAAAACGATATCTTAAATGACGAGGGTCTTAACAGAATCAAAGAAGGAAAGCACCTGCTCAAAACCAACTGAGGAAGATACTCCAGATGAATTGGACAGACAATGCGTCACGAAAACCTTCCACGAAAAATAATAGAAGGGATGACTAAGACACAAATCATAATGCTCGCGTCGAGAATACTTCGAAACAATGGAACGGATGATGCTGGACTTTGCTGTGTTATTTTATCTGTCTATGAGTTAGTCTGACATAAACGTCTATTTCCTGATCGAACCCGAGTGAAATTATGCAAGTAATATAATATAGATGTGAATAAATTAATTACTGCTTTATGTGAAATAACGGCTTATTGTTTTACTACATAGGTATGTTTACAAATTGTTTTTGATAAACAACTTAGTACCTACCAATTAATGTGAAATGGAGAGGCCGATCCATAGATCTATCATAATTTATTACAAATATTACGTAATTTGAATCAAGTGTTTCTTTCTACTGTAGATTATTGATTCCGAGAGAGACGTCTTTCAACTTATCAGGTCAGTATCAATCTACTACGTGTGCACCGACACAATTAAAAAATTACAAATATTATTTTATTTTTGAGAAGTTTTTAGAGAAGGCCTTCATTTCAGATCATTCCAGTTTGCAAAACCAATTAGTATAACTAATTATTTACTATTTATTTATTATTATTTATGGTGTCGAAACCCTGAAAAAAAACTAATCAAACTGATCTCCAGTACTGTGCGAAACGCACAGCAGGTGGAGATGCATCAAAAATATCCTCCATAGTGCAAGTGATAAGGCACAATGGACACTTCAACAAGTGTGGCATAGTCTGTGCTGCACCACAGTCACATGCTCCGGATTCGTCCTGTAGGAAGCCCCATCGTTCTCTATTGTCGCGGCAGTTTCCCACACCAGATCTCAGTCGATTTAGGGTTTTCCATGTCCCATAGTCTAGATCGCCTCCTGCAGCAAGGTGTTCTTGGGGTAGGAAAGGTTCACTTATATGCGGATCCTCTGCCCACCTACGTAGGCGTTCAGAGGGAGCAGGGCCTATCCTATCCATTATTTACTATCAAGGCATATCCCAAAAGTGGTTTTGCCAGGAGACTAACAACATGCAGATTATCCTTAAAAAAATAGACATTCGGGATAAATGGTATGTCTTATCACTGAATTGTTGACGTGATTTGCTTTATACGGGAAATTTAACAAACAACTGGCCTTAAAGGACACTCGGCAACTACAGAAAAGAACGGGGCACCTACTCAAAAGCAATGAGGTTTGTCACCCATCATATATGCCTTAATATTTTGCTGGTTTAGAGAGGATAACTTTCATAATAATAACACGTCGTCGGTCGGTGGATGGCTCTGGTAGTAGCTACCTGAAACCTCTGACGTTTCATTTTTCAAAATTAAATATTATTGTCTTATAATTTGAGTTCGTCGGTAGCCTGGAGGTATAGTCTCGGCCTTCAGAACAAGGGGTCCGTGGTTCGATCCCAGGTGCCGGCAAACTCCCCTTTCACGGCACAAGCTTTTAGCTTAGTGTGAAAGGTGTATAAGGTTGTATTTGGGTTTATAACAAACCCAGATAAATAAATAATAATAATAAATAAATAAAGCTTTATTGGCATCAATATATAATGTGTACATGTTTTTTGTTCCAATAAACTACCAAAAGGCGGGCTTATCGCATATGCGATTTCTTCCAGCCAACCCGAAAAAATAAAATAATAAATAAATAAAAATAAAACAATAGAAAAAACATATAGATAAAAGTAAATAAAAACAAGATGCTAAAAAAAAACTACAAATGAGATATATAATAAAAACAAGATAAAATATAAAAAGCACACATACAGATATATCTTTAAAAAATGTTCAAATCAACTAAATCTCAATACTTTTTTTTAGTTTCAATAGTTTTATAAAGTAAAATTAATGGGTGTTATTACTTTAACACTAGTTATTGTTTTTGAACTTCAAATTTAAAAATGTCAATTAGTGAATAATATTTATGACAATCAATAATACCTTCAATTGGAACTCGCATAAAATTCTCGCATTCTAGTCAAATTTTGTGACAATCACAAAGTGTTTACAAAATTAAATAATAGTTAAATAAAAATAATAGGCGCCCTTGAGACGGTCTAGGGACTGTTAAACGGCGTCAAAACAAAATCATCCATAATCATCAATACCCGAAACTCCCAGCAAAAAGGTGCGTCTTCAGTCTTTATCTAAAGCTTCATCCGTTCGCTTCCTCTAGCAGACCCAGAGATAACTTGTTCCAGCATCTCCAAAGCCTGTGATGTACATTATTCGCAGCTTGTCTACTGACTTCCCTTACTTGTGGATATGCCGTGATGGGATATTATTAGTATACCTATTTATTGCCGAAAACTCCACGGGTTACATACACATACATACATACCATCACGCCGCTTCCCTCGCGGGGTAGGCAGAAAGGATCGAGCGCCACTTCCTTCTATCCTTGCATACATCTTTCGCTTCTGTCACTGTCATACAATTCCTCATGCAGGCTGCTCTCCTGTTCAATGTGCTCAACACGTGACCGTCCTGTAGGATTTGATTTAAATGATCTTGCCATTTAATCCAAGAACGTCCACGTCTCCGAGCACCATTCCTCTCAGCCAAATATATCTTCTTAGTCATTCTGTCCTCATTCATTCTTTCCACGTGCCCAAACCATCTTAACTTATTTACATTCATCCTTGTTATTACGGGTTATATTATTGATAATATAGGTACTTGAATACTAATTCGAATATTGAAAAGGTAAGTAGATAATATTATGAACTCCATACGTTTGATATTATTTTCAACACGTATGTTTTATAATACCTAAACGCTATATATAATTATTTGACCTTGTCTATGATTTACATTTAGAAATTATTGATTTATCCAACGGCATTCAATCTAAATATTTTAGTTTGCCTTTGAATATAAATTATTTTATGTCAAGCGTAGGTACCTACTGTAAATTGTTAATCATTATTTTGAACGAAATTTTTCGAACAATAGATTTTCAAAATCAAATTACTACGAATGGAACTACTATCACGGCGTAATATCTCACATGTGGGGTAGCCAGCAGACCAACTGAATGTAAATATCTTTACTTTTTTGAATAGTTGCCTTTTAAAGGACACTCGAAAACTTAAAGGAAAAGGTGGAAGATAAAAACTATGACATTTTAAAACTTAAAGTACAATAGACAAATGAATAAATAAATAAATTCAGAATGTCTTGTATTTTTTGTTGGCATGGATGGGACGGCTTGCATGTTTATTACATTCAGCTAGACTGCTGGCTACCTCACTTGTGGGATATGCTGTGATGGTGTAGTAATAGTAACAGCAGTATTGAAAGAAATAAATCATTTTGCATCAAGTCGACACAATAATAGTGAAATTCATGTACAGTAAAGAATGAATAAATAAATAAATAATTCAATAAAACGATTTGAAAGTGAATTTTGCTTATTGACTTACGGTCATTTGTATCAAATATCTGTTTTGCACCTAATAATAAGTATATGAATAAATTATGAAAATCAAATTAATAATAATATTCTCTGCGCATTGCGGAAATCAACAAACTTTAAGCTCTGGTGAATGATTCAAAAGTATATAGGCATCTAATATTTATAATATTATCTACATTGCCTACATATTATATTAACAACAAACTTTATTATCTACACACTTTTCAGAGAGCTTTGAATGACACGAGAAGAGCTTAGAAGATTGAAATGTACTTACTTTATAACATAACAGCTGACAGGTTTTTAACTTATTTAAATTTTGATTGCGGAACTTGATGAATTAAAAAAATATGAATTTTATAGCTTAATATTTTTTTAGGCAGGATGGAAGAAATTGCGCCTTTCAATGTGTACGTGAATTTATGAATCTATTTAATGTGTCATTCAGGTATTCTTTGGTCTCCCTTTTGATGAATGTTGAAAGAGATTCATTGACATTAAATAAACAGGTTGTCTTTTTCGTGCCAATTATGAAATAAGACATTCTTGATGTTTTATAAATGATGTTTAAGGAGCACCTGTATTTTCAAGAACATACGAAAACTTTTGGAAAAACTTCAGTCCAATTCAATTTTATCCAAATCTCAAAACTCCCATTTGTTAGTTCGAATTTCCATCAAGAAGCTTCTGACCTATATATAACTTTAAAAACCTTCATTTAAAGTAGATACCTACTTATGTATTAAATAGGTATAGAAGATATCTTTCAACTTTTTCATCCACTTGAAACCTTCAAAACATCCATTATTGATGTAATGGCAGATGTTATAAACATCAGAATGTTATTGATAGTAGCGTCAATCTACAATGTTGAAATGGACGAGTTTTATATAGGCTAGGTTAGGCACAGGTTTTTTCTTAGCAACATTGATTCGAGGCTCTCAATAAATGAATTGAACTTGTTAATGATCGGATAAATTGAAACAAGTGTTTCATTCATCTTTAGATTGATTTTTTCTTCATTCTATAGTAGAACGAAACGCTTGTTTGAACTTATCTAATTATGGAATTCTACCACTTGTGTAAAAATACTAGGAAAAATAATGAGCCTATTTTTACTCAATTCCAATAATTAAAAAAAAATTAAATAATAAAATTTACATTATATGTCAACTAAAAACTTGTAATATTACTGCAAACTGTTTTGGTTTACTTATTATGTAACTTATATCTTGTAATGTATTCTGTTTAACTGTTTGTTTGCTTAAATAAAATAAAATAAAATAACAAAATCAGTTTCATCAAAAATCAGTTTTCTATAATATAAATAGTATATATCAAGTTTATAACCAAAATTATATTGTAATTCACACATTGTAAATTACGGATAATATTGCCAATGACATAAATATGACAAGAAATAAATAATAATTATTTGAATTCTATTACCATTGAAAAAATATATAATGAAACTATTTACAAAATGTAGACCCTCAATATTATTCGAGTTTATTTTCCCATGATGCCCTATGAAAATAGTACTATCATGGGAAGTCACTAACGGAGCTACAGGGACAAAAACCTTGTAACTATCCTGTGGGATAATAGTAGGACAGCATTCTGTATTGAATATGTCTACTTCTAGTTTTCTGAGACTGCTTAACAGACTCTTAGGCATTCACACTATAGTCATGATGATAGAATAAAATTTTGGTTTCATATTTAACCAATTTAAATTTTGAACCAAATTTTCATTTATTATTTTTGGAATCTGGTCATACCTATCTTATTTCAAAAATATCCTTTGAACTTTATCCATTATTTTTTTTTATACACTGTAACTTTTTGTGTATTTTTCATCTTGGTAACTTTACACTTAGCAAATTTTGAATATCAACAAAAGAAATCGACGTTTTCTATGTGAGAATATTTTTTTTATAATATCATCACCCCCCACAAGTTCGAATCACCAACCGCCTCTGGTTAGGTTAGGCATATGTGCTGATGTTTACTTTGTAATATTTACTTCAGTTAATTCATGTCACAATCACTTGAAAGGAATGGAATAATATCTAGATGTACATGGGTATATATCATAATATACCAACATGTTCTCGAGTAGGTACCTCACGAAAGCTCTGCACTGAGGAGGAATAGAAAGCTTTTACAGAAAAAGGTTCACAGTGTGCGTTACAGATATATTCGCAGTGATTTTTTTTTGTTTTTTAGAAAAGAGTTCTGAGTTTTAAAGTAACTCAAAAATAAATTATGACACGACGTGATAATTCTGGTTAATCTTCTGGGATCGTATTGGCCTTCAGCTGTTATGATCCTTGTAAGAATCGTCTAATTATTAGTAATAATAATAATAATACTTCTTCTCCATGTAGAGTTACTCATGCTTTAAATATGTTGCGTTAAATCTTCAGTTAAGGAAAAAAACTCTACTATCCTATCACAGCATATCTCATAATTATTGTAGCCAGCAGACCAGCTACATGTAATTTCCATGAAAACTGTCTTCTCCGTGCTTACAAAAAATTAAGATATTCAGGACGGTTGTGAAACCTCATTGCTAAATTTAGCAAATATTTACAACCAGGTTTGACGGTAATTTCTTGTTAAAAAACATGTTAGACGACAAAAGTGTAATTATGCTGAAAAAACTTTGACCTTTGTCAAAAGTTTTAAAAAAAATTGACATCGTGTAATTTCTCCCAAATATCATATTATTGATAAAAGTAAAAGACTGGAATAAAAGGATAACAAAAATTATGATATGATGATTATGATCCTCATTAATAGATCTTTAGATCTGTTTCCATGTCGTCGAGGTCTCCTGGAACATAGAGCTCCAACTATCTCGCCACCTCTTTGAAAGTATTCCAGGTTGGCGAGTTCCCGTTGGCACATTGTTTACGGATACTTGAGGGGGTCTATCAATGCTCATTCGGTCTACGTGCTCGTGCCAGAAGTGTCTTCTTTTCCTACCCCATCTGACAATAACTGCGGTATCACAGGTCTCACGTTTTCCCTCAGTGTTAAAATATAATATGAAATGCAGTTATTGTATTGGCTAAAACATTATTCGTCAAATTTAGTGTAACTTTTTGCCACCATAATTGGGATTGTTATTTTTTACTATCTTCTTTCACTCATCTCTTGCGGGGTAGGTTTTGCAGGTAGTATCATACTATCTTTCCTCCGTAACAAGTCTTTATATATAATGGTTGTTATAAAAATATCTCAAGTTTGTGGTACATCGGTATACACAAGCTACACAGCCTCCCCAGAGAATATGAGATGCCGAGTTCACGTGCAGTAAAGAATTACGTCGATTTTATTCATAATTCTGTGTCAAATTGCTTTCAGTCAACATCGGTATGACGTGCATCGTAAAAAAGCATTAAATATATGAAAATAAAACTGGGTCAGTACCTTATCTTATACTTTTCCCTTTCGATACAAAAGTTGAAAACGGCATCCATAACGATTCAGCACAAATGATGTCATCTTTTCTTATAACATTTCTAACATACTTACGCAGTTGTTATAAGAAGGGTGCATTGTGAAAGAGTGTCAGTCAGACGGTCGACAAACTTGTAAACATAAAACGAAAGAACAGTGTTTTGTTTGGTCAAGTATCTCCGTTAAACAAGCAGGGCTACTCTTGACAAAACTAAACACGATCTTAATCTAGTCTTGATCTTGATCATACGACGCACGAAGTGACTATTGGCCAAAAATACACGCAAATCGATCGCGCGTTAGCGGTAGCGCGGTGTTTTTGACCATAGTCCCTTCGTGCGTCGTATGATCAAGATCAAGATTAGATTAAGATCGTGTTTAGTAAAATAATTATCTTCTTTTAATGCATTTTTCTATAAAATTATTTTAATTATTCAGTAAAGAATGAATAAATGAAAAAATAAAATAATAATATATTTTTGATATTAGCGGCATTGACAATGTGATAATTTCGCGACATGATTAATGGAAGCAAAGTGTACTTACTATGTTTTTAATTTATCACTATTAATTTTAATTTTGCGACCGGTTTCGACACGTTAGTGTCATTGACGAGCATAGAGCAGTTTTCAAAGTGCTAGTCAATAACACTAACGTTTCAAAACCGGTCGCAAAATTAAAATTAATAGTGATAAATTATCAAATAAAATAAAATAAATATTTATTATTATTTTGTTTTGTGTTACTGTTGAGTAAGACTAACGCACGACCGGTTTCGCGGACTCCGAGTTCGCATCATCAGGTGCTGATCTATACTATAGTATAGATCAGCACCTGATGATGCGAACTCGGAGTCCGCGAAACCGGTCGTGCGTTAGTCTTACTCAACCGTAACACAAAACAATATAATAATAAATATTTATTTTATTTTATTTGATAATTTAAAATGAAGTGTTACAAAGTAAATGCCGATACAATTAATGAAATTAATAGTGATAATTTAAAAACATCGCAAGAAAACTCGCTCATATTAATCATTAAATAATAATACCTGTTATTTGAAAAATTGCTATATCATCCGTCGGTAATCGGTTTATAGTCGGTAAGTACCTACCCGAATGTTTGTGGACAATGCGCCCTCTGTCCAGTAAAAAATAAGCTTGAAAATATTAATCACCTGTACATATTATTACGTCATACGTAATATTATGTAGCCACCTACATTCATTCCATATTTATATGTGGTGCTACCCTTTTCGTGGTAGGGGTGACTGGATATATTATATATATATGGAAAGGTTAATAGGTTGAGCAACATACCTTTTACAAAACATTGTTTTAGAGATTAAATAATACACAGAAGCAAGGGAATACCTTTGGTTAAAATGTATCACAAATTTTACCATTTGCTAATTAAAGGATTAAATAAAATAAACATTTTTTTAAAGATATATCTGGCTTTTGTTATAAACCTTATACACCTTTTACAGTAAGCTAAAAGCTTGTGTCGTGAAAGGGGAGTTTGCCGGCACCTGGGATCGAACCACGAACCCCTTGTTAACGAGGCCGAGACTCTTCCTCCAGGCTACCGACGAACTCAATAATATTGGCATAATAAAGTTTAAATTCAAAAAAGTCTTTCAGTTGGTGGTGGATGATGATAAACAGTCTTTTTTCCAAAGCATACTTAAACCTACTCCCAATTTTCTGAGACTGATTGATACACTTTTAGGTCTTAAATCAGTCACAGATAACAGCTTTACTGGCCTGTGAACCTTACAATATTTAAGTTACACTGTAAAAGTCGGTTATAGCTGTTTGTCTGCATTGTATTTATAAAATTAAAAAAATACCATAAAAAATACCTTGATATTAAAAACTACAAGTAAGTACCTATAAATAGACAAACATTGTGATTTCCTAAATTCCCCTAATCCCCCATTTCCCCGTTTTTAGAGCACTGAGATATTTTATTTGTTTTTGCCAATGGCCTACTACATATACATGTTCTTGTTTAGAGGTGTTTTGAATAACGAACTTGATGAAATCATTTCATGTTTTTTTATCCTTTTAATAGATTTGTTAACACCGATATACTTGTAGGAAGACGTTACTTCTCTGTATATTTATTTGTCATGCATAAATTGAATTCAAATTGCGTTTTTATTTTGCACATCATATCTATTATTAATCAATGTATTGTATATGAACTTTGACAATTTAATTTTACTTAATTTTATCGACTTTTTTCTTGAAATTTATTTAACTTTGTTATTGACTTTCTATTGAATATTTCATTCCATTCTGTCTTAGAATAATTTGATTCGTATCTATTTATTTTGTATGTACTTTATTTTCTCACCTGCTGACATTCTAATTTTCCTAATAGCATATATTTTTTTTTTGTTCGAAAGTGTTGTTTTGTTCCTTGACATATTGATATAAATAATTTATTAACCGTGGACCTATTGTTTCCCATTGACTTCTGTTTTGCATTATTTTATTTTTTTGACTTGATATTAATTAATAACTCTATATTTACTTCTGTTTTGTATTATTTTATATTTTGACTGCTTTTTTGACTTGATATTAATTAATTACTCTATATTTACTTCTGTTTTGTATTATTTTATATTTTGACTGCTCTTTTGACTTGATATCAATTAATTACTCTTTATATAACTTAATTATTTTATATTTGACTTGTGATTTCTCATTATCGTGTCTGTTTGTATTTGTTGTCTATTATACTGTTGTTTTACATGTAAAAGGCTCACGCCGTATGCTGATGTAAATAAACAAATAAAATAAATAAATAAATAGAAACATGTTCACAGGTGTATATAATACAAATAATTATAAATAGAATTTTACCTACCTACATACAAACAAAGTAATAAATCAAAGCAGACGCTACAGCCCGGGCCGAACACATAGTAAGATATGTAAGAATCGTGTTCACAAATATAATATTATTTTCACACAGTTTATTATTATACAAAGGTACAGGCACTTATTCCTTTCTAGTATTATGTAGATACATAATATCAACAGCTCAAATTAGGTTCCTACCCAGGTAGGAAAAGACCGCAGGTGTCGAAACACGAAGTACATTTGTTGAAAACATTTTCTCATTTTTCATATACATACAGATCCAACTTTGCCAGACACACTTTCGTTTTCACAAACGAAATAATAAAATACGCAACATTACGACGTAGACTAACTGATAAAATGTGGCTATTTGAAAATAGCCTAGGCTATTTTTTAGACCCTCATCCAAATTATTCAGATATACATTATACTATATTTTAATATATGGGATTATAAAATCAAATTAAAATAATTTTATTGAGAATAATTTACACATAAAATATATACATACAATGAAAACAATTATACTAATCTTAATAATATCAATTTTACAATTAAAATTGAGCAGAGCTCATAATAATAATAATAACGGAGAGTATTTAAAGCGCCATCTTTGTGCCATAGCACCTCGAGGACGCTGTACATGATAATGTTCTAATGTTGGTGAATGTTGTCTATGAATACCGAAAGTGATCACTCGAGCCAACCTAGGGCCAATTCGTAACCGGTGAGATGCCTTTCCGATTAGATTTTGCACAATGCTATGTAGTGTATACATGGTTCTCCAATTGAGATGTCTGTTTGGTTTTGTCATCTGCACGTTGAGCCCAAATTCGGTTAAATAATTTAAAAAAATCTATATTTTTTTTAATATTCTTCGTAGTGCAAACATTAGCAAATTAAGAGATCGAATGATTCTATATTGATAAGTTTAGTCAAATTTGTTGAATATTAGTAAAACCCTATGAGTACTAGTACTCTTGAGAATGCCCATTGAAGTGGGCGAAAACGTTAGAGTTTAAATGAATATAGTGAAAATATAACAGTGTTTTAATTATTTATAAATTATTAAAACAGAATACAATATTTAAAAATAATTAGTAAAATAAAAAGTTTTTAGGTCCCTTCTGAATGTCTTAAGATCTGCAGCTTGCCTGAGCTCAAGAGGTAGTCCATTCCAGGGGTTGAGTCCCGCCACAGAAAAGGCTCTATCCCCGTAATTGGTTAAATTTTTCCTAGGCGGAGCTACCAATTCCAAGGACACACTCTGAGCAGATCTCAAGGCACACTGCCTCATACCTAGATTTTTCAACCTGCACAATTCAGCAATATAAACTGGGGCATCCTCATTCAGTGCCTTATTAACTAACATACACACTCTTACCTTATATCATTGTCACGATATAATGTTCATCAAAGTATACTAGTGTACACCGACACAATTAATAATTACTTTGAGGCCAATGTTATTGTAACGTTGTATTGGGAAAGAAGAATGTTCAGGCCATTGAAAATCTCACAGACGTAAGTACAGTCTTTGAATATTACTGGAGAGTATTTGTAGGTTATTTTCAAAGAAACCTATCATTTCTACTTTTCCTTAGTATAACATTTTGGTACACACGTACCTATAACTGCCTACACCTATTCACTTATTTCTAGCACATTGAATTGAACAGAAAAGAAAATATTATATTTTTATGACTAAAGTTAAGTAGGCACGCCTGAGAAAATTAAAAATTGATATTTTTTTCTATGTTATTTGCGTTCACAATTTTTTTTCGGTTACGTAGGTCAAAAAATTGATTTCATTAATATTAATACTTTTACAAGTATATTCTCACTTCGTTTCCTAGTTTGGGTAGGCAGAGAAAATGGAGGTGCATATTGCTATATCATTACCTACTTCTTTCGTATCTTCCACATTCATTCAAATTCTCACACATGCATCTCAATTTCTCCTACTCAACAGGCTTCATCGTTGATAATTTGATCGGCGTGGTCAAACCACGTAGTTTATGAATTCTACTCTTTCTCTCACCCTCTCTTTTAGATAAATACATCCTATTTGTCATATTTTCACCATCCATTCGTTCCACTTCGCTATCCACAACACTCCTCTCGCATCCACACATTCTCTCAATATCTTTTCCGCTCTTATCTCGCAACGTTTTACCAACCATTGTTCTATGCGATCAGCGATAATATATTTTTTCCTGACTGTTATTGTTACTCTTCTTATACTTATTTACTCAAAGAAATTGTTCTTACTTGTTGATAACGTTTAAAATTGTGATATTTTGTGAATAGGTTTTTAATAGTTCAGACAACGCTCTTTCTCAATACACCATTTCTATAACAAGGATATCAATGAAGATAAAATTTATGAGCGCATTGGAAAGAACTGTCTCTATCTGTTATTCAATCTATACCATCCAAGCACAAGCTACATGTGAGGTTACCAGCAGACCACCAGAAGACAGTCAATTGATGATGCAAACTACGTGGTTAAAGTTTGTTTCTAGAGGAGTATGATGAAAACTTTTGAAGGCCGATTCGGAAATCAAGTATTTGAAATAAAAAATAATTTTATTTATTTTTTATTTTATTTTCACAATATTAAAGAATCAAACAGTCATAACATTATATTATGTTAACAATTAATACACTCAACATGTGACCAGCGAAGATTCCACTCTTACCAGAAATGTCTTAGTCTTGAGAAAAAAAGCGAAAGTTAAAATTTTCTAAAAAAGTCAAAGTAAATTTAAAAACAATAATAATACAAAAATATAAAATATAACATACACATACATACATACCATCACGCCGCTTCCCTTGCGGTTAGGCAGAAAGGATCGAGCGCCACTTCCTTCTATCCTTGCACACATCTTTCGCTTCCGTCACTGTCATACAATTCCTCATGCATGCTCTCCTGTTCAACGTGCTCAACACGTGACCCTCCTGTAGGATTTGATTTAAATGATCTTGCCATTTAATGACGCGCGATCCTTTCTGCCTAACCGCAAGGGAAGCAGCGCTCGGAGTGATTAAATGTATATTATATATGCATTTTGTCTGAAATTGGTGAATATTGTTCCTAAATCTTATGTAATAATATATTAGGTAGGTACTTTCATGCATTTTCACCAACAACCGTCGGTATGTAAGTTGAGCTCTTTTGTATTATTGAACGTATGTATAATATTAACACCTTATCTGCATGGAGTTTCGCAACTGCGGATATCGTACAAGTATTATTATTATTATAATGTCAAAAGGGTATTAATATTTAATGCCACCTCATTTCACATTATCTAGTAATAACCTAGCCACGTTGTCATGTTCTCACAAGAAATTGTATACAGAGTGTAAAACATTTCATGATTTTTTTTTGAGAAATGCTAGAATTTATAATGTTGCTTACTTTTAAAGAATTGTGGCGTTATTTTTCAGTAGAGCATGAGAAAAAAATAAAATTAGTGAGAACATTCCATACAGAATCTTGATTTATATATATCCCAGGGTCTGGGTTGAAATTCCTTCATTAAAAAAATGTAATAAAATTATATTTTAAGAAACATTCTATATGGATCATACTCTGAACTTTCATATTATGGTTATTTCTAATATCATTTATTAATCTTTAAATACATGGGCTTTACGATTTAAATGAGTTGTGCATTATATACAAAAAATGTATGAATAGAATAAAACTTTCTAACTACCGTGGAACATCGCATGATTACATTATATCAAAATAAAAATTTTCAAAACGACCTGATCAGATTTCTTCAATCTCCTTTTGTGGGGAACCCTTTCAAGACATCCATCCCATATTTATCTTTATTGGTAGTCTCTCCTCATCTTCCAAGACACAACTTAAGATTTCTTCAGTCAAATAGAATAATTTGGGTCGATCTGAATAATTCCTCTAACATAATATAGTTTCTTGAAGTAGAATACATAACTAGTATTCTGTCTCATTAATAAGATTCCAAAATATATCAAGAATCCATGTCTAGTAATAAAACTAGAATTATATTCTAAGTAGAAACTAGGACCGCATCTGATTAAAATAAAAATTAGGAATTAGAGAATATTCTATTAATTACTCAATTAAGAATTTGACCAATTAATTATTTAGACATAGTTTCACCTACCTTATTGGCGGATTAAACACTAATTCACTATTTAAACTTTATATAAAAATGAATGTACATTTTAACATTCATTATAAATTAATAAAACCTTTTTCTTATTTTACACAAAATTATTTAAATATTACATATTGAGCCGTCGCACCGTAAGAGAAAGCAAAAACTACGTGCGCCTCTTTATATAACTTCGCTAAAGAATAACATTGTTACAAAATCTAACAGGTGACTTTTTGGGTGACTGAATTTTATTCTCTACATTTCCTGTCCGTATAATGTTGCAAACATTCAAAATTAATATTCAAAACATTCAAATGTGAATTAATCTGTCACAGAATATATAATATAAGGCAGGCAAAAGAAGATTTTGTAAAAGGATTCCGTAATAGGCGAATATTTGTTGAACATCATAAGACAAAACACATATTTGGAAGCTGTGTTTTATATATCACCTTATTGTATCACTACTACTACATATACCATCACGCCATATCCCACAAGAAGGGTGACTAGCAGACTAACCATATGTAATAAAGATATAAGCTGTCCTCTCTTTGGCAACAAACATTTAAGACATTCACAATGGAAATCACACCTCATAGTTGAATCATCATCATCATCGTATTCAAGCGACCCCTGTACATAGAATTATCGAAGAGCTATAGCGTCTTAGTTATTAATACAATATTCAATTGCCCGTGGCGACACCCGATGAATCTCCTCTATATATATATTTATATATATATTTAAAAAAGATATTATTGTTATAAACCCAGATACAACCTTATACACCTTTCACACTAAGCTAAAAGCTTGTGTCGTGAAAGGGGAGTTTGCCGGCACCAGGGATCGAACCACGGACCCCTTGATCACGAGGCCGAGACTCTACCTCCAGGCTTCCCCCGAACCCTAACCCTATCCCCGGCAAATCTACTTAGGGAACAATCCTCCACAATATGTTTTATAGTTTCAATCTGGCTACATGCGCATAGTTGGTGGTCTCTCTTGCCCCGTTAGTGGAAAAAATATCCGCATCTGCATTGCTGAATTGAAGATATAAAATATCTATATTTATTCAAACATCTGCCTTTTTCAAGACAATTTCTGGATGGGAGGATACGAGCTGCAACTGCGAGGAGGTGCAGAGTGATTGAGTGATTCTCACTTATTGCAATGCCCGCTGATGCGGAATGCATGTAATGAGAATGACCTTATGTTGGCAAATGACAAAGCGATATACGTCGTTGCATACTGGAGTGGCAAGGTCTGAAATTCGGACCCGAAATGTAAATAAGTAAGTACAGGATATTCTTAAACGTACGAAAAAAAATAGTGAACAATTCTTTGCCGGGTGCTTCACTGAACATAAAATAAAAACGGTAGAGTAGGAACATATTGTCGTCCCTGTATATTTAGTGATTATGTGTAGACTTGTAGTAGTACATAGTACAAAGTAATATAATAAATAAATAACGAACTACGTTTTCCTCAGGGATTTCTTCCACTACCACTATTACTACTACTACTACTACGAGGACTAAAATTAAGCATTATAATATAATACGTACATAAAATTACAACCTACTTCTCTATGAGTGTATGTGTTGGTTTTATTACTGCTACTAATAATATTATTATTATTATAATAAAACACTGTACTCTGCTACGTATATGTATATGTGTTTATTATTATCGTACACTACTTTTACTGTGATACTGCGATAGGGTCCCATTTACTACTACCCACCTCTTTAGGTATTATTATTATAATAAAACACTGTACTCTGCTACGTATATGTATATGTGTTTATTATTATCGTACACTACTTTTACTGTGATACTGCGATAGGGTCCCATTTACTACTACCCACCTCTTTAGGTATTATTATTATAATAAAACACTGTACTCTGCTACGTATATGTATATGTGTTTATTATTATCGTACACTACTTTTACTGTGATACTGCGATAGGGTCCCATTTACTACTACCCACCTCTTTAGGTTATAATATACCTTATCATCATCATCATCTCGCTTTTCTCGGGAGCACAGAGCGTATTTGCGCCATTCGATCTGCCTTTTTCCACAAAATTCCTATGCTCCGATTGTGTTTATATCTCCGATATAACAATATAGGAACGATTTGTTGTGAAAGAGGGATGTCCTGGACGTCACAACCTTTGCATACACTAGGCAAGTGCCTGTATCGAGGCAAAATATATATATTTTTTTATTTTTCAAATATTTACGGCCAAAGCCTTTAACATGTTAAACCTCTGTATACATACAAAACATGTAAACAAAGGAAAGACCTGTTACAAAAAAAGACACAAAACAATTAGACTAAAGAAACGAAAGTTTTACAGACAATATAACATTAATCATGTTATAATTATAAAAAAGATACAAAAATGTTAAAAAAAATTTGGTAAAGACATCACAAAGAGAAATCAAAGGTATATAAATGTCAAATATAGTAAAAAGTCAATTAGTTAAAATTCATAAGTTAAAAATTTGGTCAAGAACATTACAAAGAGAAATCAAAGTGGTATGAAATTGTTTAATAATATTTGTTTAATATAATTGTTTAATAATATTTTGTTAAATATATTTTGTGTTTGATTTTATTGGCACTTACAATGTGGTAGGTAATCACGAAAAAAAAAATTAAACTATATACAAACGTAGTTTATTTGTACACAGAAGCTTTTAACGTGAAATATATTTGCAAATTGCATTTATATTACGTGATATATAATATATAAAATAATATATATTTTGAAAGGGATTCGTAATGAGTAAATAGCTTACTTAGCATTATATATGCAAATGACTTCGTATTGAGTTAAATCTCATGGGTATATTCAGCAGCTAAATGAGAAATATATGTATATCTGAGAATCTAAGTACATATGTATACCAAATCGAAATTTTTAGGGAGATGTCATGTACCATAATAATATAAAGATAGAGCTTACAGAATTCTGTGATGGAAATTAAGTTACAATACATGTGTAGCTTAGATTAAATACATACACACTTGTCATATGTAATGAAAACTCATTTATGTAATTAATATTGTTGACTTACGGTATTTGGTGGAAGCTTATGTTCAATGAATAAAAATAAAACACTTATATTCGAGGCTATAAGTGCAAAGGTGGTGGTATGTTGAAATAACTTTATTTCTCGGATATTGCAGGAGTCCAAGGTATGTGGTTGGTTGCTGATTCAGTTGGTGCTTCAAGTAAAACTATTTAGAGTCTTCACAATTATTTATTAGTCACACAGGTTATATGTACAATGCACTTGCAAATACAGGAAAGTTGATTGTAATAGAGTTGATTGAAAAGAGATTGGAAAAGAGAAGGAAATGAAAAAGACAGCCGCTTGTTCTCAACAGCAAACAAAGATAATGTTTCCTACACTTTAAAAACAAAAACATTAATAAGCTGACAAAACTTCGCCATATTGTGATATTTCTTTGTTCTACAAATTAGCCAATTTTCGCCATTTATGTCGCTATATTCTCAAACCTGTCACACTGAACTACTTGTGTAAAGTCATGCTGTCATTGGTGGAATTAAGTCACCAGCGCCACACGGCGGCAAACATCCTAACTAATTTGTTTTGGCGTGTAATTTAAAACCTCTGATTTGAAAACTGAACAGTATGTACCTACTACCCACATTTTTTTATGGGTTACGATTCTGGTGTAAAATACATTCCTTAAATTATGAACTTTCAATAGTGGAGCAAACCAGCTTAAGATAATAAATAAATCAATTAAAATAATGTTCTGAAAAAAAATCATAAAAGCTTAACCAAATTTCAATTCATCATTACCTCATTATCTCCAAATGATCTAGTCTGGGATTACACTACTTTTGCACTGATAGCCTCAATTTTAGTTCTTCCACATTGACTTTATAAAAAAGAAAATCGCGACCCTGTTAGCAAAATCTTACGTTCTCATCGCTAACGCTTAGTAGGTATAATTGAATAATTTTTGAGTTTGTACGTTCACAGTGAAGTGAAAATTCATACTGATGATAGTATTTGTTTTATTATTTTTTTTATAAAATTACAGTTTATAATTCACGTAAATTTATTGGAAGAAACCTCGAATACTTTCGTCAATATATATACCGATTGAAATTTTCAACATTTTCAGTTCTCTTGAAAATGACAATCGGTATATATTGACGATAGTACTCGAGGTTTCTCTTAATATATTTAAGTGAAATATTAACTGTCATTTTAACAAAATAAATACTTTCACAATAATAGTTCTAAAGAGTTCGTCGGTAGCCTGGAGGTAGATTCTCGGCCTTATGAACATGAGGTCCGGGGTTCGATCCCAGGTGCCGGCAAACTCCCCTTTCACGACACAAGCTTTTAGCTTACTGTGAAAGGTGTATAAGGTTGTATTTGGGTTTATAACAAAACCCAGATATATCTTTTAAAAATTATGGCTTTGGTTCATTTCAAATCCATATTCATATTTCAAAACATCTTCGATAAACAATAAATTTTACACGCGTAAGACCATACGGGGTTTACATAGTTCTTGTGATATTTAAATAATAATTGCGTGAAATATTCCTACCCTTTTGATAATAATTTAAACACATTCATTATAATTCCGTCGCTTTGAATACGATTCTAACAATATATTTGTATGTAGGTACACATTAAAATATTATATATTTTAATGAGAGCGAAACCACACTATAGTGCAGTTAATGTGGTCGACCGATGGTACTTGGTGGAAATTCATGGTTAATTAATCACTGAAACTTGAACACTTGGATACTTAGTACCTCCATCTATCCATTTATACCATCATGGAATATCCCACACGTAGAGTAACCTGCAAATCAGCTCCATGTAATTAACATGTACCTAAATAAGCTCTTGCCTTTAAGTCACGAGGTCCCGAGTTCGATTACCGGCCAGGACAGATTGAAGAATAACCTTTTTCAAATTTTCCTAGGTCTGGATGTTACATGTATATGTGTTTAGTGCATTGTACCTATATATTATGGATATCTGATCCCATATCGAGCTAGTCCCAAACTGGAATATGTAGATGAAGGATTAACTATGTAACAGTTTCGAGGCATTTAGAATGTTTTTAAATGAGTACCCTCCAATGTATGCACTTCTGTTACTTGATTGTCATGTAAAGTTTCTGTGAAAGTAGACAATCAAGTAACAGAAAGCATTGCAGGATACTATTTAAAAAACATTCAAAATTCATTGAAAAACCTTGAACGTTTATACCTTCTGAAAAATGTTGGTTCGTGACATAGTGTTGTTTTGCTCTAATACACAATGTAAAGAAGAATAATGATAAATACACAATTTTGAAGATTGAATGAAGAAAGACTCACACATATACAATTATACATGCCTACGTTTATTTAGAGCGTAGGAATACAAAATATTTATTACAATGATAAGACTCAATTTTACAGCGTGCCCTTAGAATGATTGATTCTTATTCTGAGGGGGCCCTTAAATTATTTACAACAACTATTTTACAATAAAATGTTGAAGAGAGATAAAATATTTTTTATTCAATGCATACAACAATTAATACTAATAATTTAGGAATAACTATATTTTATATAAATTTAAACATCACTGCCGTATCAGATCCCCTGACGTTGGCGATTACTCTGGAGAATTCTTCCCTGTCCCATGCTATTCGGACCAGCTCTTCCACTTGGGTTATTCCGATCAATTGCCATATATTATTACGCAGCCACGACATCTGCCTCCTTCCCACTCCACGACGTCCCTGCTCAATCTTGCCCTCTATTATCAACTTTATAATCTATAATTTTTTATATATTTTTTACACTTAAACGTAAAGGACAAATAATAGCATTAAGAGTTTAGGTATTTATATACTTTTTATAAATTTAAACTGATTTTTCTTATTTCGATAATAATGATAGAAAAAAACCTGACCATAGAGGCTATAAGAGTTACATTATATTTTCTTTTCATTAAAGTGTAAAATATTTATTCAAAACTACGAATTATTCTATGTAAGCAACTAAAATACTATCCAATTAAGGAATATCTCGGGATTAAAAACATCCTTAATGCACTTTGAAAATCTGGTCCTTAATATATTATAAATAAATTAATGTACATTACGATGGGAAGAAAATAATTATGGGAGATTTTCGCAACGTGAGTTCAGTAATAATCTTCTGTTATAATCTTACAACGTTGTAGTAAGATTATAACTTAAGGTGGACGTATGCCCGAAAAGCTTTTTATTCAATACAACAATTAAGTGAAAGTTTACAGTGATTTATTTTAATGTCTGTTTTTATTACCTAAATTCAAATGAGTTTTCATAATATTTCCTCTTCGAAAATTGAAAAGTTTTTCTAAATTTATATTTGTGCTAATTTAATAAACCCCAGATGTCCCACTATGAAATTCACAACATATCGTGCCATTAAATAAAATAAAAATACATCGATATTTAGTTGTAAAATGTTTTAATATCATTACTAAATTTTCAACACTTTAAATCCCTTGTGGTTCATCCCAGATTAACAATTTACAAAGATACTAGGTACTACCTCCTTATGTTTTATTTACTTAATCCATCAAGATTACTTCCGAAGACGCAAACACACCCTGTCTAATTGTTATATTTTAAACAAACACCCTTCTGAGTTTGAATTTAATATTAGGCATGTTTACACATAGCTACTCTTTGTTCATAAATTTAAACACTGTATATAATTTTAATATTGTACTTATCGCAAAATACGTTTTGTAAATCAAATATACACATATTAAGAAAGAACTCTGTCGTATTATAATATAAAATTATATTTGATGAATACCTGACATTTAAAGAACACTAGAAAACTTCTGGAAAAGAGTGTGAGATCTACATATTCTTCTAATTTTCAAATTATCCTTGATCTGGGTATTACATGTAGGTGCCTATATTGTGTGTTTTGTGCATTGTTTATGCGTTATCGTTGCGTTAGTACCTACCCACAATACAAGATTCATTATATATTGATTAGGGACTAACTCGTTCTATGTCATTTGTCCATATATGTATGTTATTCTGTTACTGTTACAAGAGTTAATTAACATAATCTAAATGCGATCTAAATCTTGTCTCGACCTTAACTCTGTGATGCGCGAAGTGACTTCAATTGGAAATACGTGCATGCCAATCCCGCGGTAGCTGAAAATAATCGTTTTCAACATTCATTTACATGAATATTATGGTTGTATTATGTAATATCTTCCCTCTTCTGACTAACAGTCGTATCTGCCTAAATGTAAATTGTTCAGGAGAGCGTTTTTTGTGTTTTGCCGCGAATATTTTCGTCTCTCCTAGTTATATGATACAATGTAAATATATCACATTATTTTATTTGTACCTATTCTAATATATCTCAGAATCATTTTTGTGATGAAAGTTTGAGGAATTAGTAGATACAACACATTTTATTTAGAATAATTCGTAAATACGACAACAAATCAGAAAGCTATTCCTGGATAACGGTAGCAGTTACAGGTGTGATCTTCAGTGAGAACATGCAGGGCACATACCTAATTATATAAACTCATTGGTGATCATAACTCGATTTCGCCAAAAATGTCAGATACGACAGTTAGTCAGAAGAGGGACGATATAACTCTAAGAATGTACCAGACATTGGTGTATAGGTACCTTAATATTGTTGAGATATTTTTCAAATTTTATGGAATGTAACTTCTAATTTCGTCAAAGGAAAAATGAGACATTATTTTTTTTACTTTCCAAGAAATCAGATGATATAATTATTTGTATTTTATTACTGCATATTTTGTAGAACTCCATCATTTAATGTAAATAAAAACAAAAAAACTTTGTAGAGTTTTTTACATATTAAAATATAATTATTTAAAAAAAAAATTCGCGAGTAGTAGGGTTAAGATCAAGGCAAATAAGATCGTATTCAGATATTTCTACATACGTTTACAATCGTATCCAATATAATTGATATTTTCAACCGACGGTACTTGGTGGAAATTCATGTTGAATTAATTATAAATATTTTCGCTAGCCTGAAGATGAGAGCGAAAGCTCTTGAAAGCCGGCTCGTGTCTAGTAAAAAGTCACTATGGATATACTATAAATAAGTGTTTTATTTATAAATAATTCGTATCCAAGTAAGTAAGTTTTATTCTGAAAAACTGTCCGATACATATTGTGGGTTCAATACTACAACTAGTCAACTCAAATTTGATTGTTTTGAATTACTCATATTTCCGATGTTTGCCTTTAATATTTTGAGTAATTTCTAGTAATAATTATGAATTGAAAGGCTTCCTTATACTGTAATCAAAGTGTTTCAATAATTTATATATATATATATATAATTATGAAAGATGTAATAATTTATATTTATATATATTAACTATCCTTTTGAGTGTAATATCATGATTTATCCATTACCTCAAAACTATTGATGATATGTACCAAATTTAAAGAAATATGCTTATTTTTTAATGTAATAGATTTAAGATTTAAATTTTGGAATGTTTTCTCTGATAATTGTTTGTTTGCATGTGTGTATCATTGTGAAACTGTTTTGTGTATTATGAACTTTGAGTGACGCAAAGGTAACAACTGTCATGTCACTCATTGTTACTTAAATATATAATAAATAAATGTAAATAAACTTTGTATTTCAATGATTAATCACCAAAAGAAATTATATTTTTGATGTACAGCATATGACGTTACCAATTAAATCCCAGAGATGTAGAAACAGTCATATGTATATAGAAGCCCACGGAGAGGTCTTATTTCCGGGTGACATCCCTACCAATAAGACAACCGACCAATCACAAGTAATCGTTATATTATTATTTATCACATAATTATTTTCAATGGTTGCCTCACTGAAGCTCAGAAACGTGTTCACTACATGTGTTGCTGTGAATTGATCTAAGCCTTAATTATATTATTTATTATTATAAAGAATTAGGGTGAATTATTATCACAAGCATAAGCGCGTAATATAATATTTGGCGCTTTCAGTACAAGATTTCTTAATCAAACAACTTCCAAAGCGCTGATTGGTTGAGATTTTGAATAATTTATTGTTTTATGAACATATTATTTTAATGATTAATTATATGATACAAGTACACACAACGCTTTTATCTCAAGTGCAAACAACGAATTCTCATATTATTCAGTATTTGCTTTTTCATATTTATCATTTGAAAAGAAATGTTGTATTAACTAAATTTAAAGTTGGTGCGTTAAAATTTCTTGTGTTCCATCCAACCCTTATTTAATTGACTTAATACAAAATCATGTGTAAAAATTAAACAGTCCATTAATTTTACATACATTTTAAAACTTATATTAATATGTTGTGTGGTTTATGGCCGGTTTCAATTACCTATCTATCCGTGACTGTCGATTTAAATCAATGGTTTTAAATATAGAACACAATAGATTTCAATCGACAGTAGCGGATGGATAGATTATTGAAACCGGCCATAAGTAATTTACAAATTATAATATCTTCTTCAACTTGTAAAAGATCATCGATCTGTTTGCTTGGAATAAGGCTTCTCCTGCGATGCTGAGGACCAACTATCCTTCCATCTTTTTTTCTTTTCTTCTTCCATCATCTTCCTGTTAATCGTAGACCTAGTAGTATCTTGTTTGCGGCTCTTCTGTCGTTGCTTAAGCAGTCCACATGATTGTCCCTCCAGAGCCGTCCTCTATTTATAAGCAATTATTATGTTTAGGATTATTTTTTTGTAGACGACGATCAAGAGACATATATATGAACCATCTGAAGAAAGACATGAACTGTGGCTCATGCTTAAAATTAAAGAGACTAGCTGAAAGTAGGGAGTAATGGAGAAGAAAATCCAAACTTGTTGCGGACTAATCTAATGGATTGTATGGGTGTGAACACAAAAAAAGCAGGTTACCTGCTTTCCGATGCCTGCGTGTACCGGCGCCGAGAATGGTTACATGCATTTCAATAAACACGAACATAGTAAAAGCAGGATCGCCGTTTGTGATTTACTTTGCCAGCGCTTACCGGCACTGATCGGCGTTGGCAACCTGGTTTCTTTGTGTTTGCACCCTAACTCACTACATACACATATTTTTTTTTATCTAATACATGTGTGGATTCTTTGGGTAAAAAGTAAAGAAAATCAGTCAATCTCAATGGTTAGTTTGAATTGCAAAGTATAATATAAAACCAAATTCAACTGAATGTAATTTTAATAAAAATAATTACTACTTAATATCGATGAATATTCAGAAATAGTCTCATTTGCAAAATAAATTAATCCTCACACAAAATTAAAATATTCAAATACGAAAATCTGAAATGGAGACCTTCCCTTAATTGGAATGTTTTCTGTAACGACGGATCAAGCCACAAAATCATAAAAAAATGCTTGTAGCATAATTGACACAAAAAATTAATATTTAAATTATTTTTTTGTTACAATAAATGATTAATGGAAATTAATCTTCACCTTTCTGTCAGTAAAAAACATCAATTATCAGGTTCTTTTTTTTTCTAGAATTCAGCATTTTATAAAGTAGGTAACATTTATTTATCTACATTCTTATTCTTAACTGTACATTGGTAGCAAGTAAATTTTCACAAAAATACATTTAAATCAAATACGATCAATAAACAGGCGGAGAATTCATTGCGGAGTATTTTAACACATCAAATTATTTATTTATTTATTTTATTCTTCACTGTACATTGGTTACAATATTACAAAATAAAACAGTGTCATATAAATATCAGTTATACAATTCAATTTACAGAGGGCGAGTTTATCGCTAAAATGCGATGTCTTCCAACTAACCCGCTTATTAAAATTAAAACAACAAAAAATTATCACATAAGACAGCATCACTTTATCTGTTAGTTTCTCAGACAGAGCTTGAAACTGCCACATTAATCAACTTTATTTCAGTTATATCAGTTTACTGGCTGCCCCAAATATAGAAAAACACCTAGATAGTATAGAGTTATAGAGAAAATTATTTCAGTTTTAAACATGACACATTGTTACAGAACACAGTCCAATTATTCTTAAAGACGCTTAACGCTAAAGTGTAATTAAAACGACGACTCAATTTTAAAAAGAGAATGAAAAAAAAAGCAAAAGAGAAACGTTACTAGAATGATGACGAAACTCATTCGTATTTTGAATTAAGAGAACATTTTTCCACTTCAGGCGATGAAGACAGAGAACAAGATTAAATTATGGTATTTTTGACGGGAAGAGGGAATAACAAAAAAAGAAAAAAAAAACAAATATTCTCCCTACTGTATTATTTCGTACTTTGAAAATACAAAAAAATGTATTCCATAAAAACGAAATAAAATATCGTATACTTTAACCATTCAGTTTTAGAGGTGTGTCATGGTATGGTATAGGTTATTTTAGTATCTAATGAAAGGGATGTTCGGTAGCTATTCGATTTCTGATATTTATTTATTTATTTATTTATTCATGAATATACGGCAATATGCCTTTTATTACATAATCATTATAGTTGACAATATCAATGAATTAAAAACCATAACAAAAATACATACACAAATATAAAAACAATAAAATGACCACAATTACAATACATACCTACTCGATCAAAAATATAGTGTTCCAAATCCATACAAGTATACACAACAATAGAAAACCATCTAGAAACCCAGAAAAGAAAGAAATATATCCGGTTATTTTTCACAAGTCCACCAGTATCATAATAATTATCCGGGATAGTTGGAAGACATCGCATTCTAGCGACAGACTCGCCCTCTGTACATTGAATAACTGATATTTTTATGATACTTTGTATTGATTTGAAATAATGTAACCAATGTCAATGAAATAAATAAATAAATAATTATTTACCTACCTGCTTACTTCTAAATTCCGATGGCTTACAACCCTTGATGGGTCTTGGCCTCCTAAGCATTGGATCTCTAAGTCTTTATGTATTTGACTCTTTTAGATATTTCTCTTAGTGATCATCTCGCCATGGCATATTATCTCAATATGTTGTATTTCATATAATGTGCAAGAAGAATAAATAAGTTAATATATTTTCAATAATTATAAAAATAAAATATCCCCCCTTATTTCACGCAAAATAATTCAATCGAAACTAAAGACATCATAACAGTGATCTGCAAATTCGATCGTCGGATAAACGACTATTCGGTTAAGATTCTTGCCGGTTATACGGTATAACTGCAAGCTGCAACTAAAATATTATCCTATTCATCACCCCTGCCTACACTATTGGGCATAAGTGTGAACACTTTTTGACAAAATGTATTTTAGAAACATCACCCCTGCCTACACTATTGGGCATAAGTGTGGACACTTTTTGACAAAATGTATTTTTGAAAACATTCAAATCTCAAATTCTAACACATTGAATTTATGCGTGCAATACACACAATTATAAAGATTTTTTTGATAATATATATTTTACCTTCAAATTTGAGCAGAACACATGCTTTGGGGGATTATAGGGTTTTTTTTTTTTAATTTTATTAAAAGATCTTCCTACCCGGCGTCACCAGGAAGAATTTCATAATTTTTTTTTCATTATGGCAACACGTGACAGCGGAATTGTCATACAAACGTCACTTTCATACAAAAATACAATTTATCTTTCCGACTTTTCCGTTGGATTTTCCAAAAAATTTCTTTCATGCAAACCGTCTACTGATAAAAACGAACACAAAAAAGCATCAGTCAAGTCGGTTCAACCGTTCTCAAGTTATGGGGGAACATATATACATGGTCAACTCATATTTATTTATAAAGATATTCCATGAATCATTGCTATTAAACATCATGTTTCTTCATAAATTAACCATCAAACAATGCATACTCATGTGATTAAATAATAATATTAATATGAACGATTTATTTAACATATTTGTCCAATTCTACGATTTAACAGCGGTTTATAAAAGTTCCGTGTACCTATACATTTTGTTTTTTGAGCATTACAAAAGATATGCACAAAATATTATGAATCGCATGAATAAGTATTGTTTTATGATATTTTCAAAAAACAAATGCTTACATATTCAAAAAAGAAGAAATATATTGCATTCTATGTTCAAAAATATATTGTGTTAAAAAGTGTCCACATTTATACCCAATAGTGTAGGTATATACATAAGTATATTAGTGTATTGTATGGTGTCGTTGTTTATGGAAAAATGTAAGCGGGTTTTATGTAGGTTTTATTTTGTTCTTTTGTCTCGTGGGATAGGAGCTTTTTGTATTTTTCGTACCGTGCCAGTGAGTGTGTTATTTGCAAGTTTGTAAAGTATTTTATATATAATGAAAATGTTTTTAACTATATGGTCGCCCGTGATTATATCTATTTCTCCACACGCTTTGTAGATAGAAATTTTTTAAATTATTTTTTAGAATACTTTTGCAACTAATAATTAGCAAAAACGACGCTACTTTGTTGAAAAAGCAACATTTTTAACGATGCAAAAGTATAATTACTTCAACATTGCACGCTAGAGGAATAATTTACAGCTTTCATCTTTGATGTGGGCTACCCAAGTCAGATTTTGGTCGAAACTAATACGTAAGTTTTTTACTGTTCATGAAAATTCAACAGTGTTTGAAGAATTATTTTATCTATTTGAAGTCAAAGACGGTTATCTTTAGATATCCAACCAATGTGTTGGCTAAAGTCTAAGATTTATTGCGTAAAACTAAGCAAAATCGTTTTTGCTTAGCTTTATCTTGTATCGTTATGGCTGGATACAATTTATTACAATAAAAATATCGCTTATCTTATGTAACTCAAAAAATACATGAATAGATACATAGATACAAGCCTACGCGGTTTATATTTTTCTTTGATACTAATATCTCTTCCCCCATTCATCTATACCATCACGACATTTCCTATGAATGGGGTAGCCAGCGGACCAACTTGAGTTCGTCGGTAGTCTGGAGGTAGAGTCTCGGCCTTCAGAATATGGGGTCCGTGGTTCGATCCCAGGTGCCGGCAAACTCCATTTTCACGGCACAAGCTTTTAGCTTAGTGTGAAAGGTGTATAAGGTTGTATTTGGGTTTATAACAAACACAGATATATATTTTTTTCAAAAAAAAAACTGCGTGTAGAAAACATGCGAATCGTTCTCTTTGTGCCAAAGTTGAAGGTATTTAAGATGAGTGGCATAACTCATATCTGAATTAAAGATGTTAAATGTCTTTCAAGGGATATTTTACGAATACTTAAAAATAATACAAAACACTCAAAAACTTACAGAAAATAGCGCGAGCCCTATTCTTTTTCGATCTACATGTAGATAATGTACATCCTACATACCATCAGGCCGTTTCCCTCGTGGTATAGGCAAAAAGGATCGAGCGCAACTTCCTTCTATCCTCGTATAACCCAGTATTACAAAATATTAGTAAATACGTAACACTGGATACAAAACCTTTCATTTCGTCAGAATTTCAGTTCAGGAACTCAGCTTCACCATTCAAAGTTGAAATTAAAGGATTGCAAGGGTGGTGACCTACATATGTACGTTCTGACTGTTCTATAACAACTTATATTTTCTGATTAATGGCTAACAATATTCAGTACAAAATCTGTATACTTTATCCTTAAAGTAAAGCCGGTTTCACTCTATGAAACTTACTTTCCACTTGTAGTTTTTCGCTTTCGCGCGATGTGATTTGAACCGTTGTAAAAAATATATTTCATATGAATTTAATGTAATTGTATTTCACAGAGAATGTAAATTATAAGTATGTAGTTCAAACGTAGATATATCTTTCAGAATGTACCAACAGTTCCTATAACAACGATATCAAAATGCTAGGAACGTTGTACTTAACACAATTGGCACAAAATTGCTCTATGTAAATGTAAGAGACTCATTTTTATTCTGTAAGTACTTCATAGGACAGCATTTAGAAGCAAATAGAATGGAAATATAATGATAGATATGTATTATCGTTCTAATTTGATGAATGGAAAAATTAACGTTTTTGGAATATTGGAGAAAATTGTCTTCACTTTAAACATTGAATTACGCATAAATTCACTTTGTATAACGATAGGTAATAATATTACGGTTCAATCCAGACAAAATTTGAACACTGGATACAAAACCAACAACTGATACTCTTTTCTCTAATCTGTAAGTGATACACATCTTACCATGGAACCATGCCTATCATAATATTTATCATATTAACACTGTCGTAGGTGTGAATAATCCAGTTTATACGAAAACGAAAAACTAACTCGTTTTGTGTTTGTAATCTGAACCTAAATCTTCTCATTCACAGTGTAGTCTGAAACCAAACGTTTAGATCAACAAGTTTATTGTCAAAGTAAATTCATGCGTAATTTGTTAGACACACGTTGTACTGTGAATGTTTACGTTAATACAGCACACAAATAACGCTATGTAGTAAATGTCAAATATCCTAAAATTTATGTAGAATCAATTTCTCAATAAATAATAATTATAGACCTCCAATCTATTTTACATTAAAGATATTGTGTTTTATGTATAAGAGGCAACAGCCGTTTATTGCAAAAATAAATTGATAAATATTCCAACATCTTGAAATATACCTTCAAATTAAGTATTGAATGAGTTTTTAAAGACATAATAAGAACAAACCAAAGAATTGAATTGATGTCATTAAATTCGATAGTAAAACTAACGTTACTTTCTTATACAAGAAACACTTATAACGTTTTTATATTCGAGTATCTTTGAAGAAGCTGTTATCGTCATACTTCACACTTAATTCTGTCTCTCTGCTTAAATGGTATCTTCGTAGCAGTATTAATATCAGCTAGTATCCACTGTGGCTCTATATTAAGGAGATACCGTGTTTTACGATCTCTCAGAATCTTACTGTATTAGGTAGGTATAAAGGGAAGGGTTTTACATCAAACTATAATCTTCTAAGGCTTAATACTGTAATAGAATCAAAGGACCTTTGTACCACCTTCTTCTCTAAATGGAATTAGATAATTTTATTCATTCAGTTCAATAATACTGACTGACGATTCTTGGGGCCAATATTTAAATGTACCCTTATTAAAGTGACGCTTACCCCGAGCAAGCCCTTCATTTGAAAAAATAAGCTTTTACATAAAATGACATAACATAACATTACCTACATGTGTGGACGATTCACACAGATCGAGCTAGTCCCAAATTAAGATATTAATATGTATTACCTATGGGTACTAACACGACTATACACACATATACGATGCAGTAAACACATATACAGTCATGTAACACCCATACCCAGGATAATTTGAAAAGTCATTCTTAATTTTGTCTTGGCCGGGAATCAAACCCGGCAAGAGCGTTAACCTCTGCCCCACACCGGTCGTTAGTTCATTACGATTCAAAATTTTACAATACTTTACACCAAAATGTAAATGGTAGATAGAGTGAGCCTCAGTGACATAATTATTATAAAAGCCATTGTGGCTAGATTTTTTTCAACGTTAGATTGATAACTTTAAATTGTCAATAATGATAATAATTCCTTAATTTAAGGGCTGATAGGTATCATTGAGTGTCATTCAATATGTCTCTTACATTTTGGTATAAAATATTTTGAAATATTTAAGCTTATAGGATGTGAGTGCAAATTTAACTAAGTTAAGAACTAGTTAAGGATAGACGTCACCCTTGGAGTACATTGAGATATTGGGTCTTAGTGAAATATCATAATAAAAACACACAGTAATGATGACTTGAATGGTTATTTTTATATACAGTTAGATCACTGGTAACTCCATTATCTACTTACCATTAGTAATTTCACTTAATTTCAATGTAGATTTGAACAAGTCGGCTCTCGGGAACTTTCGTTCTCATCTTCAGGTAAAAATATTCTAATGCCATCCAACCATCTACATCATCACGATGACTGTCACGAGTGTGGTGTCTAGTGGTAAAACTGCTTGTTATAAATATGCAAGTCGTCCTCTCCGTGCCAAAAAAAGTTAAGACAATGGAGTTGCATACCTCATCACAAAACTAAAGATTTTAAATATTTTTCATGCTGATTTTTTATGAATTTTTCCTTTAACAACACACTCGAAAACTCATAGAAAAGAGTGAGGGTCTTTTCCTTTCCGTAGACTCCACGAGATATACTACAATGGCATAAAATTATACGTCTTATACAGTCAAAATTATGTATGTGCTTGTTTCAATTTAACCTTTTTAGGACCACTTTAATGTTGGGTATTATAATACTGTTAAATTTACCATAGAAATAACACAACACACTGAATTAGTTAATAATATAGGATTAAGTAACAACTTAGTATGTAACTAAACTCAACTTTTACTGGAAGATTTCAAGTTAAGTAAGTGTTTAGTTACAGCATTTAACCAAATAGGCCCAATTAAGGAAGTTTAATAGAGCGTGTTTCATTTGTTTTTACAGTGGCATTATTTCTAAATATCGCTACTCAAGATTTTACATTCATTATTTGAAGCTCATTCCATCGCAGTATAAAATTCAACCACATGGAAAGAGTTTCTTTAATTGCGAATAAAAATAACTATATGAGAATAAAGACTTGAATTAGATTGACAAAAAATATAATTTGAAAATTTCACGAATTATTAAGAACCATACATCCCATAACATCATCTCCCACAAGTATAATAGCCAGCTGACTAACTTAAGGGGCCCCTTTAGCAAAAACGATAAAACATTCAATTTTCAACAAGTTTGGTACACAAACTCTCAAAACTTGTTGAACCTACGAACATTTTGATTTGATAAAATATAAAAACAAATATTATTTACCAATATCAAACTTTAACTTTAAAAAAAAACTTGATTTTAGCTTCATAATATTCGTTTATAAAAAAGCATATTTCTAAAAATCGAATTCGGGGGTGTGTTTGGTACATAAATGCACGAAAACTCTACAAGTTTTCATCTATTTTTTTTAGTATTAAGAATACATGGATAGTTATTACAATTATAGAATAAAAAAAATCTATTTTTTTGTTTTTTTTTTCATGGATATTGACCAATTTAAAAAATATTTTTTTGATAAAATTTCTCAAATTTTGTGACCAACTTCAACTCAATCAATGTCCTATGAACCATCCATCTGATAAACATGTGTCCCACAAACACATTCGAAAAAGTACTACGGTATTTGCAAGACCTTAAAAACGGGGCGATTCAGTGGCTATGGAATTTGGAGGTCAAGTTATGAGCTATCATAAGAAGAATAAATCAATATTTTTCAATTTGCATATTATCTATGCTTCTGACGCAACAGCAAATTACCTAAAAATATCTACCCACTACCATTACCCAAAAGATAGATAGTTTCTCATGCATACTTACAAGTTGCACTAAGCCAGCACTTATAAATAAGTTATGAGCTACCATAAGAAGAATAAATCGATATTTTTCAATTTGCATATTATCTATGTTTCTGACGCAACAGCAAATTACCTAAAAATATCTACCCACTACCATTACCCAAAAGATAGATAGTTTCTCATGCATACTTACTAGTTGCACTAAGCCAGCACTTATAAATAATTTATTCGATATAAAGCATCGTAATAAACTAGACGTGAGGAGGGTGAGAGTAAGTAACAAGTTTGTTTTGAGAAACGTGACTCGTTAAAACTATTCATTCCATTAGAATCACCCGCTAAAGTGATCCGAATCACTTGTAGAATGAATTACTAACTTTAAATATACTTCAAACTCAGCATTAATTAATACCTTTATAATATTTAAATTCAGGAATAAACTTGATTTTGAATAAAAAATATTTTGAAATAAATTATTAATTTTGAAGAATGCAATTGATTCCTCAAAAATAAAATGGAATGGAATTCTATTTGTAAGTTAATTTATTTCTAACGATAGAAAAAATGCTTTCAGTATTCGACGCATATTTAAAAAAAATAGCTTTTTGAAATCAAATATTTTTTGATTTTCACGATAAGAATAATTTATTATTTGTTTATACAACTCAAACTATTCCATTTTAATCAGAAATAGAACATAGCTCAATAGAATGAATCAAATACATAATATATTAAAATCTATCAAAAGACATTTCTAAACAAACTCAGTGATTCGATTCACCATTACACTCCTCCCTAAACTATTGGATATGCTAGAGCTAGAGTAATAGACATTATAAATAGCTTGCGTCGTAGCACTAATCGAGATTAGGCGTTGATGGCATGACAAGAACCAACAAAACATTAAATTTAACAATTCACACACTTATCAGCGGTGTTGTGCTTAATCATTCATGTCACAGCTTACTGGTCGTAAATTACACATATTACCCTGCCTACAAACTAACAAGAGCAAAACATAAAACGTGATAAATGGCCTTGTTAAGCAGCAGGGGCTATTTTGCGAGAATGTACCATACCTCAAATGTAACAATTTTTTTTCATGTCTGTTACTGGGTAGAGTAACTCAATGAAAATTTTCTAGATTCAATCCTAGGGATTGAACGGTGGCATTCTTATCCAATCCAAACAAATTTATCTCTAACTTTCCTCCCAGAGACAGAATAAAGAAACCAACCTCCTACATTAACCTGACAATTGAATCATTTTTGCATTTTTATACACAGATTTTGTTAATTATACATATTTATAGCTTCCTTTTTTACTATTGTAATTTGGTTTTGTTTTAACACCTTTGGGTCAGTTGGAAGAGATCGCGCCTTTGCGATAAACACGCCCTCTGTATATTGACTGTATCTAACTTGAATGTTTACCTTTTATCGTCGTTGCATATTCAAAAAGGGTAATGTGAATTCATTAATGTTTTGACATTTCCAGAATAAACTGCTCAAAATGACATCATAACCATTTTATAAAGTGATTATTTGTATCAAATATTAAAATTCAATACTTAAAGAATAATATCACATGCCAATAAAAAGTCCAAACTAAAATTTTAATACCTTTATGAACAGTTTTAAAAGAGTATGCCCAAATAAAAATGTGCCCACATGTCTCTTTTTGAACATGCAACGACGTTATGTTATTGTTTGTTATCAATGTACAGCAAAGAATTAATAAAATAAATAAATAAACATATTATTATGTATATTTTAACATAATTATAAATCGTTCTATTTAAGTCAAGCAATAAGAAACCTATTTACAATTCGATGGCATCAAACATGATTAGCCAATATTTCATTTCTTAACGAAAGAAATCAAAAATACCTACCTAATTATGTTTTATAGATATCTGCCTATCACAGGACACTCAGAAACTCACATAAAAAATAATAGACCTTTTTTATCCAGAAACAATATGACAGAGTGTAACTGAATTATTCTAGACAATGTTTGAATTTTGTATTTGCTTAATATTTTATTAATATTATTTATAAACGTAGTGGTAACCTTGGCCACCATTCAGAATACTGAGTTCATGTTTTGATATTACATAGATTTCTTTATCATTTATTTTATTTATATATTATTATTATTCGTTTCTCTTCTGCTTTCTCTTCTGAGTACCTACTTTCCCCTCCCTACTAACCCTGAATGTGGAAAAGTGAGATAATTATGTATATACATACCTACTATATCAGTACATCCTTCTGACCTGCCATTTATATCACTCAGAGAGTTTTTCCCGATAATTACTAGAGACACTAAACAAAATAGTCCGGAGCTCCAAATGTTTATTGCTTGTAACGTTACGTAATATTATAGATGTTTTGACATTTCTTTACGTCTGTTAGGTTACGTTACGTTATTTCTGATATTTCTTACATGATACGTAACGACAATTTGTTTATTTAAATAAAGAAGGCCACACAGAGTTCACTGCACGGGGTCTGGCACATGGCGGAAAATCGCTCAAGGTGGAGACAGATGGTCTGCAGAACGAAGGATATGAAGCAAACGATGGACACGATCCTCAGGAGTGAGATTTAGGGACCGACGGAGATGATGATGATAATTTATTTATTTATCATTCAATTAACGGCTAAAATAGCCATTGAGAATATTATATCCATTAACGTACAATTCATAGGTTGGTGTGAAGCATACAAATCGTTGCCGTGGATGTGAAGTGATCCAACCCACACAACAGACATTCCGAGAAAAAGGGTGTTGAAGTTTCGCTGTCACATCCGAAAATACTAATCTGACAATAACTAAGTTATTTTTGCATGGATTTCGCTAAAATATTAAAGAATTTTTATATTTTAGAAGTAAACACGAATTTATCACTTGGGTTATTTCACCGCTGTAGCTGAGAAAGATCCACCTGTAGAAAAGTTGTTGGAAAGTTACGCGCTATGCGGCTTGGGTCTTTTCACTTCTATAATTTAATTGAATTATTTGTTCCTACATGCGTTAGTGAAATGATCTAACACACTTGAAATGATGTAAAAAGACTTAACATCTCTTCACAATCTTCCAAAAATGCCCTTTAGGAATATCAAATCACTTATTTCTCTTCACCACTATGTTCTCCGTGGTTTTCTGAACAAAACTGCATACTTAACTCATTTTTCAAAAAAGGATCACTTCACCTCCACAATATTTAATATTGAATCTCTTCGGTGTGATAGTGGTATATAAATACAAGTAAATATAATCGACATAACAAACATAATATTCAAACAAAATATAATGAGAAGGTATGTACAAACCATACACAAACAATATCCCTTTTATTTTTATACAACGCATAGACAATTGCATCTATAATGCAACATTTTTGCTAAGCATAGGACAACATATTGACTGCTCAATTCCATAACCTAAAAATGTAGAAGTGTGTGATATTCGAGAAATCACGATTTTTGTAATTTTGATATTTTATTTTATTTTTTGTTTCATAATGTTCGCAAACATACCGTAATTATAATATAGTATAGTACCTACAAATAGATAAAAAAAATCGCACATAAACCAGCAAAGTTTGCTTACACACTATTGATATTACGCTTTAAATAACACAACAGACAATGAAAAACACCATATTATAATAAACGCACTGTAAAAGACATACGTTGTCTAAGTTCCATTCAATAGTTAAACTTTATATTTTATATATGTAATGAAGGGAACCGTGTATTTTTTATAGTTTTTATTTTGTTTTTGGAATTGAAAGGGTTGCATTTATTTTGTGTTTTACCAATTAAATAAAAAAAAATTAAAATTTCTACTTGCTGAGTCGATATTACGATCCATCGACTTCGTCATAGATAATAATATGAAACCATCACAGAATTCCATACAAAACCTAGAACCCTGACTCATTTACAAAAGTGAGGCAAAAAATCTTTGATTTTTTGACAGCGCGGTTGGCGAAAGCGTGTGGTGTTTCCTACATTTTATGAAGTATTTCTCGCATTTTTATAAAAATATATGATTTTTACATTTATAAAAACGTAATTGGACAATTTTCGAAGTTCTTGTCGACGTTTTAAGCGATTTACCACACTTCTTTTCGTCAACCGATCTGTCAAAAGTGCCCAAAAATGGTGCCTCACTTTATTACAATGAAAATACATACGAGTACACCATCTAGGTATTATATATATAAAAATCTATGGAAACAATTTAAAATGATCACGTGACAATTAAATAAAAACTCCGGTACCTCGATCTCTTTTTGCATTACTGCTGTTTCAATGGTTAATGTACGAAAAATGTAAAGAAGAACAAAATATTTTTTTTTCTCTAGTATTCTCTGATTTTCTCTCACGATACTGTATATCATTATTTTGCCCTTTTTTCACCCACGCCAACACTCTCCCATTATGTAGGGTGTTGTTACGTTTTTTTACTATTTTTTTTTTAAAAGGATAACGGTAATGAAATGTTGTCTTTATTTTTTGAGGAAGTTGTTTAGTGTTTTTGGTGTTTATTATTGGCTTTTTTAAAACAAAAATAACAGATTAAATGGCTTTTATCTACATTTTTTAATGTATTCGCCTGATTTATTTTTACTTGATGTTTGTTCAATTTTTCTTTTAGATAGTTTTGTTTTATCATTCGCATTTTGTTTATATTTTGATAAGACATTTTTATATCCTCCATACGGATAAATTATATTTTAATAGCTCTTTTTTTGTTTAAGATATGTTTGCCAACCTATCCTTAATGTCCTTTTTCTTTGTTAAAATGGAGGGGACAGTTTTATATTAATATCATGCAGCTGGCCGGCTTGGTTACGCACTTTTGGTATAAGCCGTGATAGTAAAGTAGCAATACTGAATAGCTATTTTCTGTAGTGTCTATTATAGGGGTAAGACAATGGTTCTAGTCAGGTCATATTTTGAGAATCTCCAATGATAGTAGACCAAAAAAAGCACTTTTTTTCATTATCAAGGATTTCGACGACCCAATCGTCTCACTTCCAGAATTCGCTCTTATATTCATTCTTATAACAACGGCATAAGAGCTCTGAGAGTGTAGTGGAAAAAGGTGACTCAATCTGCGCACAAACGAAAAGGATGGTTTCTGACCTGTACTCTCCTGAGGAACGTTGAAGGGCGAAGATAGTTTCTTAGTTCTTCTATCAAAATATTTGATTAATCTACATATATAAAATTAATTTGCATGTATAAAAATAAATAGCTTCACGATTTAAAGACATTATTAATTTATTATTTTCGACATAAAAAATACCCTTCAATAATGCTTTCATCAAACTATAAAAAAAATGTGAAAAGAATATACGTACCTAATTTTGATTAAAAGCACTCTTCAGTTTCCTCCCTGGGTTATTGAGATAAACTTTAAAGGTAAAAGAAAAATAATAATTTCAATAACTGAAAAAAGCTCAAAAATTAAGTTTGTATTTCAGAAATGAAGGTTATATATTTTAAACGTTATTCTATCTTAATCAATTATTTACTTCTCAATTTCATTTAAACTTAATAAAAACAAAAAAATAAAGCTTCTTATATTTGAAGAGTTCCAAATGAAAATAATAATAAACATAATTAATTCGCAAGAAAACGGTCATTAATTTAATTTCTTTGTTTCACAAGATTGCGCTGCGAATGTTAAATTGAAAATCTTATCTTAGCAGATATTTATAATACCGTTTGCCCTTATTTAAATTTGTTTATTCGTCTTACAAAAAGTTATTCGAAAAAATATTCAATCTTTTATTTTGCTTATTTTATCATTGTCTATTCTTGTAATGGTTTTCGACTTCTTAATAGATTTTGCATGTGATTAGAATATAATTAATGTTAATGAGGAGCATATAATAAATAAATAAATAAATAAAGCTTTATTGGCATCAATATATAATGTGTACATGTTTTTTGTTCCAATAAATATGTGGTATATGTGGGTTAATTGGAACAAAACGCGCCTCTGAAATAATCTCCCCACTCTATATATTGATTGTATGATTGTATGTATTCAAATAATTGTATTATTATGCAAAATTGCTTATGAACAATGTACAATGAAAAATTAATAAATTAATACGCCTGTTAAGCGGTCTTTGTGGCACGGAGGTAACGCTCTTGCCTTTGAGTCACGAGGTCTCGGGTTCGATTCCCGGTTAGGGCAAAGTGGAGAATGTCATTTTCAAATTGTCTTGGGTCTGGGTGTAGCATGTACACGTGTTTGGTGTATTAGTCATGAGTATCGTCACGTTAGTACCCATATACAAGATTTGTGTCTTAATTTGGGACTAGCTCGATCGGTGTGAATTGCCAATTAAAAAATAATACTTTGAATAGAGAAGGCTGGTTTCTGTTCTATGCAATTGGTTTATAACGTTTCTGAAGAACAGTTAGATCAATTTAAGATCCTATATTTTTATAAGGTTTTGAAGATATTATGTTTGTTTATTTTATTATAATAAATCTGTCTTATATATTGTTTCAGATCTCATCATTTTGGAGTAATTTTTGGTGTTTGTGGTCAAAAATACCCCGTGAGATCAACAGAATTGTGAGTATTTTTTTATCCTTCTATATTACAAAATATGACGAATGATGAGAAGACGAAGAGTATGGATGACATAGGGACTGACATTCCTGCAACATCCATGGGTGACGGAGGGTGCAACCCTTAATGTGAGTCCTAGTGAGTAGTATTATAGATGTTAGTAGTCTAATAGGAAATACTTTAGGCACTAACTTCTGTCTTTGACAGGGTAACTGCAAAATTGATAGAAAAGAGTGGGTGACACATCTTGTACCGGGACTATATGGGTGTTCACCCTTTTATCAAACTAAACTGTATATTAAAGGGCGAATTTTTTCAAAGTGTCTTTGTATTGTTTTTCGCATACCGTATTCGAAACATGTGATACATGATAGCAGTTTTGTATGTATTATGTATAGAAATCACGTATACCTAGATGTAATAACATAGTTTGTACTACTCTCTATGAAAAACAATTGTTGGTAATAAATAGCTTGCACATGCTTAGTATTTGTCATTAGCACTAGACTTTTATCTATGAGTCAATATTTCGACAAGAAAATGCTGCAAGAGGAAGTGAATAAAAAACGCTATTCATTTCTTACATCAAATTGGTATCTCATCTTCATACTCTTTTTATCTTTTTGCTTTTTGTGTCATAAAATGGGCAGAGTTTTTTAAGTTTTTAAAAGATTGTTATGGCAATTTTATTAAAACTGAACGTTTAACCCTCTGCAACTGACGTGAGGTCTGTCAGACACCGCGAATTTTTTTTTTTGCAACAACGTTGCTATTTTGAGTCCTATCTTTCCGTTTCGCTCAGTAGCTTCCTAATTTCTGTTCCTTTAATCATCAGTACAGTAACGACGGCCGTCGTGAGTACATGTGTGGATCTATAGCTGATGGGTGTCTGACATACCTCACGTCAGTAATAAATGATGGGTCTGTTAGACCTAACGTCAGTAACATAGTAATTTTTTCATAGTGTCTCACATACATCAGCTCAGTAAATTCATAGAGTCTACCTAACAAAAATTTTTTTTTTCAATAAATGGAGAGCAAATTTCATTTGAGGCCTTGCTAGGGAACTTGTTCTTCCTATTATGACACAGCGGGTGTATAATGAAAAATTGCGGAGAGAATTGCGCAATCATGACTTAGGACGAGATTTCCCAACTGCCCCTGAACAAAACGAATCTGGGACATCGTGTGAAAGAATATTGTGCAGAATTTTTACGAGTGAATTGAAAAGAAAGATTAAAGAGTGCGATTTAATTGAAAGGAAGACAAAATTTACTCGTTATGCATGCAAAAAACATGTCTGCCTACAATGCTCGGCACAAATTTACCAGGAATGAGAGGACACACTTTGAAGCCGATTTTTAGAGAAACCGCTCTAACGATTTTTTTTATTATTTTTTTACATTTTAACAAAAGTTAACAGAAAACAAATTTCTATTTACTTTTTTTATTTCATGTGTTTTTTTCATTTAATTAATTTTTATAAATTGTTCTCAAAAAAATGGTGATTTTTTTATTAGCATTAATAAATATCTTGTAATTTCTAATATCTGTTTTTTTTAAACCATATTTTTTCAAATGGTGTCTGCATACATGTCAAATACTCACAAAAAACTAAAAAAATAATCAAAACTTTTTAAATAATGGCAATAATGGAACTTAAAATGAGTGTCTGTCAGACCACTCCTCAGCAGAATAATAACTAAAAAGCCACCTCAGTTGCAGAGGGTTAAGGAGGCCCAGCGACCAACTGAAAAGTACAGAAGTATAGCTGTGAAGATGTTTAATGATGATGTGAATAATTTATAATGATAAGTTTTTTTCTGCAGCTTCCAACAAATTCATAAATTTTCAAAATATATTGTTTAATTATAGTACCTATTAGGTACCCTCAAATGTATCGACATATTTTTTTGGCTTACTCAACATTTACACAATTTCTCATACACGTACGCTGATTACTCCTCCCTTGACACTACCTATTTCAGGATATCAAATGCAAGAAAAAAATAATAAAAAAACCCTCCTGTCGATGATTCTCTATGGTTCATTTTGATCGTTATCAAGCTGCAAGTAGATTTAGCTAAATGTATAAGAATTTAAAATGTAACAAAATATTTCGTCATTTCATTGGTGCGAATTTGAAACTGATTTACCAATGGAATTGCTAAATATTTTGTTTCCTTACTAAACAACTCATAACAATGAATTCCCACCAAGAACTCCCAGTCGATAAACTTTACTTAACGTTTAAGTTTACTTACTCATTACTATGTAGCAAGTGACTAATAACAAAGTACTCATGATAAGTCTGAAACTCGTTTAAACTCCCCATAAAATATATTATCCAAAGACACAAAGGAGTTCTGTTACATGGACTGCTGAGTTTCATACTATTTATTTGTACCTACTTCTACTTTGTTCACTGCTGTTATAGAGAGCAACCAAGTTAAAAGTTGTCCGTATTTTGTTCAGTACTATTTTCTGGAAAATCAAGAATACTGCGTTCCAGTGGTAATCCTTCTGATACTGATTCACAAACAATATTTTATTATAACTTTGTATTATTCTCATTTTGATTTGAGGATCTCCTATAAACTGAATTCAAAGAGAACATTCATTCAATATTTATTCCACAAGATTTTGGATGATTTAAACTTCCTTTTTCACTATGATGGCCGGTGTGATATGAAGTTAATGCTCTTGGCTTTGAGTTAGGAGGTCTCGTGTTCAATTCATGGCTAGAGGAAAATGAAGAATGAACCTTTTCAAGTTGTTTTAGGTCTGGGTGTAACACATACATATGTGTTTAGTGCATTTTGTATTTCTATATTGTCACGTTAGTGGGTAAAACACAGGATTTATGTTTTAGTTTTTGACTAGCTCAAGAACGGAAAAAAAGCGTCAGGAATGTAACACTACTACTATCCCATTACAGCATATCCCACAATTGGGTTAGCCGGCGTAATAATCGCACGTCACAAACATGCAGATTATCCTGAACATGCCAATAAGAAAAAAAATGAAATTCACAATGACTGGCAAACCTCGGTCTGAATTGTAGACGTTAATTGTCTTATAAGTGAAGTGTTACGAACACCTACCTTATAAAGGACACTCAAAAGCTTAAAGAAAAGTTGGGAGTCCTATTCTTTGCCAAGGGTTCCACTGGGCTCACCAGGAATTTGTGTGAATTGTCTATACATGTGATGTTATAAATAAACCGTTCCTATTACAACCACTTGAGAGCGACAGGAAATTCAGGAAAAGAGGTTAAAGACCCTCTTAATATGTGTAGGAATCTGGTTCCTGTGCTTGCGATTTTAGATTAAATTTTTTTAAAATATAATTTTAGATATTTTTTTTCATTTTAAATATCGATAAAGTGATAACCAAATATAATTTAGAACATAATCATGAGTTAAAATATTACAGTACTAATCAGAGCTAGGTATTGTTTTACTTAAGGCTAAAATCAAAAATATTGTGTTGAAACTTTAAAAATTTGCAAACCAACAATGGCTTTCGTATTTTTGTATATTATATTTTTAATAACGTTTTATGAAATACACACACAACGTTAAAAGCGCTCCTACTACCATTTCCTTCATAGGTACATCTCGACTACTTTTAGATTGCAAAAAATACGTTGAAAATGTTTGATATAACGAAAAAAAATCTGCAGTAAATAATAGAAAATGAAATCACAACAAACCCGGAAAGAATACACGGCTGAATTTGTAAAGCATACACAGACTGTTGTGCCTAGCCTCAAGGCATATTTTCAATAGAGCGTTTTGAACCTACTAGCATTTTACCTTAACGTTCTCTATAGTACCTACCTACCTAAATAAAATTTACGTCCGAACAGATTCTAATTTCAAAATAAATTTGTTTATGTCATTTTCGTGATAAAAATATAATATTTAAACACTATGCAATGGGCATTGTTATTATTTAAACTATGCTAAACCGTACCCGATATATACGATGGTTTGGACATGTTGAGCGAATGCACAATGAAAGGATGACGAAGAGGATGCATCTATCTGTATAAGTGGGTATGAGGAAGCGCGGACGTCCAAGAACCACGTACCTTGATCATATGGATCAAATTCTTATGGACGGCCGCGTGTTGAGCAAGATAAATCGGCGTGCATGAATGAGAAACTGTATGAATGTAGATTGTAGAGGAAGCGAAAAAGTATGTAAGGATAGATGACGTTCTGTTCTATCTGCCTACCCCACCTGCGACAGGGCGTGAGGGTATAAAGTACTACCTATGTAAACTATATCATTATGACGAATCTCAAGTGCGGTAGGCAGAGAGAACGGAACGCCACGTAAATCTTTACTTATTTTATTTCCTTTCGTAAACACACAGTTATAAAGAAACAGAAAATAAAATATTGATTCGACGACTAAAATTTCACATATTGTTATAAATGGTCACGTCCCACGAAAAAACTCCCCACCTAATCAAAATCATCAGCTGATAAAAGTATATAAATTTGGTATTCCGGTCGTTGTGCTTTGTAGATATTATGTATCGAGTATTTGACAATATTAAATTGACCGCATTGAGCGTGTTAGTAAAGATTTTATTAGGAAACGAAGAATGTACTGTATTTCCGACGGCAATAGTACTACGAGTATTTGAGTAGTTTCATGCAACTAGTGATGGAACGAATAATAGTAGTTTTGCCGGATACAGATGATGACAAAAGCTTTGCTTTGGAATCAAAAGGAGTTTAGAAGTAATCTTCTGTAATGTTCTGCCATACATCAAAGTTAATATTATATTGCCCTATATGTTTTATTAATCATAAATAAAATACAAAAATATTAAATTTATCATTTAATTTTCAAATCTCTTATGGAGATTTTTCGAAAGGCAGGTGTTCGAAAAAGTATAGACATTTTAGATCTTAAATACGCCAATGAGGTTTGACACACATTTTGAATGTCTTAATTTTTTGTTGGCACGGAGAAGACGGTTTGCATGTTTGTTACATGCAATTGGTCTGCAGCTACCCTACTTGTGGATAAAACGTAGATGGATATTAAAAATTACTAACGGTGTTGAAAGGGTTAATTTCGTTGCACATCTACACTCTTGAGATGGATGCTCCACTAAACGGCGCCGAATAAATCATCCAACATACATTATGGATTTAATTGACAAATCATTTGTTTTGCGTTAATTTTTTGACAAGTATAATATCGACCGATAACCGAATGACAAAACAAAAATCAATGACCGTATTAGTTTCCGGATATCAATTTCATCTCTAAGATAAGGTACATGACAACAAAATACCGTTGTCCATGAAAAGGCGTAGAACAGAAATAAAAAGATTTAAGATTGGGTCAACTGAATACTGTAGGAACGTGACGAGACTCTTAATAATAGAATTGCTAGGGTAAGATTTATATTATTATATTATATCATTAGTGTATGTAACATAAGTACTTGTAGTATCATTGTTGCTCTTTTCTTACAACTATTGTCGCAGAGCAAAAGTGGTTTCTTTAGTGTAAGGATTAGGAACTAAGTATGAGATTAATTCACTTTTATGCGTTAAATGTGTTATTTCACATACATACTTACTTATTTAATTTTTCATTTCATGTATTTGTTTTAGTTTTAAGAAACCAAAACATTCTTGACAATTTGAATCCATAAGCGTGAAACTGAAGACGAAATTAACGTCACGATTTTTTTAATGCATTTGGCATTTTCACCCAAGAATTTAATTGTTTATTTCGCAGCTAGTTGGGTGTATCAATGGTCATCTCATGAAAGTCCACCCAACCAAACTCAAAGCCAAACAGAAGATACTCCATAATTTGGTTCGTTAACTGCTATTGCGAGCTGTATTAGCAAAAAATAATAATTTGAAAAAATTAATGAGATTAAATAACGACATTTTCCTACTTAAATTCAATTAATTAATTTCCTACTTAAAAATTTAAATCAATGTTGCACCTATCTTGAATGTCTAATTAATTAATTAGCAAAGAGGGGACAGCTTGCTGTTTATAACATGCAACTGGTTTTCCGGTTAGCTCGCTTGTGGGATAAACCTTGTTAATAATTATAGGTTTAATATAGCAATATTTAATTAATTTCGCGTAACTATTCACGTAATGTTTACTAAAACGCTGCGCCTAAAGATGAGAACGATAGGTTCAGAAAGCTGGCAATTATTCTTGTAGAAATACTTATTAAATATCAGTGTTCTATTTAACACTGTTTTTTTTCATTTATTTTGATATTTAAATTGAAGTCGTCATTCGCAGAAACAAGAATGCGTTTGCAATGTACTCAAATCAGATACTTTTACGTAAATAAACACAACTTGTAAAATATAAATAACCAATGCAGGAGATATATATTTAGTTCAGTAATGTTGTAAGCAATGTCGATGGATCGAAATATAAACGGTGTAATTCCATCTTAAATGAAATTTATTGAGTATCTCTTATTCTATAATTATATTTCTGAATTTTTGGGGGTACCCAGCAGATCAATAATACTCAAAAAACAAATTTGTGCTGTAATTTTTTTTTATTTAACACCTGTACCTATATGGCGCAAGCCTTTTACATGTTTAAATATAAGACAGACTTCAAAAAAAATATATCTAATTCAAATTCTCATATAGGTACACATAGAATTAAGAAATAAATTAAGGGTTATTTTTTTAATAATATTAATGAGGTTCAGTTTAATTTATCGACCGACGGTTCTTGGTGGAATTTCATATTAATATTTTTTTAAATAATAATTTTTAAAATATTAATTTTTCATAATATCGTGTTTCATTTTAAAAATTATTAAATGAGGTACGTCCAAAATACTGATTATAAATAATTAAACAGACAAGACAATAACAAAGTTTCATATAAATTAGTCAGAAATTCTATAATAGTTATGAAATAATATGATGATATAAAAAAATCATTTAAAAAACATATTTATATAGATTGTAAACATAAAAACCAGTAACGTTTCTTTACTGCTTGGAGAGTGTATTTATTGTGTTGTATAATATGTATTTATTTAAACTATGTTTATATTTTATATTTTACTTTCGTAAATAAATAAAAAACAAATTGAACAATATACCAGAATTGAGCATATCAACAGTATATATTAAATAAAATGTATCAGTCACAATGATCAATCAAATAAAACAGTCAGACAGTTAACATGGGTCAATATAATAAAAATTCATAAAAAAATTCAGAGCTCAAACCTCGATTGCCCATTTACAGTTTTGTGATTTTAAAAAGTTAACAATACTGTCAGTTTTGAATTTTGGGAAACTGTCAGCAAAAATATCAGTATGATCTCCTACCAGATTTTTATAACTATTACGTGATAGATAGAAAGGAATGCGGTTTAATTTAATTACATAAAATCTACTATTACTACTATTTAATACACACATTGCCTTTGTGGTTTACACTAGTCTAAACATAGGATTCTGATAATTATTACCCATATTACTTACTTGAAGATGGAATCTGGCATGTTATAGATTGAATAATTTTAATATTTGAATTCGTTTATTAATTAGCCATATTTGCTTATGCCCGGTTTATTTTTTGAAAAGATAGAAAAATAATAGCTTTAAACAAACTCTCATCCTTTGGAAAAGGATTTAAAATTTATACATAATAACTCACTTGCAAATCGCTTTAGTGGACAAATTTTGAAGAAGGAAAAGGTATTGGAGAACGCAAATGAGATAGTAAGATTCCAGAGATAATAAGTATGTATTATTGGTAGATTTTGCATTTTTTGCAATTTTATAGTTGCAGTCAAGTTATTATTCTCTGAGCTAAGTTTGACACGAATCTAAGAGACATATAAAAAGTCGGTCCACGTCGGTTTTGAATATTTTGTTATTAACCTTGTTAGTGGTTAGGAACATTGTATTTAACTTATATACTCGTAATAAACTAAGTGTAGGAAATGATATCATACAAGATTAATTTGGCTATCAATATAATAAATACACATTATTATGTAGTACAAATCTATTGAAAATAATACTAAGCAGAGAATTAGTCTCCCACTCATTTCTGCTAGTTTTCCAGTGTCCTGTAAAAGGTTTATGTTTGAAAAAATAAAGACATTTTAAATTCAGCGATGAGTTTTGCCACCATCATGCGTGTCTTAATTTTATATTGGCACAGAGAGGACAGCTCGCATCTGGCTGGTCTGCTGGCAACCCCACATGCCGGATATACATACAATGCAGTGATGGGATAGTAATAGTAGTAATAAATAATACATTCAATGAAGAGAAAAAATATATTTCATGTACATACTCACACTGAAACGTTAAAGAAACTTAAAATTAACAGAAGAAATGACTCTCAACCAATTAATAACTTCTGAAAAAGCCAAGACTATACATAAGATAAAAAACGGACATATGAAATCAAACTTGAGCTTGACGACTAACAGTAGTGTACATGGACACAACACGCGGACTTCAAACAATATAAGAAACATTATACCCAGAACAAATAAAGTTCGAGATGGTTTCTTGTACTCTGCTGTTATGATTTATAACAGTTTGCCTGACCAATTGAAGAAATGTAAAAATCCTAAGGAGTTTGGAAAGAGGATTCAAAAGTTAGTAATGACTTCTCAATGTTTGTGATAGTGTTTTGTGTTTTTTTGTTTTCAATAGTGTTGCTGTTCTGTGATTTCTTTGCTCTGGTGTCTTATATTTTACTATAATATCAAATAATTTAAATTTATGAATTGTTTTACCAGATTTGTAATATTGCACGCCTCTGACACCAGCAACCTTAGTTGCTGTTTTGAGGTATTGTTTATGATTGATTGAATAAATTGAATAAATAAAATTGGGGAGAGTTCCACTAGTTCAAAAAAAAATTTAAAAGTTTGGTCTCTGATTTTTTGAATAGTGAGGATAGATGTAGATTTAGGGAAATGTTTTCTTTGTTGGTTTAGTGTTCTGAGTATTCTTGACTTTGGATGTTTTCATGTGTTTTTTTTATTTGTTTCTATCATCTTTTTATATTATTGTAATGTTTATGTGTGTTTGTTGTTAGCATCAATACAGGTGCATTTTTCCTAGAGGGGTAGCAACACCAACAAATTGTTAATTGTTACACAAATAATGTTTTACTGTTGGATATACATTTAAGAAATATTCGTTAAATGAAGAAATTTGAATTTGAAGAGACACATGTTATTATACTTTATTTTATTTATTGATGAAAAGTACAAAACAGACATTCATTCATCGCCCTCAACGCTCCTCTTGGGAGCACAGGGCAGAATCCAGCCTCCTCCATTCAACAACAAAACAAAACAGATAACAACTATAATTTTTTTTTTTTTAAAGATATATCTGGGTTTTGTTATAAACCCAAATACAACCTTATACCTACACCTTTCACAGTAAGCCACTAAAAGCTTGTTTCGTGAAAGGGGATTTTATGGTTAACAAAAATTAAAATAAGTCGTTCATAACTCAGCTGTCATCCACAAACATGTACCACAGTTAAGTCAATTATTATTTAAAGAGTTCTGAGGATACAAGTTAATACATCAGCTACAAAATCATTTAAAACGTTTTTTTCTACATCGATAGTTCAGTTCACATGCACTAGATGATAATGTATCTATTTGCTATGTATATAAAACATGAATTTGCAGTGGTCGATATAGTGTAAGATGTATAGACCCAACTATATACTTGCATGCCTTTGTTTGGTTGGTAAGTACCATGTGCCCGAGCAAACTATGAATATATGCCTATATCCAAGCCTATATCTATGAATTTATTAATAGAGCACTAGTGTTACCTAGTTGTGTTAGCTTGTATTTTTTTTTTGTTTTTGTTGATTGATTTGTCGTTTGTAAGTGAAGACTGTATTATTTTTTGATAATGTTATTTGTAAAAAGGCGCAAGCCGTATATTTCATAAATAAATAAATAATAAAACATACCTACATAGTACCTACATACATTTCACAACATCACACACTTCTGTTGGATCAAAATAAAATCGGCTATTTTATGTACAATAACCCAAATAATGTATTATCTAGATAACGCATACAAAATGTGTGTATGTAGATTTTATTAATGCTTAAGTAAGCGTATTTTAATATTTTTATCTTGTTTATTGTGTAAACACTGAATCCGCACCGGTAACCTATGTCTACAGTACACCGTAATGTACTAAGAGTCTGTTGTGTTATAAACCTACTTTTACCTAACAGTTCATACGTACAACGTACGAAAAATACTTCAAAGTGTGTCTTTAGTCAATTTCGGATTAGGTAGCTACTATCTGTTTTTTATTGAAATAATTCTGTACCTGAGAGCCATTAGGACTTAAGTGCATTTTTGACAAAAATACCAAAGTTACGAAAAAAGCAAAAATAACACATCAGTCGTGAGTCTTAAGTACAGAAATGCTTAGGGTCTATACTATAGGGTCTATGTAATAAGCTGTATATATACTATATAAAGCTTATTACTAGTAAAATGTTGAGATTTTTTCGATTAAAAAATTGAATTTGAAAATGGCATTTTAGTACTTAAGACTAAATGGCTCTCAGGTACAGAATTTAAGCTCAATCATTTTTGACTTATTTGAAATGTATGTTATAGACAATTCTCATAAAATATCATTGTATTACTCACTTTTTGAGAGTATAAAAACTAATAATAAATCGTGTACTACACCATCACTAAATATGGAGTAGCCAGCTAACTATCTGCATGTAATAAATACGCTAACCGTCTTCTCCGTGCCAACAGAAAATTAAGACATTGAGGATGCGTGGCTAACCTCAACCTCGCTGAATATAAAATGATTTAAAATGTGTTTACTTTTCGAACACCTGCCTTTTACAGGACACTCGGAAGCTTACGGAAAATTTTGGAAGACCAATTCTTTGCCGGATTCTGCTATAATAAATTATTGTTTATTTGTTTAATTCATATCAACGGCCGAAGCTTTTAACAATACAATACGATCTGTTAATTCCACAGTAGCCATATTAAAAAAACTGATTAATATATTAAGACATCTGACAAATATTAAAAGCCTATACAAAGATAACAAAAAGATGCATACATAAGTCAGATCACAATATTTGGTTGCAATAGTACCTATAGCATAAATAGAGAGGACATCTCTCACACTTCAGAACATTTACAATTTGCATTAGATTGTTATAAATTTATTTTAAATGTTTGATATCTTAAATCAATGTAATTAAATTTTGATTTGAATTTTGGAGAAATCAACGAAGTCTTATGAAATTACACGAAGAATTGGTAATGAAACGACTACATGTCAATTTAAATCATGTTTGAAGAGTGTCATGCTGCAGTACTAACTGATTGCTTTGAGTGTGATTTTGTGTTATGGTGGCGCTTGTATATCTGTCTTTTGTCGCTTTTGTTTTTGAATTTTGTTTTCACATGTAGGTATATCTATTGTGTCAAGATATGTATCATTTTAATGCTCTTAAAATTCTGTTGTTCTTATTGCATAATGGTTGTATGTTTTTAATATGTTTTATATGTGCTTTTGTTATTGGCTTCAGAGCGGTTTGAAATGATTAATAAATAAATAAATAAAAGACAGAATAATGATTGGAATGTTTAACTGGTAATTTTGTTTAATTGAGTTTGGGCACAACGCTTAAACTTAATTATTTCGACACCAGACTATTTTTTTTATCTTCTCACAGATTTTGAAGATTTTGAAGTAGGAATTTGTATTAAGACAAATTAGACTACCTATTCATCATTTTCTTGATTTTCTCTAACAATTTTTGCATATCGGCCCTCCTTCATCGAAATCACACAAAATTTATGGAAATTTTCCACATAGTCTACAAAATAATCAGAAATTTTCCAATGTTTTACCGTGATATTATTCCAATGATACTGAGATACGTAAAAAGTCGTTTTTTTTCTTTATAAAAAAATGTAATATAATCTTTTTTTCTAAAATGTATCATTTTTATAGGCCTCACATTTTTGTATTTGCATGCAATGGAGAATTTAATCTGCTTACTTAATTACTTCCGATAGCCGAAAAGCCATCTATACAGGGCCTTTGCCTCCAAAGCAATAGATCTTCAAGCCTTTCTATCTTCAGCAATAGAATGTCAGTCGTCTTTAGCATTTAGCTCCTCTAGATCTCGATTGATGTTATCTAACAATCTTTGTCTTGGTCTTCTGCCCTCGGGTGTACCCTGCAGAATACATTAAGTCGCCCTTTCTTCTCCGGATCTAACGACCTTCTATCACAAGTGAGATCAGATTCCGAAGATTGGCATGGTTTGGCCACGTCGTTAGATGCGGAGAATTTTATGTTTCTCAAAAAAAAAAACATACATACATACATCTTCTTCCCCTTGTCGTAGTTGGGTCGGGGGTCCATTGCGCCTATGTACCTCCTCCAGAGATCCCTGTCCACAGCTGCTTCCAGGACCTCTTGCCACTCCAAACCAAGCCTTTTAACACACAAATTTTACACCTGCCCTTGCTAGCTTCTTCTAGGGCTCTAAAAAATGCATCATGGTTAATAAATTCGCCATATTATCTGCTACCAATATTTTGTAAGGAGAAATATGTTTTCATAAATTTATAGATACATCTAACATTAAGTATTCCTGCCCATTGCGTAAAGAGAGTATCTATAAAATTTTCTCTGAATCATTCATTACATTATCGCAAATAAATTATTTACTTTATAACATTGTTTAATGAGTATGATTTAAGTACTCGCGTAGGTTATGGTCGGTACCTACTTAATTTCCAGGTAAGATAAAACGATTCTAGTCGCCATGTGTTTTATTGAAATAGTAGTGTAGTGCTTAGTTCAAGTGCAATCTAAATATAGATTGTTATGTAGGAAATAATAAAATGTTACATTTAGAAGAGTATGTAAACATTTCAAAATAGATACTGCATTAATCAATGACTTTTAACATAGACTGAAAAATCAAAGGGATAATTCGTAATGCGTCCAATAAAATTTGGCGACCAATATTCGGAGCGTTCTCCGAGAAGATGTTCGTGTGAGTACCTTCGTTGCATCTCATGGACGGGTAGCAAGGGCATTAATTCGAGTTTTTCTTCGGAGAGTGTGGTTATATTTTTAATTGTGTTATTTTTCTTAGTATTGCCCCAGAACAGATTTAAGTTTTGTGTGGCAATATATTCCATAATATTGTTTTTATGTGATTTTTTTGTTGGTAATATTTTTGGAAAATAAATAAATAAAAAAAAATACATATAATTTCAAATCAATCAGCCTAAAATTAACGTTGCTTCGAAAAAGTACGTTCGTATCTCTCTCAAGCCTCTCGTTTTAGATGCATTAATAAAAGTAAGTGATTAAGGACAAAAAATGTGAAAAACCAAGTGAAGAAGGACATGACTGTTGCACATACGTAGAATTTAAGAGACTAGCAGAAAATAGGGAGGAATGGAGAAGAAAATTCAAACTTATTGCAAACCAATCCAATGGATTGTAACTCACTATATTATAATATAAGTATACTCAAAATAATATTATATTAATGGTCCGTATATTAGAAGTGCACGTTTTCACAACAATCATCACATTTTGTGTTTTAGACATGAAGGACACTCATGTCTTCATTTGTTATAAAGGTCTTCTTATAAGTTTCATGTGTAATGGATGTAAAGTTGATATTTTCAACCGACGGTACTTGGTGGAAATTCATGTTGAATTAATTAAAATAAAACACTTATTTGTAGTATATCCACGGTGACTTTTTATTGGACGCGAGCCGGCTTTCAAGAGCTTCCGCTCTCATCATCAGGCTGGCGAAAAGTGACTTTAAAAAGCCTGATGCCTAAAAACTTTTCGCCAGCCTGATGATGAGAGCGGAAGCTCTTGAAAGCCGGCTCGCGTCCAATAAAAAGTCACCGTGGATATACTACAAATAAGTGTTTTATTTTAATTAATGTAATGGATGTCTTATACTTCAGCATTAGAAGGAAAGAGAACATTACCTTCTTTATATTCCGGGATGAAACTGCTAGTTTAGAAAGTCCATGTCATTGATACACAAACTAGAAACACAAACAAAAGTTCTGGTTATAAGGTGATGAACCATTTTGGTCCAATTCAATTTTTTCTCAATCAGTCTTATACAAATAACGTTGGTCGTGGAAGGTTACTTTTTATCTCACCTATTCATAAAAAGTATGTCACTACATATTAGTTTGTAATGAATACTATATCGATATTTCGCTTTTATTTTTTCGGTTAGAATCGCACCTTTCTACAAAGTGGGATAGAGTCAACGACCACTTTGGGTACGAGCCTCATGGTACGAGCATATTTTAAGCATATTTATTTATTTATTTATTTATTTATTTATTTATTTATTATTTATTTATTTATTTATTTATTTATTTATTATATTAGTAGGTATATGTGAATGTATCGTGGTTAGATGCAAGAAATCACTCCATAGTGAAAATCTCGCCACTGCATATCGTTCTAGTATTTTAAACTTTGCATTGTTTTATTTAGTATATTATGGGTTAGTTGGAAGATATCGATTGTTTTATTTAGTATATTATGGGTTAGTTGGAAGATATCGCGCTTCTGCGATAAAACTCGCCCATTGCACAAAATTTTGTGTTCAGTAGTAGTGATGTCATGTTTTTTTTCTATTGAACACTATTTTTGTGCAATAAAGATTTTTATTATTATTATTATTTAAAGTTTTGTATTGCTCTTTTATTATTGTTTTTAAATGATGATGTGCGAAAAGAATAAATAAATAATATAATTATTATTGGAATGAAACAGAAAAGTCTAGTTTTATGACTTTTTATTGCGTTATCGGAACCTAAATTTTGATAACATTATTACTTACTTGGTTTCTGGTGTATATTATATTATTATACATAGTTGGCAACAGATAGTTTTATGTCTTCCGCATTCCTTTGATGAAATAACTGTCTAAATATAAACACATCTCTCAAGTCATTTCCTATAATTTGATGAAACTGCTGCGCTCACTGCGGATCTTCCAACATTCCACATAACGGGAATGCATCGTAGTATGGTGCATTACAAACACTGAAATTTGAAACTAGAGATCAGTAGGAGATTTCCATTTTCTTTGAATATTTCAAATAATACAGTTTGGACGATTTTTTTAAAATGGGTGCTTTCACATTTCCTCAAATAATAAGTGTTTTAGTATCGTTATGGGGTAGGTGGGTATATAAGTTGTATCTTGATCTATCCACTGTGTCGGTGTTTAGGTAGTAGAATTCAAAAATGAAATTTTTGGTACCTACGTCCTACGTCCTTTTTCTACTCGTCTGCATAAAATAAGAAGAAATAATGTAAAAATTGTAATAAGTAAAAAGATGACAGAAGGGATGGTAGAGAATATATGCCTCATATTTAATATTGCAGTATTATTTTCTTTAGTTAATGTCAATTTTTGCAATTGATAATAAGTTTATTGTCGTTTTTCTTTGATCGATAATTCTGATACAACAAACCAAACTAAGTATACCTACGATGGAAGTAATGGAACAGATCTATCGCCCATTTCTCAGATATCAACCGGCGATACAAATGTCACAGTATGAAAAGACCAAAGAATGACAAGAACGTAGAATAATTGTGAAACGACATCTGTTATGTTTTCTCTTTTCGAGTTAACAACTTCAAAATGACAGATGTGTCCATTTGAGTGTTTTTAATAATAATAATAATTATATCCCAGAAGATAATATTTTCACTAATCGCTAGCATTGAAGTGTCTCAGAATTTACATGTCAAAACTTGTGTCTAAGTTGACATTATTTCCAACCTTGCCCATGTCAATAAATGTCACTATGAAAATCTAATAAGCATTTATGAATTGTATTTATGTAAAACCCGGAATCAATTTAAGCTCCGTACATTTTTATCGCACTGTAACGTTTTGTGACTTCATCTATCCATCGCCGGAATTTTTTGAGTGTTCCGTGAAAGGCAAATAGTTGTTTTATCTCAGGTATAAGACATTCCAGATCTTCAATTTAATCATGAAAAATACTTTTTATTTATTTTATTTATTGGCACATCTACAGGTTTTACACAAATATAATATATTACAATACACAAAGATATTAACCCATTTACAGATTGCACATTTGTATTCGAATATTTTTACATAGCCAAAAAGAAAGTTAAAACAATAAAAAAAAATATAAAAAATACAAAAGAAGAAAAATAAAACGACAACAAAGGAAGTTACTTAAAAATAGACAATGATTTTTACAAAAGAATAAAAGTGGCTCCAAACCATGCAGTAAAAGTTGAATAAAACATAAAATATGATAAAGCAACAAAAAAAAGAAGAATAAATTTGTTAGATTAAAAAATATATAGCAAATTTAAAAAACAATGAAAACTTTATGTATACATACATACACATACAAATATACATACAACTAAAACAAAAATTAGAAAATTAAAAAAAAATGTGAAAATTAAAAAAATTAGAAAATAAAAAAAAATTAATAATTAAAAAAAAATACAGTAAAGACAGTCTACATTATTCACATAGACAGTTATTCCATCCCACCTATGGGGAGTTGCAATGATTTATTTATTTATTCATTATTGATCACAATATATATATATATATAATAATAATAATATTATAGTAACATTTATGTTAACATAATTAAACATAATCAAAATAATCTTTTACAATTAATAATCTTTTACAATTACTCTATTTCAAATATTTGTTTTTTGGTTTATATAAATTAAAATTAACCCATTGTTTGTGTTGCCAATTTATGAAAATACTCTTAATGTGAATGTTTTTATTTTATTTATTATTTTTATATTCATTATTGCTTTGTAATTAAAAATCCGTATCAAGCCATGAACGAAAAATCAATCAATAATGTACAAAAACACATACCTATCACTGTACATTGTCAAAAAGTAGAAATGTAAATAACAAACATAAATAAAACAAGATTGAATATTAACAATGAAGTATAATAATTATGTATAATAACCTGTAATCTCCGTTATACAAGAGAGACGATGGTCCTGGCTGGGACATGTTTTGAGAATGCCCAATGATAGTTGGCCAAAAAGAGCACTGTTCTTCCGTCCGCAGGGGTTCCGTAGGCCCGGGCGTCCCTCTTTCACAATACACCGTTCCTATGACAACGATATCAGAGCGCAAGGAATGTCGTGGGAAGAGGTGACGCAATTGGCACAGAGACGCTCTGAATGGAGGAGGCTGGTTTCTGCCCTGTGCTCCCTAGAGGAGCGTTGAGGGCGATGATGATGATGATGATAATAATTATATTAAACAAATAATTCACTATTCGGCTTATGGGTATTACTTTTATTGATTATACCATAATATAATAATTATTATTAATCCTTCACGTACCCGCTGCCCTGTTTGAAATGTGACAAAGTTGTTTGTATAACGAGAAACAGATTGTCATTATAATAATTATTTTAGTCTGTTTATTAATATGAGTGTTTATTTATGTGTCTATCGTAGACACATTTACCAGTTTGTTCGTTGGTTACCCAACTTTAAGGAAATGTCATGATTGTATCAATAAATTTATAAAAACCAGTATGATTGTAAAAACGGATAAACCCATTTTTTTGTCAATGATATATCTGGGTTTTGTTATATGTAGACCCAAAAACAACCTTATATACCTTTCACAGTAAGCTAAAAGCTTGTGTCGTGAAAGGAGAGTTTACCGGCACCTGGGATCGAACGCAGATTCCTTGTTCATGACTCTCCTCCAGGCTACCGACGAACTCAAATATTTACCCATCTATATTTAAACTAGATTGAAGAACCATGTTTACACAATGTAACATTGTGTAAAATCTAATTGGAAGAAGTGATAAAGGCGTCTCGACGCTTACCAATTAGCTTGAGGCTGGCTTTAGTGATCACTTACAGTGTCTAGGAATAACATTCACCAATTCCACCATTCTTTTCAAAGTCACGATATAAAGTCCACGAATTGAAAGACACTAATAATCAATCCATATTTTTTTTGGATTCTTCTCTTTCAGGTCTCGAAAGGATCAAGATCTCTCGTTTATATGGCGCCGAAACAATTGGGTTCTTTACATACATAAAAATTGTAAATATTTTAATATATTTTTATCAATTTATTTAACCAACAATTAGAACCTTTTTCGCAAAGAGTAACCAGCGAAATTACTTTATATAATTATTCAACATGCGGGTATTTAAAAAAAAAGATTCATCCATCCCATAACGCCGTCCCTACAAATGGTGAAGCCAACGGACCAGTTGCTATGTCAATAAAAGTTGAGAAATTCAGTATGAGTGGTATACCTCATCGCTGAATTGACCATCTTAAATGTTTTAAACGTGATGTTTTGATGTTTGTGATGAAAACTCGAAAACATCAAGAAAAGTTTCATTTTTTATAGATGTTTTATCTAAACGAAACCCTAATCTAAGCTTGTGATGTGTAATAATAATTATATGATATCGGTTATATATTATATAAGATATTTATCGAGGGTGAGCTGTATGAAATAATAAAAATAATAATACCAGATTAATTACATTTCACCATATTATACAAATAATCTCCGCTATATACTCGTATTGTTTGTTTTCCTTTGCGCTTTGCGGTATTATATCAAAGAACTGATATAGTAGATACTTGGTAAATATAATAATAAATATGGTATTAATGGTCTCGTCTCCATTTTGCGAGTGCGAGCTCGATAAAAATAAAATAAAATAAAAAATAAAATAAACTTTATTGTGACAATAGACAAGTACATTGTACAAAAGGCGGGTTTATTGCCAAATGGCAATTTCTGCCAACCAACCTGATGTTTGAAAAAAAAAATAAGAATAATAATAAAGTATGCCAGAACCATAGAAAAAATAAAAAAATAATAAATAAATATACCCATACAAAAATAAAAATAAATAAATAAAAAATATATATATAATACATGCATAAAGTGGAATGGGGAAAGGGGGACAAGGAAGGGGATGGAATTATGATGGGTTATTGAGAGCAAGATAGTGATGTTTCAGTCTACTTTTGAAAATGGAAATTGAAGGAGCAAGTCTGATCAGTAAAGGCAAATCATTCCATAACCGAGCTGCATGTATAGTGAAGGAAGATGTGACAAAAGATGCTCGATGTGGAATTCCTGTACCACGTCTTCCTCGGTTGCCCAATAAGAGACTCAATAGATTTGTATTACGATATTACTGCAGTCCAGTATCCAATTAATATGTTCTGCCTATTGCAAACTGATACACTTTCTGTATATGCCAAAAAATATATTATCATATAGATTAGTGGCTAAAAATTATATGATACAATAATGTATAGAATATTTACTAATTTTTTTTATTGTTTAACCGGATTTGGGTGCAGATGACAAAACCAATCAGAAACCTCGATTGGAGAACCATGTCTACACAATGCAACTTTGTGTAGAATCTAATCGGAAGAAGTGAGAAAGGTGTCCCAACGCTTACGAATTGGCTCAAGGCTGGCTTAAGTGATCACTTTCGGTGTCCACCAATCGAGAGACGCTTTATCAGTGATCATATTAGTGATCACTTAAGCCAGCCTTGAGCCAATTCGTATGCGTTGGGACATCTTTCTCACTTCTTCCGATTAGATTCTACACAATGTTGCATTGTGTAGACATGGTTCTCCAATCGAGGTTTCTGATTGATTATATGATATTGAAATATTGAACTTGGCACAAATCGTCCCACAAGAGACGGGATGCCGTAATCTTATTAATAATATTAATATAAGTATTTATTTATTTATTCCTTACTTACGCTGAAAACTAACTATCCCTCCATCTTTTAGGTGACCTTCCAGGCAATCTTCGTCCTAGTGAAGTCCGGGTTAGTTGGAAGACATTTTAGCGATAAACTCACCCTCTGTACATTGTATTGTATAACTGTTATTTTATGACACTTTTTTATGTAATATTGTAATCAATGATCAGTGAAGAATAAAATATATAAATAAATAAAATAAAAATGAAGTCTCGTTCGCGGCGATGTGGGCTAATCTTTCACTTCTCATGCGGTCCTCATGGTCCCTCCAGAACCGTCTTCTCTTTCTACTCCACCGAACGATATCTTCAATTTCGCATATTTTTCTCATTTCGGTGTTCCTGACTCTATCTCTGTCATAAATAATCAAATAAATTATTTAAAAATCGCGTAAGCTACAACTTTCAAATTAAACCAATATTTTCCAAAACAATACGAAATTCAATAATAATCACCGCAAAATACTCGTTATAATATTATTCAGTACTTAATATATATTTACGGGTGTTACAACAACGAATTCAATTATAATTATTTTATCATGTTGTATTTTAAATGTTAGCAGATCTGAATCCTGCTAGTACCTACCCACCTCAGTGGGGGCCACGCTTAGAATTTTGTATGGAAACTCTTAGAATTTTGTATGGAAACTCTTAGAATTTTGTTTAAATTCCTAGAAAATCTAGATTTTCATGCCCTTATAAATAAAAATATTTTATTTCTATGGTGTAAATATATCACTAGCATTATTCTTATTAAAATTCTTTATTTTTTTGGATGATACATCGGTTTTTTGACCATTTAATGGGGGTTTTATTTCAACCACCAACATTAATGAGTCATAATAGGTATTCCTTTTTCTTGTATATTTGTGTCATAGATATTCTATGAGTCTGTATTTTTGTGTTAAATTTGATTATTGTCTTGTTTACTGTTTACATACAATGATAGTGAAAAGGTTTTTTTTCACTGTATTTATTGTTTCTTTTATACAATAAATAAATAAATAAAAGCCCATTTTGAGATTCCCCTTAATGATTGAAATTCTGTTTTTTTATATATATTGAACTTAGTAACTATTTTAAAATTTTAATATTTATTTATTGTTTTGTCGTCCTCTCAAAAAAAATACCTGCAATTGATAATTTATTTTCTTATATTTTGTTAAGTGTTTCCATACTTATGGCCACCACTGTATGTATCTGAAAGTAATTAAAATACACAATGGATGAATAAATGTAATAATTATTATGCTTCAACATGTCATTGTATTGAATATATCCACTGTTATTATTATAAGTTTTTGTTCCAAATATTATTACGTAGCAACAACGTTGAAGTAACGTTTATGGGAAATTATTATTGTTCAGATGTACCTGTACATATTAATATTATTATTCACATACACCCTCTGGGGATAAATTTTTTGTTACCAGATGTAAATTAGTATTTACGAGAGAACAATTATGATTTTTAACTTTTTCGTTGTCGCTCTGAATATAAAAATCCTTCTGCATTTAAATCGATTTTGTAGATACTAATCGAATTTCCAATGTGACGACGTCCCTAATGATTAAATATAATTATTATAGAAATGTTTTACTGTGAACGACAATTGCTATCTAGGCTTTAAGAAATTGTCTGCCTTAAATTTTTCAAGATTTCTTGGTCTGTAAATTTGCTATGTTTTATGATCTTTCAAATTGATTATAAGTTTACCGCAGAAATTGATCTAATAAATTTTGAGTAGGTATATTCCTTCTGATAATGTTTTCATGGCGATATCGTTGATTTTTTAAGTTACAAAATTGCCTATAATATAAATATTTGCGAGTAGGACAGACTACATTTGATAATTAAGAATTAAATAGAATAAAAAAAAACAGAACAACTAAAATAACACCGGTTCGAACAGTAATTGTTGAGAGTTACATTCAGTTACCAACGGAAAATACGTAATTTTTGTAATTTAAATAACACATCATGTACACCATGAAACCCATCGGTCATTCGCTATTCGAGAGTAGACTTGGTTTAAGATTCCCGTTAATTCCTCCTCACAAAGTTTTCTTCATCCAACAAAAAGTCCAATATGTCAGCATATCTATTACAGAAATGCAGACGGTTTACTATCGAATGTCTCTGAAAGCTGGTTCATGCATTCGGTTCGCTGAATAAAACCTTATGTCTGGTAGGACGAGCATATTCCTAATCTCACTATATAGTTTCCTCAAAAACCATGTAAACAAAATATTCATCTTTTTACAAGACAAACAGGCATATTAAAATTATATGAAATAAAGAAAACAAACCTCGCAGCTATGCGATGTAAAAGACTGGTCTGGATTGAGAAGTGTGAAGAACTCACAGTGTCAATCCAGACCAAACCGGCGCAAGACAGAGAAGTCTTAACAATAAATTGTAAACATTGATTATACCATGTGAAACAAAAAAAATGGTCGATATACCCGGAATTTCTTGTACGTTTACATATACTTCTCTCGGCTAGAGGGACATCGAAGGAGTTTAAATATGTACATATATACCCGAAAATTCGAAATATTTTCCATTAAAATGTTAAATTGAGTTTCCCACAACAAACGTAACATGATCAAAAATAAATTATTACAGAATCCTCTACGTTATTTATTCTACGTTCAGTAATGAGGACCTTAGCAGAACATAATGATAATAATAATAATGCCTATACCTCTAACCTGTCATAGTATTATTATAGAAGCAAGCAAGCAGTATCAGTATTTACCGGTAAAGCTCCATCCGTTTAAAGCGCCGCATGTCCCCTTATTCTCCTCTTTCCTCTCAGTTCTGCAGTTGAAACATACCTACTCAAATTACCGGGATGCTAAACCCTTTGGAGATTTATTTTTTCAGTAAACGTCCGCCTTTTTACTCCACGATACTGCCTAGAATATAAATAATTTATTTATATCTTTTGTAAGGTGAATTCTTAAATCAAATTATGACCAAAACTTTAGTTTTGATTTCATAATGATCCTTGAATTACCTACTTCATGCGTACGGTCTAAATTTTCTCACTCTAATAATTGGCGAATAACATTGCCTTGTTCATTCCCTTTAATCTGGACTATAGCCGTCCCTATAGCTGGCACTACTAATGTGGCCTTTTTTTTGTATGAATTTGCATTCATTTATTATTTGAATAAAGGTATGTTAGTGTTTTTTCTCTTCCTAAACGAGATATTGAAAGATTACTTATAAGAAAGTTTGCTATCAATTATTTGTCAACCCGAATTGCACCGTATCCACATTGCCTAGCCAATCACTTCATATAAATTTTAATTGAAAAAAGCATAGAAACACAATGAAAAAAATAATTGCTGTATTAATTTGAAATTTTTCGAAGATTGGATCTCATTTATTTATTTTTCTTTCAGACGTAGATGGAACTTTAATACAACTTGTACACAACTTTCACTTATTTTATGATAGTTGGATCTACAAAATCAAGCTACCTGGACTTCCGTGCTTTCTTACTCATTCCGTGCTTTCATTCAGTCGCAAATATTTTCATCATCAACCTTTCATCGTCCATTCGGTCGCACGCTCAAACCATCTCATTCTTATTTAAAATACATTCAGCCCAAAGAATGGATAGTAGAGTATTTCGTCATTTATATTTTTATGTCTTTATAATATTGTCTATGATTGTATGTATTACATTTAGTATATCATTGGCAAATAATTAAGGATCAATATGACATTCGCACATTTTCGAAATATTTATTTTCTCTTTAAAAACAACGATTGATTTCACCTAAAGATTGACCATTTCTGTATGTGTGTACATTGTTTTACCTGGTATTCATTATAACAATTAGTGCTGGGAAAAGTGGAATTAATTAATAATTTATGTGGTACTTACCGGTGTTTTTTAAACACCTGCTTATAATTACGTTTGCTCAGTAAGAATATATGAAATGTACCTTGTTTCTATATTACTGAGTACCGAGTTTAATAGAACTTTTTATCATTTTAATTAGCTCCGTGGATGAATTGGTATCCCACTCTTTTCTGTTAGTTTTCGAGTGTTCCGTAAAAGGCAGGTGTTCGAAAAAATAGTCATTTTACATCTTAATTTCAGCGATGAGGTTTTCCACCCATCCTGAATGTTTTATTGGTTCGGAAAACGAATGGCATGTCTGTTACATGCATTTGATTTGATGGCTACCTCATCTAGAAGAAGAAGTTTTTTTATCAAAGAATTTTTTTTTATATTCATTAGAAAAAAATATAAAAATAAGCAGGCCAATATACTTTTATTTCAATATTTTTCAAAATAATGTTTCTATAATTATGGTATCTGTGTGCTCGATGCACATCATTATGTTTATTACAGTTCACTTATTTTTTAAGTCCAGAACCCAAAAATAAAGATGTCCGAAAGCCTTGAAAGAAGTAATTTATTTATTTTTAATTTATTATGGTGTATCAAAATAAGTTTATAGTTTATAAAACATTGGTTAAAGTACTTTTTAAAAGTAATGTTTTATTTCAACACTTGTAAAGTGTATTTTTTAAATAAATAAGATGCCTTCATATTTCTCCATCATAAAGTATAAATCTTTTTTAAAATCCCCTGAAAAAGATTTATTCATAAGAAATGACGCAATTGTTTGATGTAGCATTATTTATTGTTCCTTTTTTGTGAAGTGGTGAAATAGCCGAGTCAATAAATATTGCAAATAAATAATAGTTTAAACATCAATAATATCTGGCAGTCATATTTATGATTTCAACAAATATTATTATAAAATTGTCTATGAAAAGTATAAGCAATTCAGACGTTGGATATTTATAGGAAATTTAACAGATCACCATGATATCCGATTGATATTTCACCAGTACATTTTGTATACGTATATTCATTAATTGAGATCAATAAATATCAGTATTTTTTATTTTTACAAAAGGTATCTGTAAATGTATAGTTAAATTAATGTAACCCTTTAAGGACTGTAAGCTCTCCAAGAGTCATTTTAAATATTTTTCATTATGTTGTTGCTAAAATCGAAGAGTTATAGCTAAAAAAATACAATTAACAAATTATTATGGTTTTGGGTAAAAAATTATTCGATTAATTGTTGTCTTTGACCCATAATAGAACTCAAAATACAATAGTTAATATATTTTATTTTACTAACAATATAGTACCTAAGTTTAGACCTATAATGACTTTTGCAAAAATTTTGATCATACCAAGTTTAACAATATTTTGATGTTTTTTAATACAATAAATATAAGCGAAGATAATATGATGAAAGCAAAAATTGCACTATCATAAAAAAAAAACTTTTCAAATGTAGAATTTTCGAGCTAATATTTCAATGCTTTCTTTGAGATGGAAACTATTAGCTGATATGAAAGATTGAACTTTAAATATTAAATTTAAACAATAATATTTAAAATTATAATTCTAGAAAATAGAGATTACATATTTGGGAGGTTTACTTCACCTTTACCGTAAATAGAAGTAAGAACAAATTGATTATCTTAAAAAATAACTATAAAAATATCTCAACTAGAGCAATAAATACCCTGTATCAGAAAGAAAATATGCTACAGTACTAAGCCAACAAATTTCATTAAACCATTACTTTGTTTGTCATAGAATAATTCTTCGTTAAATTTGTACTTCAGTATGTAGAATAAAACAACATTTTGCCTTTCCATTTTAAAAGTGTGTAGAGATTGTACATATTATTATTTTAATACCGTGTTGTCAGAAATGTATCTGCGTTACAAATCTCACAATCTAAATATTGCCTCCAGCATAAGTTACATGCAAGCATTATCATGTATATATGCAATGTCAGTTTTGTTTATTGATTCATTTGATATAAAGCACTTAGTTGTTATAAACCACACATCATCGCATTTCCATTTTATACGTGTTTTCCAAATAAATTCAAAACTTTTGATCTATATTTATATATCTCTGGTAAGCAGAAGTTTCTCAACCATACTTTTTCAAAAATATATTTTAGAAAATATACCATATGGTTGAAAATACTTGTCTGAAAGAAAGGGTGTGAGAAAGCGCGGGCGTCCAAGAACCACGTGGCTTGATCGCGTGCATCAAATTCTCAAGGACGGCCGTGTGTTGAGTAAGAGGAACCGACGTGCGTGCATGAGATATTGTATGAATGTGGAGGGAGCGAAATAAGTGTGTAAAGAAAGATCTATTTTGAATTTCGTTCTCTCTGCCTACCCCACTTGGGACACAGCGTGAGGGTGAATTGAAAATTCGTTTTGAAATACATTACCTACTACTAGTAAAAACATTTTCAATTATTTAAATTTTGCCACATTTCCACGTAAGCCTGTTGATGAGAGCGGAAGCTATTGAAAACCGACTTGCGATGAAAAAAGTCTATGCAGAAGTACTTAATATGAGTGTTTTATTTTTTTTAATTTCACATGAATTTCCACCAAGTACCGTGAGTCGACATTATCAATTAAATTATTTGTCAGACTTTATCCACAAAATGTAGCAATTTTATTAGGTACGCCATCTACATGTCTTTAAAAATAACTTTTATAGTGTATATTATAATTATAGTGAGTTACAATCCATTGGATTGGTCTGCAACAAGTTTGGATTTTTTTCTCCGTTCCTCCCTATTTTCAGCTAGTCTCTTTAGTTCTATGTATGTGCCATAGTTCATGTCCTTCTTCAGTTGGTCCATATAGGTGTCTCTTGGTCAGCCTCTGTCATTTCTGCCCAACGGTCCTGCCCTCCGCGATGATGATGAGCAGGCCTGGGTGCCTGATGTCGTGACCATTTATAGTGTAAAAAAGATATTCATTATATGACTATTATCAAATTTAAAATCATTGATATAGAATTTGGTCCAATTGCTTATTATAGATAATATTTTTTTATATTACTGTATCTTTATTTTTTAACATAAAGTTTTATCAGACACATTGAAATGCCTGCATTTATAAATACCATATTAACTGGATAATTGAAAAAAAAAACACAATATGTAGTTAACTTCCAAATGACTTTATTAACTTCGCGTACTAGTATTCGGAGACTCTCGTCTCCATCATCAGGCGATTAGTAAAAAGTAACCATATTAACTTATATTTTTCATGTGCCTACGCCCAAATCTAATAAAATTTTCAACAAGTCGATAAAATTTTACAAAAAAACAGAAATTGATTATAAAATCGTGATATTATGTTTTATAGTTTGAGAATAGTCGTTACAATTCCATGAATATTATAAAAAAAAAAACTATTATTTTATTATGAAAATGTATCCTTTGATAAAAGAATCGATAGTTAATCAATCAGAGATGGATTCAAGATCACTTATATTTTTGAATGAAAAGTATCTAATTCATAATACCTTGGCGTATTTGTTATGTATCTACTTTAATAAACTACGTTGTTTTAATTTGATTCAAGAATATTATGAATTTATGCAAAGATACTTTAAATTAAAACACTGTGTCTTTCACTAAAAGTATTAAGTGAAAAAATACTTAAAACTAAATTTACAATGAACAGATAATACAAAATAGTTAAGAATGGGGTGGATTGTAGAGAGGAGGTGTGAGGTTAGAATGCTTTGGTGGTAGAGCTGTAAATACCTACATAGATTTACGTATTATTTGTATATCTGTGTATCGTCGTGAGTACCCATAATACAAGATTCATATTATCTTAGTTAAGAATGAGGTTAGAATGCTTTGGTGGTAGAGCTGTGGGTACATAGATTTACGTATTATTTGTATATGTGTGTATCGTCGTGTCAGTACCCAAAATACAAGATTCATATCTTAGTTTAGAATGAGGTTAGAATGCTTTGGTGGTATAGCTGTAGGTACATAGATTTACGTATTATTTGTATATGTGTGTATCGTCGTGTCAGTACCCAAAATACAAGATTCATATCTTAGTTTAGAATGAGGTTAGAATGATTTGGTGGTAGAGCTGTAGGTACATAGATTTACGTATTATTTGTATATATGTGTATCGTCGTGTCAGTACCCAAAATACAAGATTCATATCTTAGTTTAGAATGAGGTTAGAATGATTTGGTGGTAGAGCTGTGGGTACATAGATTTACTTATTATTTGTAAATGTGTGTATCGTCGTGTTAGTACAAGATTCATATCTTATGTAGTTTAGAATGAGGTTAGAATCCTTTGGTGGTAGAGCTGTAGGTACATAGATTTACGTAGTATTTGTATATGTGTGTATCGTCGTGTCAGTACCCAAAATTCAAGATTCATATCTTAGTTTAGAATGAGGTTAGAATGCTTTGGTGGTAGAGCTGTGGGTACATAGATTTACTTATTATTTGTATATGTGTGTATCGTCGTGTTAGTACCCATAATACAAGATTCATTTCTTATGTAGTTTAGAATGAGGTTAGAATCCTTTGGTGGTAGAGCTGTAGGTACATAGATTTACGTAGTATTTGTATATGTGTGTATCGTCGTGTCAGTACCCAAAATACAAGATTCATATCTTAGTTTAGAATGAGGTTAGAATGCTTTGGTGGTATAGCTGTGGGTACATAGATTTACTTATTATTTGTATATGTGTGTATCGTCGTGTTAGTACACATAATACAAGATTTATATCTTAGTTTGGGACTAGCTCGGTCTGTGCGAATTGTCTATATATGTTATGTTATGTTATGTTTATCAACTTATCAAATCGTGAAACTGAATCTATGTCACAATATGTAGTAACAATTAAAAAAATTAAACCGCTGCCCTCCACTAGAGAATTTTCTGGATACGTGTATACATAATATCAAAGTAATAAAAACACTTCTTGACAGATGTGGATATAATATTATCATCAACATAATATATTGGAATGACTATATTTTATTAAAGTATACACACAAAATACCTTCCTGAAGTCCTAAATAATAATATGTTAATATATTCTCAAAGGTATTAAATTATTATACATTATATGTGGCAATATTTAAGGGTCCTGTTAGTGAAAATACCAATATTATAATATGGTGTTTTATGACAGACATTAAATTTGTAAAATGTGTCGTATTAATTTATATCTTCCCTAACGTGCCGAAATGTTGATATGTTTTATCTAGGTCATCTGCATTTAATAGGTGGAAGCCTATATGATATCAATATCTAATCGATCATCCAGTTCTACATACATATAACTAACAAAAAGTTGAAATTCGTTATAATGCAATGTTTTATTTCATGTCGAAACATTTTCATCAAAATACACCAGGAACTCTGTTGTTAACCGGCTCTTGGAGACATAATAATATAACGATGATTTTGTCCACCTGGATATTTTCACAATGTCGCGGGGACGATTCGCAGGGGCCGTGGCGCAGACCATGAACGCGTGAATTTTGTTTAATTTTTGTTCCTTGTGCTATCCTTTCATCTCTCCCTCCCTCCCCCCCTCTCTCTCTCTCTTTCTCTCAATTATTCTATTCTTGTTTTATATATAAATATAATTTGTAAACGTTGTATGTATTAAGTGCCTTATAAATTAAGTCGTACATTGTAATTGGCTTTATTTATTTTTTTTGTTATTGTGATTTAAGTTACGTATTATGTGCTGTTGTGTTTGAATTAATAAAAATAAAATAAATAAATAAATAATGATATCGGTACTGGAGTGTTAGTTAAGGTTATACTACATATTAATACTACTATTTCTCTTACTAGATCTCCCAATCTTTCTTGTAAGCTTTTTTGTGTCTTGTAAGAAGCAGGTGTTCATTTAAGCTGAATATAAGGCAATGGACTTCTACAATTCAGTGATAAGGCATAGGTATTGCCCACCCTGAATGTATATTTTTTATTGGCAATCTGAATGTTAATTACATGCAAGTAATCCGCTGGCTACCCAATTGTAGGATATGCTGTGATTGTAGCGTAGTAGTAGTAGTAGTAGATGAATTTACTAAAAATGTGGTTGTGGGTACCTATGCTGTGATTGTATCGTAGTAGTAGTAGATGAATATACTAAAAATATGGAAGGATGCCTTAGCTCCTGCGTCACAAGATGGAACAACTTTCAATGAATTGGATCAATGATTTACAATGAAAGGAAAAAGGGAAAACATCATATTGATTCAAATAACTTTATCAAAGAAAAAAATCATTGCACTGTTGAAATGTGTTTATTTATGTTAGAGAAAGTATGGAACTTCAAAAATATATATAAAATATTTATTATCAATAAATATACACTGGACTAGCTAAAGGGAAACGGTCGTTGATACATTTTTAATTTAACAATAAACGGCTTTAAATCTTATATAAGAAAAATAAAATACTACAAAAAATATATGAATAACAACCAAGCACCTACAATTGAGACTAAGGAAATAAAAATCTAAATAAATTGGAGTAAAATTGTAAAATACTTACAGGTTTGGTCTTGTATGCAACATCATACCAAATCTTGCACTCTGGAAGCAAGGGGTGTAAAGTCAATGTTTTATTTATTTATTTTATTCTTCTTGCACATCATCATTCATATAACAAATAAAATAAAGCCGGATGTTTCGTTCTGGACTTCTGGAGAGAAGAATGTTCCGGAGTGTTTGGAAATTAATAAATGTCTATCTCACAAATTGGACATTATTGATGTCCAAACTGCTTCAATCTCTTCATTGCTTAAAACCAAAACTCCCTCACTTAACACATATAAATATGTAATTTTATATAATATATAGCAATTTTTTTTTGTTTTTTTTTTTGACTTTTGCAATATTAGCCCTGATGATACCAAATCATTTGTGAAAGCGCTAGACATGCTTGTGGTATACATTGTATACACTTTTGTGGAACAAAAATCATTTTAAAATATTAGTTCACCATATTAACACTAAAACATTGAAATGAATATATACTATAATAATTTATTATATTTTCCCTATCAGTAGCGTTACAATATTATATTTTATCGGTGAAATATTCATTATATTATCAATGAAAAGCTTAGTCAATATACATAATATTTGACTAATACTTCGTATTAATCTACATACAATATGATAATACCATAAATAATAACGTCAATATTGTTAATGATTAAATAAACAAAGAGATAGGATTACAGCTTTGTACCTACTTCAATGAAAATCAATGTCACTATTAAATAAGTGATATTGAATATTTTATGTTTTAATCTTTTCAATGCTTACTTACTTGCATCGTCATTGCATATTCAAAAAGAGACATGTGCGCACATTTTTATTTAGCCATACTAACTGTTCATAAAGGCATTTAAATTGTTGTTTGGACTTTAATTGAATTTTAATATTTGATACTAAGTATCACTTTATAAAATGATTATGATATCATTATAAGCGGTTTATTCTAGAAATGTCAAAACATTTATGAATTCACATGTCCCTTTTTGAATATGCAACAACGTTTTGCCGCTATTCCTGTCCACTGCTGAAAATAAGTCTCCCCATATTATTTCTCCAGGCATTTCTGTCCTGAGCTTTCTGCAACCAGTCACTAGCGATTCTTCAAATGTCGTCTGACCATCTTGTGGGAAGTCTTCCTCTGATCCTTATATCTTCACGAGGTCTCCACTATACTATCCTTTTTGTCCATCTTTGATCATTCACTCTTTTCAATACTATACAATAATTATCTAAATATTCACTTTACTACTACTTTTAATACTATAGATAGATACTTCTTTTCCATCACGACATATTCCACATATTATGTGATACCGAGCACATTAACTGCATATAACAATCATCCAAGACCTGTCCTCTTCGTTCTAATAAAATATAAAGTCACTAAGGATGAGTGTCAAACTCATCGCTGAATTAGATATTCATAATATCTTCATTTTGTAACAAACAAGCAAGCCCTATCCTCTTCGTTCTAATAATAAATAAAATTACTAAGAATGAGTGTCAAACGTCATCGCTGAATTAAATACTTATAATACCTATCTTCAATTTGCGAACGTGTTCTCTTATGTGGTGTTCTCACTTTGGCGAATATCGCCAGGGCACCAAAATATCGCCATTCATTTGAACCGTGTGAACAAAATGACAGATAGTCTGAAACTTGTTTTGGCAAAAGATAGATCTTGACCAGTTTTTGAAAGATGAGTATAAGACAAAACCGCGGCATGCTCATCATACTAGATTTAAATCGAATGATGGATACTTGGTACCAAAATATAATAATAAATACGGTAAGAGAACTTTAGAATATAACGTGCCTAAATTGCTTAATATGATGCCGACATCTATTAAGAAATGTGGTAGTAAGATTGCAATAAAAAAACTTGTCAAGGAATGGCTGCTGAAATGTGCATTTGTATATAATTGAAATTTTGTAAATACTTTAGTTGTTAAGTTTATGTTCGATGCTTTGGATTAGGTTGAAATAAATTATGTATATATTGTTATTTTGTAAGGAACGCGCCGACAAATCTGTTTTAATGGATTTGGCGCGACTGTATGTTTGTATTTAATGTTTATATTATATGAAATAAATAAAAAAAAAAAAAAAAAAACGATAAAAACCAGTAGAAACGATATCGTCTCGAGTTGACCACCTTCAAACTTTCTCGGCCGATTGAACGATTTGCGCATGCGCAGATGTGCGCGGCGTTCGTATCTATGGTAAAAACTTTATAACCTATAAATTTTATAATGTTCCCCGCTTCGTGACAGCTGTTATCTTTGTTGTTGATTTGTAGCGTTTGTTTCCTTAATTAAAAGGTGCTTTATAACCTCTACTATAACATTTTCGACAAAAATAAACACTTCGCGATCTCCATCTCGACGTCCGCCATTTTGAAAACAGTGTCAAAATCAAAGCGCATCTGACAGATCGTTTCTATATCGGTGGACTGTGTGAACAGGTGTGACGATCAATGGATGTCCGGCGAATTTAATTTTTTCGCCTGGCGATATTCGCCAAATGTGAACACTAGGGTGGAACGAAATTTTTTTTTCTCGAATTTTGATTTGGAATAGTTGTATTTAGTTGCCTTTTGCCATCAATAGCCTGCATTAAAAATATAAATATTATCAGACAACGGTAAGAGCCCCCGACAAGACATCGAATATTTTCAAAAAAGACAATTTAGGGGCTATTTGCGCGGCCTACAAAACAATACAGAACTTATTAAAATAGGTTTGTTTTATTCAAAAACATATTCAAATATAGTTAACTAGCAGTTGCAATCAAATATTTCATCATTTTAATATACTTTGGTACTGGGACAGTTGGGCAAAGTGCGGGACAAAGCGGGGGCAGCACGCTTCGATCAACGAATTTGCAGTGTTTCGTTTCAACTAGTGTCGATAATATTGTCTCAAGGTGGAAGGTAGCCCGTCAATTATTTTCACCAGTAGGTACCTACTAGTTGATGTACCTACGTTTTTTAAGTGTATAAATATGACTTCTACAAGACAAAAGTTAAAATGTCCGATATTTGGTGAAAGTGCAGAGTTCAAGGAAAATATCCTACTTACGTATGAGAATTTGATGAAATTCTTTGAATGGGTTCGACAAGACTTAAAAATAAAGGACAACACAACAAAAGAACCTACATTTTTGGAAAAGTGCCGAAACAGTTGAAACAAAAATTGAAGAATTAGGTATGAATAAAATCTTCTATTTCAATTGTTACACACAAACGAGTTTTACAGTTACTTAAAAAATATCACTCAAAATGTTTTGATTTGATTTGTTTGATTTTGTTTGAAATTTGAAAAAGTCTTTGAAGAAACTAAAGGAAAGAAAAGTAAAAGAATTCAGAATACAAAGTGGAAAGTTTTTTGACATAGCTGCATGTAAATGTAAAGAATTTGTAAACTGTACTTGTTTGAGAGAAAATAAAGTGCCAAAAGAGGAACAAAATATTTTTAGAAGACCAACGCACTAACAGACTAATGGTTTTAGGAAGAACGGATCTTACCTAGAGTAAAAAATTGCAGGAAATATGACTACGTGCTCCTAAACAAGAAATCAGGCATAATTCAAATACAAGAATTAAAGAAATTTCCGTTACTTTATATAGGCTAAATAGGTCTGAAGTTAGTTCTAATGTTGACTTTCCTTCTTGTTCGTCGGCCGCAGATGGTCTTGATACCGCGAACAAAGTGGATCAAAAGCCTATAAAGCTCACGGATGCCAGTCTTCATAGTTTGACGATTGTATGCGATAGATACGGAGTATCAGACCGAGCTGCGGCGGTTATCGTATCATAAATGTTCTATATTCTGCTTCTGATGCCGACTCTGAGGCGCACTCAACAAACTTCGTGGGCAGGATGAAACTCAGAAGAATAAGACAGAAAGTTTGCGAGCAAATTTTAACAGAAGAAAGAGTAACAGAAATTCCTGCCTTATATTTTGATGGAAGGAAAAACCAGACGGCTAAAACTGTTTTAAAAAGATGGAAGAGATTTAAAGTGATTGTACAAGAGGAACATGTTTCGATTATTAAAGAACCAGGTTCTGTTTATGTTGGGTATGTGTTTCCAACATCGGGCAGTGCGAGAAATATTGAAAGAGCTATCCACGGCTTTTTGACGACTGAAAATATATCACCAGAGAGTTTAATTACTGTTGGATGTGATGGAACAACCACAAATACAGGGAATGTGGGAGGCGTGATTGGTTTTTTGGAAAAAAGACTATCTCAACCATTGCATTGGATAATTTGTCTCTTATACGCCAATGAGTTGCTATTGACGCTTTGTTTTCCTATTTGGATAGCCCTACAGCAGGATCTAAATCATTTGCAGGTCAAATTGGTATAGCATTAAAGATGGTTCAAAACATTTATGGAAGCTCATTAACAGCACTAGTTATTTGTCGAACGAATTGTTAGCGATTGTGGACTCTGTTTTATTTCGGAACAGTTACTTTGCTCATCCAGAAAACTTGTTGTTGAGTACGATAACAGATACGCGTAAGCACATTAGAGAACTAGCTGCCAGACGCATTTTAAAAGCTCGTCAAGTGAATAAAAATTCTGTTTCGCGCATGTTTGAGGTGCCAAAAGTGGACTTAAATACAAGTTCTTACATAGACTTGATAAACAGGCAACAAAATAAATACAAAACCTCAATACTGATGAATATTTCCGATAAGCAGTTAAAACATCATATTGAAAATGGAGAAGATTCGGTTTTGGAGTTAATGAGACTGCCTTACCACACCCAGGCTGTGGAATGATCAGTAAAAGATGTGATAGAAGCAGCTCTACGTGTATGCGATAAGACAAGAAGATAGGGTTTGGTAAAATCTAAATTAGCGTCTCGAAAGCTCATGCCAAATTTTGAGACGAAAAAGGATTTTTGTTATGAAAAATGGCGTTATTCATACCGACACAACTTTCTGAAACTGTGTATATTTTTAAAATAAATGATTCTATTAACTAAAATGTACTTTTATCTTATCATTTATATGCATAACATATTATATTAAGTTAATATTTTGTAAATAGAGTGTACTTAACAAAGCGTCTGTAAAACTTAAAAATTGAAATTTCAAGTCTATGGCGGGACCTCTTACTGTTGAGCTAGAAATTCCAAATTAATGGGTGTTATTTACAATTATATAAGGCAACTTTTGCCTGGTATTCCAATTCGATATTCGAAAAAAAAAAATTTTCCATACAAAAGTGTTCCACCCTAGTGAACACCCCATTACTATGATTTTATAATTCTCACAATATTTTGTAATTCCGTAACCGGTTTCGACGTATGTGTCATTAACGAGTAGTTTGAAACTTTCAAACTGCACATTTAGCCAAAATGGAAGTATTAGTTTTCTTCTTCTTCTTCAAGTGCCTTGTCGGGTCCCCCCGACGTTGGCGATCACCTCGACGAACTTGTCCCATTCCTGCGCTGGTTGAAACAGCTCTATAATAATATCAGTTTTAATAATATAAAATAAATAGACATCGCTGTCCCAAATACACATAATATACAAACAACCGTCGCAGAAAATAAAAACTTAAATATACAGAACTAGCAGGAGAAATAAAAAATATTTGGCATTCTAGGTCCGTTTATATAATACCTTTGGTCATATCAGCTACAGGGGTAACTCCGAAATCTTTAATAAATAATTTACAAAAATTAGATTTACCGGCTAATGTGTATATTAAAATTCAAAAATCTATTATAATAAACACTTGTAATATTGTGAAAAAGTTTTTGAACACAGATATTTCAGGCACAATGCTGGTATTTTGAACCCGCGTTCTGAGTCTAATCCTTTGATATCCTGTATATCTGGATAGGTGAATTTTTCCCGGCATTAGACTGTTAAGTTTTTGTGTGACCATGACTGATCATATGGAGACTTATCTGGTTGTATAATGCTGAGAAGTGTGGATGGCAATTCTGCCGCCGCGTATAAAACAACAAATAAACTACTGTGTTAATAAGATTATTAAATTTACTACCAATCTACCAAAAACCTAACAAGGTTTTCGATTATGTCAAATAAAAACGATTTTATTATTTTTTTTATTTTATCTATCACATTTTTATAGAATAATCGCAATTTATGTAAGTGGCTTAAAGAGGTTTATATTTTATTTATAATAAAAATAAATTGAAACGAAAAAGATCAAAGGCGAATAAAATATAAAAAAATTGATATATTTTATCGTCTAGAACGATTTCACTTACCTGACGACATAAGTAAACGTTTGTTTGGTAATCTTATAAAATATTTTTCTAATATTATTAGTTTTATGACAAAGAATAATATTTCGCTGTTGATTTTACTTATTATTTTTACTATTGCATCCTTAATATTCGTCTTAGAAACGTACGGAGCCAAAACAAATCTTGTATAAATTTTCACAATAAAATTTAATGAATAATTATTTATTTAACACATGAAACTGATAAGGCCTAGAAAATACAATAAAACCTACGTCCTACACTCACTAGGTGTGCTGAGATGATATGAACAATAAGATCTCAGGTGCCGGCAAACTCCCTATTTACGACACAAGCTTTTAGCTTACTGTGTATAAAGTTGTACTTGGGTTTATAACAAAACCCAGGTTTATATATTTTTTAAAAATAAAACAACATTCTACAAACTTACAAAAATCATTGTGGTTTATAAGAGAGAATTTCGAACCTGTATTATATGTCTCCTGGTAGTTTAATTGGACAAAGCACACATCGCTATACGGATGGGTTGCAGGCTCAAATTCCATCCAGGGCACTACCAAATAAGGTGACGTTAAATTTCCTTCGTATATCTTACACTTATCTTAAACCTATCTTAAACCTATCTCAAACCTATCTTAAACCTTGCTTCAACTTACATATATGTGACCTAATACTATTTTTTGTTCATAAAAGAGTGGCTTGGGATCCAAAGTGGGCAAATCCAAAAATGACTATTTTATAGCTTTTAAAGTATGCAAATGTATTCTTCGTGTTGAATTCTATATATTTTCATTTTCGAAACTATTCAAATTCTTTCATATTTATTGATGTGTAAAATAGCGGATGAAATCAATGTCATTATAAAAATAAGCTAAAATTTATTTAGTTTTTGGGCTCTGCTAACATTTGAGTACAAACTATTTTTTTCCAGATTCTAAAACAAACCACGCCAACAAGGAAGGCTAAAAAAATAAAAGCTTGGAGGCAACACCTTGTAAAAAACTGTTAATAAATAAACACATAAATCAAAAAGTAAAGAAGGTGAAATTATGGTATATTTTTTCAGAGAAATAAAAATAAAATGTCCTTCCTTCTCCGCTCGTTTATTAAGTATTAGAAAAAGAAAGCAAAAGAAAAAAAGAGTAGGTAAGGAAATGTGAGTAATTTATTGTAGGTATATATTTGCCGTTCATTTCATTTCCCAGGTGTCGCGGTCTGAAGGAGATCCCATTAAGCATGGATTTGCAAATGCGATGCGGTACCGAATTGAAAAGCCAAAATATTTCTTCGAGATTTCTTGATTGTTCTCTTTTAATTTATTTCAGATATTCTTTATTCTGATTCTTGATTTATTGATCAATTAACTTTCGTGAAAAAATATGACAATTATTTTATGTGGTGGAAATCGGTAGCCAGAAAGCCTGAACAATAAAATCGAGAGAACCTGGGTTCGATTCTACCCTCTACCAACCAACTCCACCTTTCTTCAGGCTGCCCACACATCTCATAATTTATGGTATCTCCGGTATGGATACATTTGTTAGTGTAGAAGTTAGTAGCAGATAATTGAAAGTCCTCAGACGTTTGCACTATATATGTAGGTGCTCGGTAGATCTTTCAATTTATATTCCACTTTCACAACAGAAGCATATTATTCACTGTGAGATTATTATTTATATACATATTTATTCATTCTTCATTCTACATTTTTTACAAACAATTTCAAAGGGAAATACATTCAAATTTAATACAGTCAACATTAGAGGGTTATTCCCGGGAATTCCCGGGAAAACCCTCTTATTTTTATTTCCCGTTTCCCGGGAAAAAACACAAATTATTATTAGGCATGCAGAATGCCATACCGATACCGAAATCTTTGTTTAGTTAACTGTAATAGTCGTAATAAACTTGTTGAAGTTGACGAACATTTTGATGTGATAAAATATGAAAACAAATATTAATTACCAACATTAGTGTTTTACTTTAAAAAAAAAACTTAATTATAGCTTCAATGTATTCGTTTGAAAGAAGCATAATTCTAAATATAATTCGAAATCGGTGGTGTGTTTGGCCGACAATGTACAAGAATCCTACGATTTTTCATGTTTTTTTTTTATTATTTCAAAAAGTTAGATAGTTCTGAAAAATATTAGTGCAGCAAACTGTCGATTTTTTGTTTTATTCATGTATATTAACCAATATAAAAAATCATTTTTTTGTTGAAATTTATCATTTTTTGAAGTCAAAAATCATCAAATGAACTCGATTTTTGTTTATTTAAAAAGCTTTGCCAAAATCCATAATATTTATTTCCTTGATAGGATGTACAAAAATTAAAAGTTTATGTATTTTGTAAACAATTTGTATTTTGATATAACAAAGAGTAGGTACCTTAATAAATCTCGTCAGTCAGTTATTTAGTTTTTTTAAGCAAATTACTTATATTGGTAACAAAATTTGATTTTTTTTTTATCAAATCAAAATGTTTGCAAGGGTCAACAAGTTATGAGAGTTTTTCTACCAAATTTATTAAAAATTGAATATTAATAAATATAATAATGAATCTCCCGGGATTCCCGGGAGATTCATCAGATCGTTCCCGGGAAACGGGAAATTCATTTCTCAATTTCCCGTTTCCCGGGAACGAAAATAATCCGGGAAAAATAACCCTCTAGTCAACATACAGAGGGCGAGTTTATCCCAAAAGCGCGATATCTTTCAACTAACCTAATAGGGGTCTTGGGAGTATTTGCGTTTCTTTTAATTTGAAAGAAATATATGTGTGTGTATAAAAGTTTTCATTTGTATACGAAAGTTATTGTAAAATTTGGCAATGAATTATGTCTAATGCTACTCCATTACTATACTACGACGACATACCCTCCAAAAGTAGGATAGCCAACTAACTATAACTACTACTACACCATCACGACATATCCCAAAAACAGGGTAGCCAGCAGACCAGCTACATGTTATAAACATACAAGCCGTCTTCTTTGTGGCAACAAAAAGTAAGACAGTCAGGATGGGTGGCAAACTTCATCGCTGAATTTAAGATGTAAAATGTCTTTATTTTTTCGAACACCTGCCTTTTACAGGACATTTGTCAACATATGTATTGCATTTTTTATTACAATAAAAAGCTTCATTAGTAAATATCCTCAGATAAATATGTCTCAATGTAAAGCTTTCTCTTTAAGACTTATTGAAATTGAATGCACTTAACTCAATGTAGAGAGACATACAGATTCCCATCTTTGCAATTTTCTTTTCGATGAAGATATTATTTTCTTTTGTAGATAATATTATTTATCTACATTTACTCATTTGCGTTAAATATTTTTTCGGATTAACTCGTTCATTGGTTAACAGTAAATTAACGATATTTAACAAATGATAAGACTCCTCATTTTTCTCTATCTCTCTCTTTATCTAAAGGTGTAGCTAACGCATCGAATGCACTTACTATATCAATTGATGAAGGATATATGTATGTGTTCACACTATAGAAATTTATTTTTAAATATTTTTAATTAAAAAAAACTGTTCAAATTTTCACTGACATATTTTTGAACTGTAACGTTCTTGTCCATAATAAAAGACATTTTCAAGCGTACTTAAATCAAAAAATCTGCAGATAAAAACTGCTGCAGATAAAAAAAAATTGTTGGAGAGGGGGAGATAGAAAGTGAGGTAGTGGTGGATGCAATATAAAATGAAGGTGGGTGGGCATATATTTTGATAATTTTTCCTCTTCTTGCCATAAAAAATGTATTTTACAGAACACTAAAAACTTACAGGAAAGATATATAAAATGGAAGATCTATAATTTGTCCATGATTTCATAAATTAAGTTAACTTCAAATTTCATTCTTAAGGTAACAAAATTCATACAACTAGTGATATTGGAGACTCTCCTCACATTAAGTTTAGCCGTAGATATTTATTTTATTCTGCACTGTACGTTGGTTAAAACATTTCCAATCAATACAGAGTATCAAAAAATACCCGTTTTACAATTCAATGTACTAAGGGAAAGTTTATTGCTTGAACGTGATGTCTTCCAATTAACCTGGATTTAAAATTAACTGAGTTACGATTTTTTATTTTTTCGTTAAAATAAGAGCAAATAAATATGTTAAATATTGATTTACAGTGTTCAACTCTGTTTACGTTCAGAGAAAATTCTACCTGTAGACATTTTAATATACAGACATACGTACATATTATTATAAGAATCGTATGAAGAGTATAAGTGGTAGAGAGTTATTCGTCATTTACATAATGCAAGAGGGGAAATTGGATTTTTGTATTACCTCGAATCCTGGATTCATTCATATTGAATGAAACCCTGAATATACCCGTGATACCAGTGACTTGTCTTCCAAACAAGCTTAAAAGCCAATTTTTTTAACGTTTGTAATATTATAAAGATGAAAATATAATACGCGCCAACAATCCGAGAATTTAAAATTTTGCATGTGCCTGTGTAACTCGTCCGTTAAAATGTTGTTTAAAGTGCAGCCGTATCTAAGAGTATGGAGCTGAACCTACTCATAGGCTAGAAGTGAGTTATAGCGTTTTGTCTTGCTTGTACAGATGTGGTGCTTATCTAGTATTTATATTTATCTTTTTGTCTCGCTCATCTCGCACTATTAGAACAAAAGTTCAGAGCACATTTATGTAAATTATTCAAATAAACATAATAATTATAATCCCACACATAACACATTGGTACATGGATCAGTATGTAGATACACGATCATTATAATAATTATACAAATAATGTGGTCACTGGTCATATTGAACTGCTTTTACAGATTTTTGCTATTTATTTTTTCAATATTTTTTTAACTAGGTTTTTATAATATTGTTATAAAGTTTTAAATTTATTATCATAGTGCCAAATTATACCAAAATTTTTGCATGAACATTATTCTTTCACGTTCTTAATAATATCTATAATTATTTTTTTAAAACATTTTATTGAGAGTTAGCTTTCTTAGTTTTAAAGCTCTAGATACGCCACTGAGTAGTACTTACGTAATAATATATCATTTCGTAGAAAACGACTTAAAGCTCACATTATTATTATTCACTAAACATTTTACGACTTCAAAGCTAATGCAACTTAATTCTAAGAATTGCATTCTACGGTAACGGTCTTCGGATGATATATTGATTTGTTCAATATTCAATAATATCATAAATTCATAAAAATACTATAATCAATTCCTATGATTAAATGCGTCTTGAGAAAGATAAATCTTATATACTGAACAGACCATAAAATAAACATAATATACTGAACACATTATACAAGAGAATAAAACATAAAAGCGGTCTGTGGGAATATGATGGAAGTATTAGGCGTATAAAAAAGCAAAATTTGGTGGTGACCAATCTTTCTTGTTTGCCTATAGGTAAATCACTATAATATAAACCACTTATTTTTATTTAAATGCGTCGCTTTCAAGGATGAATCTAGCTTTCACTGATCCGACTCGAAGGACCATGTTGAATTAACCATTGAGAACGGGCGCAAATAATAAAAAAACAAGGTAGGTACGTGCAGGAGCCAAGGAGTATATTTGCCAACCAATACATGAATATGTTACATAGAAAAATACATAACATCACTGCATAGTATATAAATATATAACAGCATTAATAATGAAAATATATGTAGGTGCCCAACTTTGCTAGTTTGGTGAATATTTTTATGTGATTTAACAGTCGTCGGTAGCCTGGAGGTAGAGTCTCGGCCTCGTGGTTCGATACCAGGTGCCGGCAAACTCCCCTTTCACAACACAAGCTTTTAGTAGCTTACTGTTAAAGATAACAAAAAACCCAGATATATCTTAAAAAAATATCTAAAAAAAATCAAAGAAAAGAATGCTCATGAAATAAAGTGTCATTGTAAAGGGCAGCAAATTAATACCATTTTTTCCCGGAGCGGCTAAATAGCTGTACCGGGCCTTGGTAACAACACAAGTCTGTTCACAAAATCTGTGTCATCAGATATGTTTAAGTGGTTTTTAATTATGTATGCCTTTGATGTCGAGCTTTGAAGGACGAAGGAAAAAATAATTATCTTTCAAAGCTCAGACACTCAGCAAGCAAATCGATAATACTAAATAATTAATTTACGTAATAATTTACGAAATCATAATGATAAGTATAAAACTAGTTATAATTATTTTATATTCTCAAGGTTTAATTAATATAAAAGAAAGATTAATAGTGCCTCTGTGTTGATAGTTGCTTAACATAGAAACCTTTCATAATATTCCCATATAAATAAGTATATATTTAAGTGCGTTCGTATGAATCTACAAGCTTTTATAGGTATAATATTTTTTATCCACGATGAACGCTTCAAATCGGAAATTGTGAGTAGGATAAACCAGGCAAAAAAACCTAAAATATTGGAATCCCCAAATATAGATTTTAGCGTGAGGAAGAACTTTACTAAAACCTTTGTATTGAGCATTTTGCTATATGGTTGCGAGACGTGGACCATCAGCAACAGTTTAAACTGACGTTTGGCGGCCTCGGCCTCGGCCATTTATGCCTTGTAACTCGTTATATAATATATTTCTATCCTGTGAAATCCTCTGAAAGGCAGGTGTTCGTAAAAACTCGCGTGTAAGGTATAAAATACATATTTTCAATTCAGCGGTGAGGTGTGTCGCCCATCCTGAATGTCTTAATTAAATTTATCGGCATGAAGATGATTATTTGCATGTTTATATTATGTAGTTAGAGAAAGAGAGAGATATTATTTCTTAAATGTAAACATAATCAGTCAAATATTGTTTATGGTCTTTGAATTTGTGTGTATGCTCTGTTTTTATTTCTATTATTTCTGTTGACATACTTATGTATATCTTATCTATAATTTGATTACCGGGTTAGTTGGATGACATTGCATTGCTCTGTACATTGAATTGTATAATTGATTTTCTTATATATTTTTTTTTTTATTTTAAATTATTTAACAAAATATATTTACATTGATTGTTTCTTACATACTAAACGATTTTTACCCCTCCAGAAAGTGCACAAACACTTGTGTAGGAGTGGCAAGCAGTGTCTATATATAATACATATCAAAAACATATAAATACATACAAACACACATAAACACAATAAAGTATACAAACACCAAACAGTATCAACCAAAACAAAAAATACCGGCAACATGTGAACAAACATTCTATAAAACTTTGTATAAACATAATACTTTGTATTAATTTGAAATAATGTAACCAATTTACAGTGTACAGTGTATAATGAAATAAATAAATAACTAAATATTTCTTCTTCTTCTTCTTGTGCCGCTCCTATCGGAGGTTGGCGACCATCTCTTGATACTCTTCACGATCCTGGGTCAGTCTGATGAGGGTTGCTGCATCCGGTATTCCAAACCACTGCCGAAGATTCTTGAGCCATGATGCTCTTTTGCGCCCCAAACCCCGTCTGCCCTCTATCTTACCCTCTACTATAAGCTGCAGAAGGGCATATTTTTCTCCACGGAATATGTGGCCAAAGTATGCGGCCTTTCGTCTTTTAACAGTGGTCATTAGCTCTCTATCTTTTTGCATTATATTTAGAACTGTTTCGTTGGACACTCGATCAGTCCATGAGATACGCAGCATTCTTCTGTACAACCACATTTCAAATGCCTCAATTTTATTTATCATGGAGATTTTGAGAGACCATCCTTCCACTCCATACAACAGCACGGGTAATACATATGCTTTTACAGCTCTCCATCTTGTGCTCAACTTCAGGTCTCGGTTGCACAAGAGTTTCTGCATTTTGTAGAAGGTTGATCTCGCCATCTCAATTCTGGCTTTTATTTCAGAATCTGGGTTCCACTCATCATTCAGCCAGCTGCCCAAATATTTAAAACGAGACACCTGTTCTATTGCGCCACCGTCAATATAAAGGTTGGCGTTGATGCCACTCCGTTTGCTGACTACCATGGTTTTAGTTTTGAGTGCATTCATTTTCAACCCAAAGTTTTTTCCAGAATTATTGACCATATTGACAAGTTGCTGCAGATGTTCAGCAGTATCGGCAATAATGACAGTGTCATCAGCATATCTTATGTTGTTTATTACTTTGCCGTTTATCTTTATCCCTATGTCAACATCTTCTAAGGCTTCTCTGAATATGAATTCCGAGTACAGGTTGAAAAGCATTGGTGAAAGTATGCACCCCTGTCTAACACCCTTCAGGATTTTGATATTTTCAGTGGTGAGATCATTAATTCTGATATGTGCAGTTTGATTCCAATAGAGGTTTGTAATAATTCTAACATCTTTTCCATCCAGCCCAATGCTGTACAGCAATTCTATAAGTTTGTCATGTCTTACATTATCGAACGCTTTTTCATAATCGATAAAGCACATGTAGATGTCTCTCTGTTGATCAAGGCATTTTTGGGTCAACATTTGAATGGAGAATAGAGCCTCTCTTGTACCAAATCCATTTCGAAATCCAAACTGTGTCTCACCAATATGCGCATCAATCTTCCTTCAAAGCCTATTGTGCAAAATTCGCAGAAATATTTTAAGTGCATGACTCATTATACTTATGAGTCTGTAGTCATTGCATGACTTGGCGTTGGTTTTCTTTGGCAGTGTGATGAACTCTAATTTCAACCATTCTGTTGGTATGTGTCCCGTATCGTATATGTTGTTAAACAATCTGAGCAGAAGATCAATACCGTTTGAGTCAAGATGTTTCAGGATTACACCCTGAATTAAATCTGGGCCAGTAGCTTTACCATCTTTTATTTGAGAAATAGCTTTTTCTAACTCCTCTCTTATTATACTTGGTCCACTATTTTCATGTCTACTCGTATGGTTTCCACATCTATTGTCCTGAAATAGTTTTTCCATATATGATTTCCATACTTTAGTTTGATCTTCCTTGTCAATAATCAGATTATTATGTTCATCTACAAGTTTTGCCGTGATAGTGCGTTTTGTAATTCCGGCCATTTCTTTAATTTGTTTATGCAAGTTAAAGCTGTCGTGCCTGTGTTCAAGTTGTTCTATTTCCACACATTTACCAATCAACCATTGTTCTTTTGCTTTCTTTATTTCTGACTTAATTAGCCTCTGTAGGTCACGATATTTTGCACGATCATGTTTACTTTCCGCTCGCAATCTCATCATCTCCAATATATGATCAGTCATCCACTCTTGTCGTTTATCTGGTTTTACATAGCCCAACTCGTTAACTGATGTATTCACTATAGTATTCCTCAGTGCCACCCATGTATCATCTATATTAGAATTATTAAAATCCACATTCCCTATATTAACGTTAAGAGTTCTAGAAAATTCCATTCTTATATCATTATCTTTCAATTTTCCGACGTCAATCCTTTTTGGTGTTTTCCCAATAATAGGTTTTTTGAGTTTCAATCTGATTTGTGCAACAACTGGGTTGTGATCTGATTCTATGTCGGCTCCCGGATAAGTTTTTACATTTTTAACTGCATTCCGGAATCGGGTGTTTACTAGAATAAAGTCTATTTGGTTTCTTACAATAGCATTGTTGTGTCCATCTTGTGGAGACTTCCAGGTATAAAGTCGTCTTACAGGTTGTTGAAACCAAGTGTTAGTTTATTTACGTACGTGTATTTTTATTACAATGAAGTAAAAAGTACAACCAAATTTATGATAATGATGGATGCTTAAGTATGTAGTAATGAAAATATTTTTTCTTCGCTACGATTTGCCAATATAGATTTTTTTTATATAATTGCTACTGAGTTTAAAACCTAGTTTATTTATAACTAATAATATTAATGTTTTGACACTGCCAGTCATTTATTACGACAATCATAAAGTTTCCTTTAGGTACTACGTAAGTAGAATATCATGATATTCTTCACTAAAAATCAATTCCAACGAGTCTTTGTTTATTAAGCTGTCGTACGTCTTCTCCCCCTGGTGACAAGTGTATTTAACACAAAAAGTAATATTGTCAAAACAAATCATTGACAGCTTTAAATAAAAGGTTCTATGAAAAGTGGTATATTGTTGTTCATTATGTCAGACATATTCTGTTATCCCGTATGTATTTTAGTAAGAACAAAAGAAAACAATTTTGATATCCTTCATGTTGAAAATAAAGAGTACATCCCTTTCTTGTTTTTAAAATGATTCTATGTTAAAGATATGACAATAAACTTTTTATTTGCCTGTGTGCAACGAATTAAGTTTTAGTTTTATACATAAAACCACTTAAGCATTACCCACAACTGGAGCAACCATTGTACTAATTCTATGTAATAAAAATAATACGGGTCGTCTTCTCTGTGAAAAAATTAAGACATTAAGGATGGATAGCAAACCTTATCGGCGAATTGCAGTCGTTCGATGCCACTAACTTTTATTTCTTATTTTTATGGCAGTCGAGGTCTGCCCGTATGTTGATTTCATGCAGTTAGTCCACTGACTACCCCATACATAGGAGATACTTTCATAATATCAAGATATAAACAGTTTATGACAATTAAAAGTTATTTTTGTAACCTACTACTACCCCCATCTGGTACTAAATGTACAAAACGAAACAATATCACCATATTATCGATGTTACTATGTAGACTATATATTACTATGAAATAAAGTACACATTTACCATAAAAACAAATGATATTATAAGGTACCTTCTGTAAAGAAAATAGACGGAAACTTTTGTTTAAATGACGTAGAAATGTTTATATAATAAAAATAAATGAAAGGAAATAATACTAGGAAATCACGCAGGAATGCTGTGGCTAACATGGGAGAATTCGAAGAAATTTAAGATCGAAAAAAAATCATTTTTTTTTTTAAATACCTAGCTTGTTTTTTTATTAAGAAATAAATAAATGTCGTAATTTTTGCTGGCACGGAGAAGAAAGCTTGCATCTGGTCTGATGGCTACCCCATTTAGGGGATGTGCCGTGATAGTGTATTTTTATCATTATTTATAAGATTACGGCATCCCTTCCCTTGTCGGACGATTTGTGCCAAGTACAATATTTTTAGAAGGTATCATATGGTTTTAAGGCACAAATCTATAAAATAATAATAAAAAAATGACAGATTTTAAAATATTGAGATATACAGTAAGGGTACCAGTTTGCAATAGGCAAGACATGTTGATCGGATACTGGACTTCAGTTATCTCGTAATACAAATCGTACATACATACATACATACCATCACGCCGCTTCCCTCGCGGGGTAGGCAGAAAGGATCGAGCGCCACTTCCTTCTATCTTTGCATACATCTTTCGCTTCCGTCACTGTCATACAATTCCTCATGCATGCTCTCCTGTTCAATGTGCTCAACACGTGACCGTCTTGTAGGATTTGATTTAAATGATCTTGCCATTTAATCCTCGGACGTCCACGTCTCCGAGCACCATTCCTCTCAGCCAAATATATCTTCTTAGTCATTCTGTCCTCATTCATTCTTTCCACGTGCCCAAACCACCTTAACTTATTTACATTCATCCTTGTTATTACACCAAATTTCATTCCACATTCCTTTCGTATATCACTGTTACGCACACGATCTCTCAGACTTTTACCACACATCCTTCTCAACGATCTCATTTCCACTGCATTTATGCCACATTCATCCTTCTTTAACCATGTCCACGTCTCACTTGCATACATAAGTGTTGGCACTAAGATAGCAGAGTGTGATACAAATCGATTGGGACCGTGATGATTTAGTAGTAAAATAAATAAATAATAACCCTCGTGATATTTTCTAAGACAAATTACAACCACAATCTTCATAGCTTTTATGTACTCAAGGCCACAACCAGAGCTTTTGCTTCTTCGGTATTAAGGATCCATGAGGTATCCGACAAAGAATAATTCTCCAACTTTTTTCTTTTAGCTTTAGAGTGTATTGTAATAGGCAGGTTAAATAAACACAAAGTTTAAGATAATTCAAATTTTCAGTTAAGCGATGAGGTATGCCACCCAATGTGAACAGTACACCTGTTGGACTTAAAGCATCACATCAATTTTTGTAGAATAAAAAGCTGTGCTTTTTAAATCCCTTCGAACATAATATTATTACAATTTACGTTGTAATATACTACGCCTGTAATATTTACGTTGAACGAAGACAATAAATAGTGGTAAATAAATGAATGCGTGTTCCAGAAAGCTACCTAATATGTAGTGCTTATTTTTTATTATACAACTTATAATATACTTACTATTTACTGCATATTACCAGGCAAGGATTTTTTCTGGATAAAGAATTTAATGAGCATATCATACCTACATGTTTTAACGACGAAACAGCACACACGACATTAAAACTTTATTGTAATAATTTATTTTAAATGAGAACTAACAAAAGCCCCACGGAGTTTCCCACAAGAAAAGGTCTCCGGCTGTTTTCGAGTTATCGTGTTAATGGCAGGAATTTGTAGAGCATCACGTTTAAGACATTTCATATCTTCAATATAGCGATGAGATATGTAATCCATCCTGATGGTCTCACCATTACAATTATGAAAAAAGTACATAAGTTACTTGACACACGTAATGATAGTATATTATTATTTTTGACGCACATAATTATGATGTACTATTGAATTACTTTTTAAATTGTTTTGGTTAATTGCATTTAAGTGTACAAGTAAAGGTTGTATTTTTTTTTTGGATTTTGCCCCAGAACAGACCTTAGTATAATGGAACAATATATTCCATAATGTTGATCTAGTTTGTTTTGTATATTTTTACCGTTTTGGAATAAATAAATAAATAATAATAAACACTGTGAGCATGTTTTACTATAACATCACGCCAAATCCCACAAGTGGACTAGTGATGTATAATAAGCATGCAAGCTGTTTTATTCATGCCAGCAAAAATTAAGTCATTCAGGATGGGTGCCAAAACTCATCGCTGAATTAAAGAATGGGAGACCAATTCTTCGCCGGATGCTCCGTGGAGCAAATTACACTTATTTCAACCTCATAATATTATGTTATAATCATTTTATGAAGTAATTAATTTTATGCTGGGTTAATTAATCATATTTAATATGAAACACTAGTTATCATCATTATATAAATGTGTACGAAAAGTGTTAATAAAATCATATAATTTTAACACAAAACTGAACCAAATATATAATACGAACAAAATATAACTAAAATATTTCACACGTTCACAGAAAATGAAATTTACCGGCTAATAATAAATAGTTTAATCACGTTAGCCAATATTACAGAGTTGAAATACGATTTTGTGGTATCTGTTGTAAATTGAGGTATTGCCTATCGGCAGCAAATAAATTTACTATGTTGCCGATAGTTTACCACATCGGCAAATCTTGCTGAATAATGTTTGTGGTAAATTATTAGTATTTATGGATTATACAAACTGCTAGATTATTGCTTTGTTGCGGTAAAAGTTTGTTGGGTTAGTTGGAAGAAATCGCGCCTCTGCGATAAACTCGCCCTCTGTATATTGATTGTATGATTGTCTTTGTTTGAAATGTATTTTTGTGTGAATTTGCTTGTTATCAATGTACAGTAAAGAATAAATAAATAAATAAATAAAAAATAAAATTACTCTAGACAATATTATATTATTGCTTTCTTTACCGTTTAAATAATATATTTTATTATATTTTATTTCATGCAAACAAAAAGTTGAACAATGTCCACTACAAAATTTGAGTCACATAATAAATGAACCAAAATTTACATCTTTTACGTTGAAACATAATATATTTTTTAAAAGCGTATAAAGTGTGTATACATGTTACGAAATATCATCTAGGTATCTTAAATATAAAGAAGAAAATTGAAACAAATAGAATTATATTTTACCATTATAGTTTTCATTATAACTGTAGGTAGGATCTATAAATATTGTTATTATTGTAATTGTTATCTAATATATAAATTTCCAGTTTACTTATTTTTAATTTTGTTTTAATTTGTGATGTTTTGAAAACAGACAGTTTGTGAGAATGTTATATTCTTCATTGAGTGTGTAGAGTAGAAGTTTACAACAGTTGTAAGTGCATCAAGAAGGAAAGAGAAGAAGGACAATAAAGATATAATTATGTTAATCAATTTCCTTGATCCTATAGATGAATTTAAAGCATCAAATAATATATTTCGCTCTGCTTAAATTACTACTTACTTACTTATTTACTGCTAGCCTTCTTTTCTCCACTGCTGGATACCACTGTTTTCCCATCATTTGGACAATTTCGTCAAACCCATCTTTTTTGGGTTCTTCGGACGCTTCTTTTATCCTCCCACAGCATCCATTCGAGAATTCTGGAAGTCCATTTGTCATCTTCTCGTCTTATCACATGACCAACCCATTGCCATTTAAGCTTGGATTCTATATCAACAACGTTGAATACTTTTGTCTTTAGACGGACATTTTCATTTCTTATTTTGTCTCTCAAGCTAATACCCAGTATTCCTTTTATTGTATATTTGTGTCATAGGATTTCTATGGGTCTGTATTTTTGTGTTATATTTTATTATTATCTTGATTGTTTACTGTTTACGTACAATGATAGCGAAAAGGTTTTTTTTCTGTAATGCTGTTCATTGTTTCTTTTGTACAATAAATAAATAAATTGTCTCTCCAGTTTAAATTGCATTTTTTTTTATCTTCTGACTATTTCAATAATAATGCGTATATTCTTAAAATATTCCCATAGAATAAATATTTAAATAATATTTATTTGAAAAATAGAAAATTCAAAGAACAGTAAACTTAAACGCTACTAATTTCGTAAATTTTCTTAAAAACATTTGAAATTTCAGTAATATTTTCTCGTATAAATTTCGATATGTAAGGAACTTCTCTTGAACTTAAATTAAGCACAACTAAAAAAGCTTTTCCTAGAAATAAGTATGCAGACAGATAGTTACTCTTTAGTCTTTGTTAATGTAATTAAACACCTGAACACTAAAATCCTGCATGCACCTAATACAAAGTTAGTCTTTTACTCGTAAAACTTAAACACAGAATGAAATATTTCATCAATTAAGCTACTCTGTTTTATACAACACTGTTGTTTAGTTTGTTCATAAATTTTGTTAACAGTTTTACTTCTGGAGAGAATAGTTAATAGTATGATGTGCAATGTTTGTGAAAACTTTCGTATTCTAGAGATACTTATATTGAAAATTTGTTGTTTAAATTCTGATGCAAAAGTTTGATCATTTGTAAATTACTTCTGTTGTGTACTCGTATATAGTTAGCTAGCGACAGTCAGGTAGCAATACTAACTAATCTCTATTTATAAAAGAAAGTGGTGTTAATTACACCATTTTATAACTCAAGAATGGCTGTACCGATTTGAATGATCTCTGATTTGTTGGATTGTTCTCCGCCCCGAATAGCCGATAGGCTATTAAAATGTCTTACAAATTTACGGGAAGAAAAATTACCAAGAAAATTATTTACGCCATACATTTTTAATTTCAATAAAAAATGCAATATGGAGAATTATACAAAATCGATTTTGAAAAAATCATGGAAAGAATTTTTATAAATTGAAAATGAATAGGTATCTACCTAAAAATATATAAGTACCTACCTACATACATTACGTACAGCAGATAATAAACAAATCTGAGTTAAGTATGATTGTTCAACATAAATGAATATTATTTTTTACACTATACGATGACACACTCGGATAATTACGGGAGTTTGTAAAGAGATAAAGAATATTTATTTATTTATAATAATACATACGGCTTACGCCTCTAATACATAGTTACAAACAATAATTGTACAACACCACCATCGTATCAAATTAAAACTCAAAACAAAAATAAGATATACTACATCACTTCAAATTATAAAAATAAAAATTAATCACATTGTGCCACATAAACCATAGAATAAAATTACAACATATCAACAGCATCATGCCAAATCTTAAAAAAAAAAACAAACTGTATCATATCCAACCATAAAATAAAGTTACAATACCCTGCATCACATCGAATTTTAAAATAATAATAAAACACACTGTCATGTCAAATTATAGAATAAAATTACAGCACATTCATCATGTCAAATCATAAAATAAAAATAAAACATATTGAATCATATCAAACCATTAAATAAAATTAAAGCACACCGCACACCACACAAAATTACAAAATAAAAAACAAAACACACCGTATCATATCAAATTATAAAATAAAATTATAACATACTGCATCATATCAAATCATAAAATAAAAAACAAAACACATTGCATAATATAAAATTACAAATTAAAACCAAAACATATCGTATCATGTCAAATTATAACACAAAGACAAGATTAACTAAAAGGGTAGGCAAAAAAGGACAAAGTATTTATATTACGGCTTTAAAATTCTCCGCCATTCTTCACCTGAACTCAAACAGGGAATCTGCGAAAACATCCGACAAGTGTCCGTAAATGTTTCCCAACCTATGAATTCTATTCAGAGGTGAGTTATATGCATAGTTGGTATCCACCACGTCACTATGAAAAGTTATTACTTGGCGAGTGACCCTTGTCGGAACATGGTACGAGATCATCCCGCTCAACTCAAAGCAATTGAACAGTCCTCTCACAATCCTAAATAACATCATATCAGAAATCAATATTAACTATTCATTGATTGTTTTGGCGGTAGGTACGAGGTTCGCTGGGTCAGTTAGTTGCTAATATCGTTGAGATTTAATAAGTATATTATAAAGTAGCTCCCTGTGTTGACCTTAACTCATTAAAATCATATTTCTTAGATAGGCAGTTACTCTGTTGGATTACTCATTGACTCTCGCGTGTGACATTATTGTGTTCGAATATTGTATCAGGATCAGGACGATAGTATTGAATATACATATAAATGTTGTATTATAAAGTCCGTATTTTAATTATTTATCAAGGACCTACATAGTAAACAAAGGGACAGTTTACAATAACTACTAATGCTTTTAAATCGTGATTTCGGTATATATTTTTATTTAATAAATTTCTACAAATTTTTTTATTCTGAAACCGAAGATAATAAAACTGTGATAAACATAATTACCCTCTGGAAGTTGAAATTAATAATAAGCTTTCCCGGAACAAAAGTATAAAAAGGCAGACCTTCGAAAATCCATATTTTCCAAAGCTATTAAATCAATTGGCAAAGAACTGAACTGTCTTATAAGGGAAACACCCGAATCTAGTAATTTAATATGGTTAAAACTTTTGTGTTGGTATATCGAATTCTCCTTTTCTTTATAATTATTTATATAGGTATTCTTGTTTTATATTAGGTACATTCTATTTTCTATTTATATGATCTGTTTACCTTATTGATCTAAACTCAATTTATAGTAAAACATAGTTATCAAACATTGTAGTAGGTTTACTGGAAGACATTGCCTCAAGGCAATATGTACGCCTTTTGTAAAATTTATATTTGACAATAAAGTGTTTATTATTATTATTATCAAAAGCTCTCAAATCTCAAAAAAAATGAAAAATATCCATCTATGTATCTTTATCATCATTGCAGCTTTCTGAAGTGGAGTACCCAGCGAACAGCATTTATAATAAACATACATCATCCGTTCCATGCCACAAACATATTGAGACATTCAGAATTGGCGGCATACCTCATCGCTGAAATAAAAATGTCAAACGGCTTAAACCAACGTTGTGCTTTAACAGAACTGCTTTTAAAATTTTATTCAACTAAAACTTACAATACATTGATTTTTATGTCGGTTAATAAGTAGGTAGGTACAGCGTTCTGCAGTAATTATTAAAAAGTCTTGGTGTACCTAGTTAACATTCTTAATAAACTCAAAATTATTTTTTAATATCTAGTTTAATGGCGTTCTATGTAATTTCATACCGGCTCCATTATTCACGGTAAAAACACAAAGTGAAAAACATAAAATAATGAGATTGTTGAAATATTCTTAGCATAACATAACATACATACTTTGTCATGTTTTTCAAAGCCTCGCCATACGCTGAAAACTAAATACCATTTCATTGTTGCGGGCGGTAAATTATGAAATGGGGTACAAGGGAAAAAAGCAGGAATGCTTACATAATTTTAAGTGTATCATCTAAAATACCGTTTTTTACACCGTTGCCGCAAAATGATACTGTGCATAATTAATATAAACCTTTCACACTGTTCAACTTGGTTCAGAAAAGTGGTAATAAAGCTCATTTGTATTATATATTTTCTGTTGTCATTTCACACCTTTTTCAGGAACAAAGGATCAAAATAACCTACTCATTTTAGACCAATTTATCCTATCTATAAGATATTCTTAATACTCTGATATCACTCTAACAATAAAAGTAGGGGTAATGAATGTCAATGGTAATGAAGAATATTTTTTTCATTATTAACAACATGGATTTTAATGTAATTTCTTCGCATAATGGGGTGTTCACATTTGGCGAATTTCAAAATATATCGCCAGACGGAAAAACAAAATTCGCCGGACATCCATAGATCCTCACACCTGTTCACACAGTCCACCGATATAGAAACGATCTGTCAGATGCGCTATGATTTTGACACTGTTTTCAAAATGGCGGACGTCGAGATGGAGATCGCGAAGTGTTTATTTTTAGTCGAAAATGTTATAGTAGAGGTTATAAGGCGTCTTTTAATTAAGGAAACAAACGCTACAAACCAACAACAAAGATAACAGCTATCACGAAGCGGGGAACATTATAAAATTTATAGGTTATAAAGTTTTTACCATAGATACGAACGCCGCATACATCTGCGCATGTGCGAATCGTTCAATCTGACGAAAAAGTTGGAAGGTGGTCAACTCGAGACGATATCGTTTCTATTAGTTTTTATCGTTTCAGATAAGCTGTCATTTTGTTCACACGGTTCGAATGGCTGGCGATATTTTGGTGCCCTGGCGATATTCGCCAGTGATAAAACCACTTAACGTTAGCCTGATGATGAGAGCAGAATCTCTCGAAAGCCGGCTCTTCGATTAATAAAGTCAGTGTGAAAGTAAGTACCAAATACAAGATTTGATTTTTTAAATTATTGTCTTTGTTAAAAATATTCTTGATTTGTATATAAAAGCATATAAAAGCATAAGAGTTTTATTTTTTATTTAAAAAAGATATCTGGGTTTTGTTGTAAACCCAAATACAACCTTATACACCTTTCACAGTAAGCTACTTAAAGCTTGTGTCGTGAAAGGGGAGTCTGCCGGCACCTGGTATCGAATCACGGACCCCTTATTTTCAAACCTTTCAACAGCAGGTAAAAAAAAATGTTGGAATAATTTTTTTATTGCATGTAGTTGGTCTTCTGGCTACCCCATTTGTGGGATATGACGTAATGGTATAGAATTAGTAATAGTTTTATTGATTCTATTTTATGTGTCGATATTACGTACATAACTGCATATACAGTTTTTTATTAAACCTTTCAACAACGGATAAAAAAGAACAATTTTAATTAAATTTGCATTGTGATTAATCCGCCGTATGCATAGGTACATATTTAAAAACAATATTGAATTAGGGTCATTGCACCAGTGTTTGACACTGAACCAGTGTTTGACATTTTGTCTTAAACTGACTCCAGATATTCATACATGTACACATTTGTAGTGCTAGTATGCATTTTGTCATCCGTGTTCATTTTAGTATCCCCTGTGATGTCATTAGTGATGGTTGTTATTACGCATGCTGCTGAAAAAAAAAATATTCTAACACAAGGTATGTTTTTTCTAATTTCTTATGAATCAAGATAAGGACAAGGGTATTATAATCTACATACATCTTTTTCAAGATATTATTTTTTTGGTTGATTAGTATTTATTAAAGTCATTTTTGCATTGAATAATGTGTTGATTGCCATTTTTCTTGAATTTAGTAATTTTGAGTACTTAATTAGCTGTGTCAATCACTGGAGTCGTATATAATACTAATTCCCCAGTCTTTGACAAAGTATCAATTACTGGGGTTTATAAGAAACCCAGTGTCACTGCTACCAAATATTTTTATTTATATAGTTTTTCTATTTACATCATCAGTGAGGGAAGGCATTTGAAACTCAAGTTATGAAGTTAAACATTTTGTGATAAAAAGTGGTAAATTTATTTGTGTTTGTGACAGATGGCTCCAAACAAGAAACCCAAATTCCTTTAGGATAAAGAGAATATGAGTGCAGTAGATGCTGTCAAAAACGGCATGTCTCCAATGCAAGCATCCAAGAGATATGAAGTACCCAGAAGCTCATTAATTTATATTTGACTTTTGTCTTTTCAAATAAGATTTGACGATAATGTCCGCTAATTTTTTTTTATTTTATTTAGGTGCAGGTATGTATATACTTTTCAAAAAATAAAGTACCTAAATAAGTTTGTTTTTATTTCTCATAAACATTTTAAACAGTTCACTGTGTCGGTGTTTAGGTAGTAGAATTCCATATCGAAATAATAAAACAAACGTTTTATTCTACTAATGGTTTATTATGTGAGAGAGACGTCTTTCGTCTGATGAGGACATTGTCAATCTGATTAGACTGACAATGTCAAAGATCAGATTGACAATGTCCTCATCAGACGAAAGACGTCTCTCTCACATAATAAACCATTAGTAGAATAAAACGTTTGTTTTATTATTTCGATTTTAAACAGTCTCAGTTTATTTATTTACTTTACTACTATGAAATATTATTTTTTCTATGTGTCAAACACTGGAGTTTTATGTGTCAATAACTGATGAAATTGTGACAAACACTAGATATCAGCAACACAATTAATTAAAAAAATATTAAAAATGTGTAGTGATACATGTGATAAATATAGGTAGGTTATTATATTTATAGGATAACCAGCTACTTAAATTCAAGAAAAAAGCAACCATTTTCGTGAAATTGTGACCAATTTCTTATTGTGTACAAAGACTGGTGCAATGACCTTAATGTTATTCAGTGTATAATTTGTTATAATTAGTAAACATTCAATAAAAATTAATGAAATAAAATAAATTGATAATATTGTCTGTTGAGTCTGCGACTGATAGTCGACGCAAATAGGTGACAATATAAAAAAGTGACAATTTAGTATGTAGAAAATATAAGTGGTAACATTATTGCCATTATTATTTAAATACACGTATTAAGAATCCTTATTATTACATATTTATGTTATTAAGTACTGTATGAGAACATAATACCATGTATTTTGTAAAATTCTCACATAAAATAAACTTTTATGATGTAATATTCCTGAAAAAAACTTAATCTACTTACCAAGCGACGACGATATTGTTTCAAACATACATATTATTATGAATTTGTATAAGGACTGTGCTGGATGTAACTGATATAACAAAAGGATGAGTTAAGTGATGAAAAGGACATTGTTTTAATATGTCTTCCTCTCTTTTTTGGCAGTTTTTGATTGTGCAGTTAAAGACAGGTGTTCGTAAAAATCATATAGAGATATTACACCACCCTATACCATCCTTCATGATGCTGTGCGCCGATGCACCCGGCAGAAATCTGTAAAATTCGTAATACAGGAGAGACGATGGTCCGGGCTGGGACATGTTCTGATAATGCCCAATGATGGTTGGCCAAAATGAGCGCCGTTCTTCCGTCCGCATAGGTTCCGTCAGCCCGGGCGCTACTTTTTAACAATACACCGTTCCTATGACAACGACAGCAGGGAATGTCGTGGGAAGAGGTGACGCGATTGGCGCAAAGATGCTCTGAATGGAGGAGACTGGTTTCTGCCCTGTGCTCCCGAGAGGAGCGTTGAGGGCGATGGATTGGAAACCATCCAACTTAAATGTCTTATCTTTAATTGACACGGAGAGGACAACAAATTGCATGTTTGTTGCACGTACTTAGTTCACTGGCTACCCCACTTGTGGAGAATTATTTGATAGTATTTTTTTTATAACATAACATAAGATGTATAGACAATTCACACAGACCGAGCTAGTCCCAAACTACGATATGAATCTTGTATTATGGGTACCAACACGACAATAGGTACACATATATACAATGCACTGAACACATATACATGTAACACCCTGACCCAGGACAATTTGAAAAATGTCATTCTTCATTTTGCCCTGGCCGGGAATAGAACCCGGGACCTCGCGACTCAATGGCAAGTGTGTTAGCCTCCGCGCCACACCGGTCGTTTAAATATAGATCAGATCAGGTGTATAAATCAAATCAAATAGTATAAATCAACATTTTAAATTTGTAATTTAATTGTTTAAATTTTAATATATTTTTTCTCTTTTTTCAGGTTGTTATGGTGCACGCATATCCAATCGGTAAGTAAATTTATTTAATTATTTTATTTTATTTTATTTATTTTCCAAAATATTACCTACATACAAACAAACATAAGAACAACATTATGGAATATATTGGCCCAATAGACTAAAATCTGTTCTGGGGCAATACTAAGAAAAATATAGATATACAATAATACAATTTAAAAATATAACAAAAGAATACAACTTATTCATGTTTTTGGAAACTTTTTGTAACATCAGGAATAAAATATCAAAATAAACAAAAGGCGTTAAAGAATAAAAACATTAAATAAACACATAAAACACCTTTTCATGATATTTCATTATACTTATCTAATTTCAATCAATAACTTCTAAATTATTCTCATTTACATATAATATCTTCTTTTCCAGAACAAAGACCTCCACTTAATTGTTCAGTGTTTTCTATTTTAGACTTGTTGCATCTACTTTTTTCTAGAAATTGTCTTTAAATTATCCTAACGTTGTTGAATGATTGTGTGACGTTATAAAGTTTATCTGTATACTTGTAAAGGCAATTGCCGTATATTGTGTTAAAAAAAAAAAACGTAAACCTGAGACCTTCACATGCTTTTCCACCCTATTATTGGTGACCATTTTCTTTGCCCGCCTTGAATTTTAACACCTGTTAATATGTCCCACTTAGCTCTGTCAATGACATTATCGACTTTAATTTTCTCCATATAACTATAAAACGATACCATTTTAGTTCCTTTATACACGAATATAAGTTTCTATCTTAAAAAATTGGCTGGGAAATACATTTAATATAACAAAATTAATGAAAATAGTTACTAATTTATTTGAGTTTTACCATATTTACCAATAGGTTAAGTAACCTGGTCCTGACTTATGTACAACGTTATTTTCTAACTAATTTTACTACATATTTACCTTGTTGTTACTTAAATACAATGTTTAGATTAAACAACACGATCTTAAAAAAACATGTTTCTTTACAATTCAACTTCTATTTTGGGAAAGATTGAGGTGAACTGTTGGTCGGAGTATTATTACATATAATGAACTTGACAATACAGTAGGGCCAATTCTGAATCTTAATGAACTAACTAACTAAAAAGTTGATTAATATTAGTCATTATGTAGTATTCAGCATTAGTTATGAACTATAAACAACTATAAACTCGAGAACCACCAAGTGCAAACGGTAAAATCTATGCGATAAACTAATATTAGTCAGTGATGCCGCAATACAAAATGTTTTTCACATTCCGATTTACACTTCTGGCAACAATTTAATAGTTGTCGCGCGTGAAAATTGTGAAATGTCAGATTTGCCGATATATTTTGGCGTTCGTATTTGCGTCGGTGGTGGTGTAATTTTACAATTTATACATGCTAAGAGTTGCCCTAAAAATATAAATTTTTACTTTTAATTGAAAAAACAACTTAACACTTCCAAAATATAGCAATATTCTGCGGTAAAATAACAGCAACTAATAATATTCGCACATTAAAATTCGCGAATAAAATTCTGCCAAATCCAACTTATTTTAGTCGTCGGCTGTCAACTAAAATTTCATTCTGAATACGAAATCCATAGATTCTCGAAATTTATAGTTGTAGTAAGGTGTCAAAATGAACTAATGAACAAAATTAGTACGGAAAATTGTGAATACGAATTAGAACTAATTATCATGACTCGACTATCTTCTCACACTTAGTTGACTTAGTTAGTGCAACTAAACTATTTTATGATTCAGAATTGGCCATACTATTGTGTACTATACTATACTATACTATACCCTCGCGCCATGTCCCAGGAGGGGTAGGCAGAGAGAACGGAACGCCATATTGATCTATCCTTACATACTTCTTTCGCTTCCTCTACATTCATCCAGTTTCTCATACATGCACGCCGATTTCTCTTACTCAGCACGCGTCCGTCCTTAAGAATTTGGTCCACATGATCAAGCCACGTGGTTCTTGGACGTCCGCGCTTCCTCACACCCCTTCTTTCAGATAAATACATCCTCTTCGTCATCCTTTCATCTTGCATTCGCTCAACATGTCCAAACCATCTCAACTTGTTTACACGCATTCTGTCCACAACACTCTTCAAATAAATCATTAAAATATTATTTATAGTCAAAATACCCAATAGTAGTAGTAGTAGTAATAGTAGTAGTCTCTCACTACTACTATTGGGTATTTTGACTATAAATAATATTTTAATGATTTATTTATTTTTGAAGAGTAAACACTGTAAAAGTTCGTCATAATAAAATATTTCGTTTGATTAAACACTGTGTCTTTCACTTACAGAATTATATTTTTTCAAAAGCTTTTCGTACTACGTCCATCCTCAGTGAAAAATACTTAAAACTAAATATTGTGGATAGATCATACATGATAATTAAGAAAGGGGTGGATTATTACGAAAGGGATGGAGTAAGGGGAGAGGTGGTGGGACCATCCCATTGTAGTATTTTTTACTGAGGATGAATGTAGTCTGAAAAGCTTATGAAAAAATATAATATTTTAAGTCAGAGACACGGTGTTTTAGTTTAATCAAATTAATATTTAACGTTTTAATGGTTCAAGTAGAAATAAAAGTTAAAATAATAATATGTATTAATTTACAGTTCTCTATAAACCATAACGTCATACCATAATAAGTATTGTTTTATCTAATTTTCCCCAATATAATCTTATAAGAACTAAGTATATAAAAATATAGAAAATACTACTACCAAGTTGACAACAAAATCCATTAGCTGGTGCTTTTCATTATACTCATAACAAGAGAAAACATTTTTTTGTACTTATCGAAGAAATATTATATGAACAATGTTTGACGTATTTTCTTGTCATTTTGTCGTTGAAGAGTCCAACTATCTTAATCTTATTAACTATTTTTAGCAAAAAGTGTTAATATTTTGGGTTTCTTTGTATAAAATTCTTTTCTCACATCTGTTATTCGAGGCTGACGAAAATACAACAGCCATAAAGATGGTTGCTATTAGTTGACACATAATTTCAACGCCTGATGTCACAGATTGGTGAAGGTACCACGGGTAAAGTACACTTAAACCAGCCGAAGCCGATTCGAAAGCACCGGAACACTTTTCCTGTTTCATACTAAAGGGAGTTTACACAGACTGTTGTTTGCGCGGATGAGGTGTCAGTTGAGTAAGTAATATATCAAATATTATCTTCTAAGGACAGCACTTGAGACATTATTTAAAAAAAAATAAAACAAAATACGTATGAAATAAACAAGTGTATTTTTTTAATTTTATTATGGAATTCTTTATTTATTCAGTTAAAGTGAAAGCATCCAAACATCGAGTATTTTGAATTATTTTTATGCAGATATGTAGTATTTTATCTGGAGATTAAGAATCCGGTGTAATATTGTAGTTTTTTTAAGCGCAAAATTAATTATTTGCAGTTTTCGTACACGTTTGACTCACAAGTACTTAAATTTTTACATTTGACTGATTTAACGTTAACGAAAGTCTGGTGTTTTTATGTCATAGCACATTTATTGACCATCATTAATTACCATATTATTTCTTTGGTGTAAAACTATATAATAACGTGAATATATGTAAGTGGAAAATTCATATTTCTTTGTTGAACAGTTCATATCTCCCTAATTTCACTTCCTAAAATTCTGTTACTTATTATCAAATGGTAAACTCTACTGCGTTTAGCTTTCAATTTTATTCACTTTGTGGTTTTTATGTATTTCTTCGTGAAATAATTTCATTATCAACACAAAAGCTCCTAAGTTGTGCTTTAAACAAATATTGACATTGTATTGTGTTCACACACATTTAGTACAGTTTACAGAACCATAATAGAGAAAGTTGCTCAATAAAACACACCACAAACAGGACGCTTAATGACTAAACTTTCAGGTTATTTTAATATCAAAGAATCGATCGCTAGAGGGCGAGTTAACACACTACAATGCACCGCTAAAGCGAAGATGCTTTCACCAGGTTGTTTATTAAAGAACATTTTGACATCCGTTTAGAATATACAAAAAAACATTTGATATTCTGCGTTTGAACAGTGTAAGATTGTAAAAGTATGCTTCCTTAATTAAGATATTTAATAGATTCTAAACAAAAAAAAAATGCATATATGCTCTTTGAATATATTATTATCTTTTACAGGCACATAAATTTTTCGTTTGGTTGTGTAATTTTTCTATTTCACCTTATAAGTCTTCTCCCGTCAACTCTTTATTGAAAGCCCTTTTATGTTGCTCCATGTTATTTGATTCTAAGTCATTTTCATTTTATTGACAACAACATATTATCCCACAATAATATTCTTTATACGCTGCATATTTGATTTCATGATCTCAATTTAAGGTTAGGTATTTCTTATCAATTATTCATTTACATACACTAAATAAATTGTTCATTATCATTTTAGACTTGACACTTCGAGAAATATGTATCACTAGGTTTGCTGTTAACAGCCGTTCTTACCTAAGGTACAAATCAGATTTAGCTCTAGTGGTTTCAGGCAACAATTTTTAGTAGGCGCAGAGAAAATTATTTAAATAATAAATGAAATAGCTTTATTAATAAATATAAGCCAAAACTTTATATGCAAAAATATTCATGAGCATAAAAAAATAGTATGTTGTCACATATAAATAAAATTAAAGTTGTATTTATTCTATAAATTAAATTTATTTATTTCCTAATTCAGAGACAGAGCGAGTATACCCCCACATGCTCTCACTAGGCACAGAGAATGCCTTCTGAATATAAAATTTTGTGAAACTCGCTATATTCTTGATTATTGCACATAATGACGTTATATATGCAGTATGCATGGTAAACAACATACCATATTATTATATAAATAAAACAAATGGTTGAATTATTAACATTTTCTTTAATTTTTTTGATAATGATTTTTTTCTAATGTGTATGCAGTTTGTTATAATAATTAAGAAAATCCAAGGGTTCTAAATAAATAAATCAAGGCGCATCATAAAATTCACGATATTTTAAAATTAATCTTGGTTTTAAAATTTTATTAACACTCTTGTATTATTTAGGATAATTTGTTTAAAATAGCACCACTCAACCTATCATCATTGCGACGGCAATTTTCAAAAATTATTTTCACTATATTTCTCGCAGCAAAATAAAACTAAAATATTAAAATCGCATTTAGAAATGTTCAAAATATTATATAAATATAAACAATAACATAAATAATATCCAGATTTTAAAATATACTAAAAAAAAAATGGTAGTAATTTTGCTTATTCGTTTGCATGAAATCACAAAGGGTGTTGAGCCCTCTTAATCGATTTGTTTCGCAAGTCTAATGCATCTGTTATAAAATATCAGTTCACGAAGTGTTAACTAAATAAACAATACAGATTTTCGCTTTACGAAGTTTTTATCAGTACCTTTTACTCAAAGACTCGACTCGACGTCCTTTTCAAGTCCTTCACAACCTTAAAACTGTACATAGTACATGTTCCGTAAAAGCTTTCCAGAATATTATTATCAATATCGAACGAGCTTTTGTTGAAGATTTACTTGTTTAATTAAATCAGCATTGCATTTTTTTTATTTCAAAATAGGTTGCTGAATTTATTTCATGAAGTTTTTTTCCAATTCATGCTTTTCAGAAGAGCATAAAATGTAGAAAAAATATTTTTTTTGTGTTATATTAGTGTAAAAAATAATTTCAAACAAGTATGTTTTTTCTAAAAGTTCAGCTAAAAGGTTGGTGCACTCTGCTATCTTAGTGACAACACTTATGTATGCAAGTGAGACGTGAACATGGTTAAAGAAGGATGAAAATGGCATAAATGCAGTGGAAATGAGATCGTTGAGAAGGATATGTGGTAAAAGTCTGAGAAATCGTGTGCGTAACAGTGATATACGAAAGGAATGTGGAATGAAAGTTGGTGTTATAACAAGGATGAATGTAAATAAGTTAAGATGGTTTGGTCACGTGGAAAGAATGAATGAGGACAGAATGACTAAGAAGATATATTTGGCTGAGAGGAATGGTGCTCGGAGACGTGGACGTCCGAGGATAAAATGGCAAGATCATTTTAATCAAATCCTACAGGACGGTCACGTGTTGAACACATTGAACAGGAGAGCATGCATGAGGAATTGTATGACAGTGACGGAAGCGAAAGATATATGCAAGGATAGAAGGAAGTGGCGCTCGATCCTTTCTGCCTACCCCGTGAGGGAAGCGGCGTGATGGTATGTATGTATGTATGTATGTTTTTTCTACTAGATTTGTCTGCCTGTACCATCACGACTTCTTTCACAAGTTAGGTAGTCAAAGTACTCGCTGCATGTAATGATCATGGTCGCCTTCTCCATGCCATAAAAAACAATCAATTCAGAATTGGTGACAAAATTTATATCTTGCCATTAAATTGAAAGTGTATTATGTCTTAATTTATGAATACTCACCTTTAACAGCCTACTCGTATCTTTTAAAAAATATGAAAAATATTTTCTTATCGAGATTCTATGGAATTTTAATGCGAACAATAACGCGGTCTTACTGTGCCTTCCACGTGGAATAGGAGATTGAAGTGAAGGTCTAGAATTCCTTCGAAAGTCCTCAATTTCAGGACACGCATAAAACCAGACTTAAATATTTTGTCAATTATAAAAAAATATACTGACTTGGTAACAAAAGTCTTGTTTAACCTTTTTCAACAGTATCGAATTCAATACTACGGGTCACAGAAAACAAAGCACTTTATATCAAAATGTTGTATTTATTTTGATATCAATCGACAACAAATGAAAAATAATCATAGACAAAGATTAAATGCAGTCATATGGAAGAGAAATGAACAAAGACTTGTTCAATAAAGAGTTTATTGGAAAAACTGAAAGAAAATTGTGTAGATTATATTTTATTAATATACATTTTCTATATAAATGTGTGTACACATCATTTGAACATATAATAATAGTAGAAGATTTTGTGCTTATAATAATTTATCCAGAGCGTCCTTTCTTTACCACAAAAATATATATTTCGGATACATGGATAAATCATTTGATTTTTAATGTATTATACAGTAGATGTCTCCTCGGCGACTTATCACTCTTTCAGGAAATAATTCTTGAAGAACAGCTAGGGAGTCATTTGTTACATGAGAAGTGGTTCCATCTTATTGGAAAAATGTCTTGCAGTTGTAGCCGATCTGGTTTTGCATTTCTGTAGTCAAAAAAGTCCTGATCATATGGCAATATCGATCAGAGCTAACTGTCTGAGCGTGACCACGGTCATCTTCAAAAAAGTAAGGGCCAATAATTCCTTGACTTGATATGGCAGCCCAAACGACAACTTTCGGCGAGTGTAATGGTTGCTGATGCATTTTTAGTGGATTGTCGGAAACCCAGTATCTGCAATTTTGCTTATTCACGTGGCCGTTGATGTGAAAATTCGATTCATCGGAGAACCATGCGTTATTAAAACTCCTAAAACGATTTTTCATCGTCCTGCAGAATTCGACTTGTTTTATAGGATTATCAGGTTTCATTTCTTGAACAATTACAATTTTATAGACGTGAAAATGCATATCTTTACGAATTATGCAATGAATCGTGGTTCTGTTTAAATTTAGAGAAGCCGCGCGCAATCGTAGTGACTGCTGTGGGTCGTTCATTACAGACTGGGGTACGCGGTCGGCGTTCGTGCTCGTTCTCGATGTCCTTGTGCGCCCAGTTGATTTATCCGGCATTGTGTTCCCAGTCTGTTGAAATTTGCGCACCCAATGCTTTATTAAATTTGCACTTGGCACATTTTTTTTATAGTGGTTAAATGAAAATTTGTCTGGAGAGACGTCGAACAATAGTGCACGAATCGTTGTTTTTGTGAAACGCGCGCACGCAAAATGCGCGCTGCGGTCCCATGAAGCGATCCATTACTACTAAACTAAAAAAGCCCGCCAAGCGTTTGAAACCACTTCCTTCCCCCTGCTATCTGTATTTGGCGCGTAGCGGCCAAACAAAAAACGAAAAACAATATGAGACACCCTATACTAATTTTGCATAGTTCGACGGTTTGAAGTTTTATGAAAAGTTTTCAATTGTTATTCTTTTTTTCAGTTCTCGAAGCTCGCAATTAATAAAACAACTAAAAAACTACTATTTGAAAACGTTATATATAAAAGTTTAAGATATTTTTTCAGCTCATCCGAGGTTTAAGTATACCTACACTAATTTTTACAGAGTAAGTTTATCAAACTAAATTGTTGTCTTAATTTTGTTTATCAAAGTACCATGACTGTGTTATCTTGATCCCTTTTTGTTTTAATCTTGGAAAATTTTAGATAAAAATGTAAATTCGTGTTTACGCAAAAACTTAGATAAGCGTTAGAAGTACCTAATAAAAACCACACTTAATTTTCAAAGAAAGCACTCATTTGTTTTACAAATTTTAATTACTTATACAAATTATTTAAAGTTGCTTAAAAGTTTAAATTATAAACTTTATTTAAACTAAAATGTGTGCATTTTCGTTACATTTTTTTCTGAAATGTATACCCGAAATTGATGTTTTATAACCTTTTTAAATAAATTTGAATTAATTGACCAACTGTTTTTGGTGGAAGTTCATTATAACAATAAATTAAAGTGAAACAAAATGGTTAGTAAATCCACTTGTGATCAGTCTGATCACTTTTTTCCTTAACCTCGTCAGACCTGAATTAATTGTGTGAGTCGAAAAAATTCTTTTGTTTTAAAATCTTGTTATTTGGCTTCTAAATAACAAGTTTCAGATAATTTGATTTTTTTTTTGATATCTAGATTTGCGAAAATAAATATGTTTATTGGAATGGACATATTTATTTTCGCAAATATGAGGTTTCTGAAATGTTAATTTAAATTTATTTGATATATATTAATTGATTAACATAAAATTAGGAATAAATTTACCTTTGCAAAAAAATTCCAAAAAAATTAAACACAAACTATGTAAATATATCTTTAATTTTCTCAACCTAAAACCTGGCAGTGACACTTTGCATAGACTCGTTGACAAATAATTAAGTAAAAAATATAGTTAACTTTGACAAATGGCGCAAAAAAAAAATATGTCGATAAAATAGACTTCATACCAATAATTTTCAATATTAATATTAGAAAAAAGCAATAGACGGGAGCGTAAAAAATATTACTAAAATCTATGTCGATTGGAATGGACACCAGGTCTGAAGAGGTTTAATATTCTGAATAACCTTTTTTCTTAAATATTTAAAGAGTCCTAAATCTTATATATTTTAAATACATAATCACGATACACTCAACTAGCGGTTAAGCCTGTGAATATTATACAAGTATTTGTGGAGCAATTTTATTTATTATGTAATTTATACCAGGCCCCCTAGTCAAAACACATTTTAGCGTTATGAAGTCGTTCGACTACAAACGAAATTACGACAATCTACCTACATGTACCATATAATTATGCGTTATTGTTGCAATTATAGTCGTAATTTCGTTTGTAGTCGAACGACAAGTGACGCTAAAATGTGTTTTGACTAGGGCTGCTGCACGCCGTTTCCCACAAATGGGATAGAATGCAATGATTTTAGACTAATTTATTTGCTGGTATATATTAGAAAACCATAAAATAATTTGATACTTCCTAATAGGACATGTATCGTTTGAATAGAAGGTATTGTTAAATTTACAAAGAAATAGTATTCATAAACTCTGTTAAATGTGAAGCATTTATTATAATATGTGTTGTGATGTGAATAATGTTATTGTGAAATAAAAATATTTTTTTTTGTACTTATGTACATTTGTTTTATTAAATTAAAAATAGGATGTAACAATTGTATCTTTTTAACACATTATAAATTTGGTTAAGAGAAAATATGATTTTTAATACGTTTAGTTTAACTGCTAAGATGGAACTAAATTTCAAATCATATGTGAATATTAACTATGCGTCAATTTGGCTACTCAAAATGCTTGACCTCCCTCTAGCGGATGAATTCATAATTAATATACCTATTTCTCATCTCAAAATATGTCGACACTTGTACTACTACTACTACTACTACTATACCATCACGGCGTATCCCACAAGTGGGGTAGCCAGCAGACTATTTAAGACTGTACTATTTAAGATTTATTCTATAAAATGAAAATATAAGCAATATAAATTAAATTAAAACTAAATTGAACCCCCATACTAACTGCATGCAACAAACATGCAAATCATCCTCTTCATCCCAATAAAAAATAAAACTCAAGAACGGTAGCATACTTCATCGCTGAATTTAAGATTTGTGTATCGTTCATATCGCTGGCTACCCCACTTGTGGGATATGCCGTGATGGTATAGTAGTAGTAGTACTATCGTTCAGATACAAGGTTGTCGGTAACCTGATGGGAGACAGTCTGAATTCGAATATAAATGATACATCGGATTCGAATAATTTTGCTGCCAACTTGTCGTACCTTCATGATATGAGCTTATTATTTACAGTGCCTTAGATTGTTTAGGATGTATCTGAATCATCGTAAAAAATAAAAAAAAAACAGTTTTGTATATTTTGTATTTGGTCTATCAAGAAAATAAATAAGTTTTTAAATTTATCGACAAAAAAGATTTATTTTCAAAGCATGCCAATGATATAATGTTATGTATGTGAGCCATTATGTGAAAAAAATATCATGAATTCTCAATGTAAAAAAAAAATTGAATAGGTAAAAAAGAAATGTGTAATAATATTAAGTAAAGCTGGAAAAAAACTGGTGTTTCCGATCACAAACCTCGTTTTTTTTTTACAAAAAGGTTTTGTTTTGTCAATATTGAAAATGTTGCAATAAAAGGAATTGAAGGCTGAAATATAGAAAAAATAGATTTCAGTTTTTACTCTCGTCTCGTGTTTTGAAACCTTTGTGACCTGAACGGCCTAAAGTTATATGTATCTTTAACATCACGAGATCTCTTATAAGTGAAGTAGTCAATGGACTCACTGTATTTATTTGATTTTTATCAGAAAAAAATTACTTTAAAAACTCTTTTCTCGAAATATCTACAACTAGACCCTTTTGCTGAATAAAAACATCCACCAATATGTTGGATAAGATTTACAGAGCCAACTAGCCAGCAGTTTTTACGAGAAAACCTTTAGCGTTGCAGGACCCTTCAGCTGGAATAAACCCCCTAAAAACTTATGAAAAAAAATCTAAAACAACATTCAAGAGCAAACTGAAAACATCACTCCTGAGACAGAGCTTCTCGCAATGTTTAGAAGGATGATCCATTTTGACACTCGTAAACTTAGCAAAAAGAATGGGCGGCCTATTTTTTGCTGAGTGACCAACGATAAATGTTTTTAAATCTTGTGTTAAAGAAAAAATGCTATCTTCTAACTCAGTATCCGTACTCTAGCCCCCCCCCTCCTCTGATCAATAATCCCCACCACATGTTGGGTGTGTGTCAAATATTATTATAAATTTTGTTTTTTTCTTTTGTTGTGTATTAATGTTTTATATATTTTTTTTTGTAAGTAAATTTGTTTTTACTAGGTTTATGTCAATGTGTCGTGGTTAGATGGAAGAAATCACTTTATAGTGATAATCTCGCCACTGCACATCGTCCTAGTTTGTAAAATTTTATATTATTTTGTTAACACTGTTATGTTATGATGATGTGCAAGAAAAATAAATTAATTAATTAATTAGTTAATAAATAAATAAATACATAAATAAATATTATTCATCTCATTTTAAAATATAAAGAAGAAAGTTTTAAATGCTTCTGTAGAAAAGAAAGCTTTTGTAGGAAAAGGATAGAAAAATATTGTGTTTTGAACAAAAACACCTTTCAAATAATACAATATTGAAACAGCAACGAGTGTATTTGTGGACTATTGATTTTAGCTTTCCGAAAATTCAATAAATTCAATAACGTCGAATAAGGATGGTTTCCGTATTACATTTATACGAGTATGTCTTACGGTACAAATATACAAGATGCCATGTTATAGGAGCGTGTGAAATATTGTTCTTATTATTTTTATATTCACACTTTTTAGTGTGGAAAAAGCGCGAATAGACAAGTTAGTCTAGCGCTCTATCCTCTCTCCTACCCCGAAAATGATCATGAAAGCATTTGAGAGACTCTATAACCCCGGACAAAGTACCACATGTTGCCGTTGATTGTCATAGTCAAAGCCAAAATAGAGTGAGGCCGGGGGGCTGGCAGAAGGCATACATCGTGGCAGCGCAATATAGGAAATTGGACTGGATGTGTGAAGGAGTTGTTCCAGACAACGCAGGACAACGCAACGAGAAGCCTATGCCAGAGTGATCGCCAACGTCAGGGGGACCTGACAGGGCACTTTCAAATAAATGTAATCTTATTAACATGATAATAAATAACAGGAAATAAAATAGCAGGGAGAAATACAGAGATGTTGGAAAATGAAACATGTTATTAATGTGATGATGAGAGCGGAAGCTCTTGAAAGCCGGCTCGCAAAATTAACAAATTTTGTTGTATCAATAAATTATTAATATGAACTTCCATCAAGAACCGTCAGTCGATAAATTAGTTTTTTTTCAAATTTATAAGTCGCTAGAATCCTTGAAAGATAGGCATTTGTATTGTAATATAAGAAGTATGTGGTTTATATTATTGAACAGCTGTTCATAGAGAGAATTCCCATTGTACCAACGTCATTATCTTTCAGTATATCCATACATACTACAGACCTACTGTGTATATTATTGCAGGTTCTGCCTTATACTCGCTCATATTGTTTGGAGTGGTAGATTTTTGTTTGTTCGGGTTGATTTCTGTTTATTCTCCGTCGGTTGAGAACGGAAGGAAAATGTTTTGTAATGAACTGATATGACAATAACGATAATAATAAAATGTAGAGGAAAAAAACCTTCTTTTCATATTCCTACAAATTCAATATATTTTATCTTCTCTCTTTGACATTTAATTTTGTCTTCAAGTTTTTTTTTCATTATGATTATTTTATCTTACCTTCATCCTTCGTATGATTTTTTAATATCTTTTGCAATAAGCTTTTGCGAGTGTCTTTTCAGTTTTTCATTCAATATTGTTTTATTGAGACATTTTATTTAGTTTCAAGTTAAGTTATATTATTGTCTTTGTAGCCATTTTCATCGATCACCTGTTTGATGAAAATTTGCTTTTACAAAAAGAATTTCTACTATTACTAATATACCATCACGGCATATCCAACAAGTGGGGTAGCCTGCATACCAGCTGCATATAAAAACATGAAAGCTGTTCTCTCCATGCAAATACAAAATTAAGACATTCAGGATGGGTGGCAAACCTCATCACTGAATTTAGGACGTAAAATGTCTTTATTATTTTGAATACCTGTCTTTTACAGGAGATTAAAAAAAGAAGTTTTTTTTAAAGAATCACGTGGAACCCCCAATAAAGATAAGGTCTTCCATGCATTTTTGTAATTATTTGGTTGTCCCGCATATTTCTTCCTATTTTTGCTAGCTACCCCAATTATGGTATAAGCCGTGATGGTATAGTAGCAGTAGTAAAAGTAAAATATATAAAATAGTTTGCATCCTGTTTTCCCAAGAAAAATATTGAACGGAAACCATGTCATCTTTTTCTTCTTCCTCTTGTAGTAAATTATTATTAATCTGTTGCTTCAGAATTTGTTCCTTCTTATGACACTATCCAGATATCATTTCATCTTTCTGGTAGTCATCCTCGTAAACGCACTCAGCTGGTGTCTTCTTTGCAGTAATGTGAGCGATCCTATTTTCAGCCAATCTGTCTAAATGGTCTCTCCAGAATAGTCTCCTCTTCCTACTGATTCATCTCACTTGGACATATACTCCGTTTCGCATATTCTTCTTATTGAAATGTTTTTGTTTGAGAGCTTTCCCCGCTAAAGCACGTTAATATTTTGTGTTCGTATATAGGTACCTATAAGACTTGGTTGTATTTATCAAGTAGTTACTTGGTAAGTACCTTGATAATCCTGGTTTACAGAATCAAAATCATGTTTGAATGATTGATCGTATCGTGTAATGGATTACCTCAATATATATTATGTGCAATGTAGAGTGTTACCAGGGGCGTGGCTTCCATACAAAGGTTGGTATTTTAAAGCTTGATGTGAATGTGCTATGAGTTGTACTTTTTTTATTTATTTTTGACGATTGGATGGGTGAAATCAATAAATAAATTACAAGATGATTCGAGTCAAGACACGTACATTTTTTCAAATGGCAAAAATAAAAAGTGTCATATTAGATTTTTGAAAATTCAATATTTTATCGGTTGAATGAGGTTGTAAAAAATTCCAATAAAATGTTTCGAAAGAAAATTTAAAATACAGACACCTCTCAAGAAATATCTTCGATAACATCTTGCTCAACAATATGCAAAACAGACATAGTTTACATAGAACATCTTATTAGTGATGTGCTAGTAACGAATATTCATAACACAAATATTGCCTGGCATCAATTTTGACATTCGCATCCGCAATTTTTTTCCGAGCATTTCAGAAAATATGCTTTCCAGAAAATGAATAAACCGATAGAATAAAAATAAACACGTTTTTATTATGAAAAGAATTAAATTTTGTACAAATATTAAATTCCTTTACCAGCGTATTTGGTGGACCTGTTATTGTAATAAATTAGTTAACGACAACAAGAACCTTCACAATTTTAAGACAATGTAATCGCAAATTTTCTGTTTACTTACATTATGTTAGCCTTCTTCTCTACACTGCTGGATATATGACAATATCGTCAACCCATCTTTTTTTGGGGTCTTCCAACACTTTTTGTTTTTTCGGCAATTTTCTATTTGTGCAGTAAAATTTAAAAATGGCATAGGATTCCTTCGGAATCCTTTTGAAATTATCGAGAATATTTTTAGATTGTAAATACCGGATTACGAATAAGGAATAAATTCGAAATCCGCATTATTCACAAATAATATGTCGAATACTTTGTTTTTACATTATCTTGTTGTTAATCTTGACTTGTAGTGTATTGTTTTGTATACACTGCGATTACTTTGTTTTTTTTTGTGTTGTTGTTGTTGTTCCTTAGGTACACTTTTTTGTTAGCATGTAAAAGGCTCACGCCGTATATTGTGTAAATAAATAAATAAATAAATAAATATTGTTTGCGGATATTCAAATAGAAGCAATCCCTACACCACTAGTAAGCGTAGTAGGTATTGTAGACATTATTTTTATTTTTTGTCTGGCTTAAATATTTCAACTTTTTTCTACTTTTCTTTTGTTTTATACCTGTAACGAGTCAGACTGAAGGCTCTTGAAAATTTCAGGCGGCATTTTAATGATGAAAGACATTCCTAAGAATCCTTGAGTGTAAACAGAGCTTTTCTGAAAAACAGAAAGTTCATAATAATAATGTGTCAAGGGTAGCTATTTTTTTTTTCATAGTATAGAATGTAATAGAAAAGGCCATATCATTACAAAACCTTCCACAAGCAAGGGTAGGCATTGGACCAACCACACGATATAAATATGCATGTTGTCTCCTCCATCCGAATAAAAGTATATTCATAAGGCAAGGCGCCCGACAACAAGTGCCTTCTTGCTTTATGAAAAGGAGAAGAATATTTTTTTAATATAATTTTATTATCATAAATAAAAAGTGTTTCGCTCATAAGATTACAAAGAAATAGGTACATTTGAAACAAAAAATAAATGTAACAAATAATTTCTTACAACTAGGTAAATATGAAAAGATTTAAAACTAAAATCAAGTTATTATTATAATTAAACATTAATTGCATCAGCCTTTAATTATAACAATTTTACTAAAAGTAGCAACAAATATTACATACTTTAAAAAAATATACTATTCAAATTCAAATTCAAATATTCAAATATATTTATTAATTGATAATTATACAATTTACAACAATAATCATTTACTTATAATTATACAGTAAGCAAAACAATTCATTCCCTCAAATATGAGCAGAGCTCGTGCTTTAAGGGATAGTTTCATTATTTTTTACACGTACTCTTGCTCATAACAATTAATAAGTAAAACAACAACAAAAAATAGAAATAAAATAAAACAAGACAAATTAGATGAAATATATACAAATAAAGCAAAATTGGTAGTGAAAAATAAAATAAAATACAAAAACAAGAAAAAAAGAAAATCCAAAATAGACAAAATGAAGTAAAACAAAATAAATAATATATAAATAAATTAATATAAATAGATTATAATAAATAATCAATATATAAATAAAAGAATATAAATCGAATATAATATATAAATAATATATAAATAAAATAATATAAATCGAATAAAATAAATAATTAATATATAAATAAAATAATATGAATCGAATAAAATAAATAAATAATATATAAATAAAATAATATAAATCGAATATAATAAATAAGTAATAGGTATATAAAGAAAACTATATAAACAGAATATAAATGAAAATAAGTTAAAACAAAATAAATAATATGTAAATAAAATAATATAAAATAAAATACAATAACAATTATTACAGACAAAAGAGAGAAAAACACAATTAGAATTAAGTGTATACAGATATCACACAAACATTAAAACTTATTATTCCAAGTCAAGAGATAAATTTTACTAAAAGTCATCATCATCATTTCTGTCGGTCCCTCAATCCTGAGGATCGTGACCATCATGCCTCGTTCTGTAGACCATCTGTCTCCATGTTGAGCGATCCTCTGCCGTGTGTAAGGCCCCGTGAAGTGAGCTCTGTGTGGCCTCCTTAATTTGGTCGCTCCATCTTATTGGCACTCTGCCCCTTCCTCTCCTCCCTTCTACAACCCCAGTCATAAGAAGAGAGCATGACAACCTAGAAAAAGTGATTACTAAAAGTAGCAACAAATATTACATACTTTAAAAAAATATACTAAATACAATAACAATTATTACAGACAAAAGAGAGAAAAACACAATTAGAATTAAGTGTACCTATACAGATATCACACAAACATTAAAACTTATTATTCGAAGTCAAGAGATAAATTTGAATAAAACCAAATGAGTACAGAAACATGGATGATGAATACAACCCTATAGACAGGTAATTCACACAAATCAAGCTAGTCCCATATCAATATATGATTCTTTTTTTATGGGTACTTACGCGATAATACCTCATCTAAAGACATGGAGAATGAAACGCCATATAGATCTATCCTAACACACTTCCTTCGCCATATTTTACGCATTGGGATACCTTTCTCAATTCTTCTGCATAGATTTTGCTCAGTGTTTCATTGTCTAAATCGCTCGCAAACCAGTGGATGGTCTTGAGTAGAATAGAATAGAATGTTTCATCATGAGGTAGCATCAGTAGGTCTCGGATACGGAATGGGAGATAGTACTATTGGTGTACTTTGCTATGCTGATGATGCAACTTTAATGGCAGAAACAGACCTCTCCACCTCTTTTCCAAAAGGTACAATATGAGTGTGTCTATCGATAAGACAAAGTGCTTGGTTATTTCAAAACACCGCAGTCACAGCTGGATCTTTAAAAGGTGTCATATGGAGGAACAAACACATGCTAGTAGAGAGTAAAGTCCAAATATACAAAACATGTATCAGGCCAATAATGACTTACGGCGTCGAAACAAGAGCAGACACAGCAAGAACCAAACGCCTACTCAGAACATCTGAGATGAAAACCTTACGTGCTATCGCGGGAAAAACTCTCAGAGATAGAATTAGAAATACTGAGATTAGAAGGATATGCGACACGGAGGATAAAGTGAGATGGAGTAGGAAGAGGAGACGATTCTGGAGAGACCATTTACATAGACAGGATTGCTGAAAACAGGATCGCCCACATTGTTGCAAAGAAGACACCGGCTGGCTCACGTTTGCGAGGAAGACCACCAAAGAGATGGAAAGATAGCTGGTCCTCAGGGTCACACGAGGGAATCACTTCCGAAACAACAGATCGATGATCTATCACACGAGGAGGAAGAAGAAGAAGAAGAAGTTTCATTGTGTAAATAAGGTTCTCCAATCGAGACGTCCGATTAATATTTCATAAATTTAGAAAGGACGGGTTAATACTTTTGTAATTATGCTCGCGAGAACTCCAATTAAATTTAAGTACTTGGGGGAAAGAAATAATTAGAAGGTGTATTTCATAAGATTCTCTTGTCATGTTACAAAGGTTATTTGACATTTTTAATCTATCTTCTTAAAATGTATCAAACGTTCATAATTATAAAATAAAATAAAACGCTCATAATTCACTAATTAATTGCTTGATCATCATCAACCGTTTTGAATCAATTGTTAGACATATTCCTCCCCTTGATTTCCCATTAGTCTCTATCCTATCAGCTGCATATTATTTATTTATTTATTAATTTATTTCTATCATCAACGGCATTTAGCCTTTTACATTAGTTAGGTCTAAACATATTCTACAATTATGATAATGTAAAGCAAGTAGGACTTATTAATACGCTTCACATCCTCTTCCAATGTCCATTAACTACAAAACTGGCAGAAAACATGCCAATAAATAGGTCTGTTACATATCGATAAGGAATCATTTGAACAAATCGATAAGGAATCATACGTACTTTCTATCCCAAGAATGGACTACCACAGGGATCTGTATTGGCTCTTCTACTTTTTAACATGTTTACATCAGATATACCGCAAATTCGGTCCAGACTGTTTATATATGCAGATGATATTGCTAAAAGTAGAGAAGAAAACAGAGAGAGGATAAAAATATCTATTTTATTTCTGTTATATTGTTAACAAAATATGTTTGTCTGGTTCTCTTATATAAAGTGTTACTATATTATTCAATACAGCAATACATAATGCTTGTCTGACAAGCAAAAAGTAAAGCTTGAGAAACGAACAGAATAATAAAGCCTTCGTTCAAGTATTGGATTCCAACGTCGAAATCCAAAATGTATTACAACTGATATGCAACACTTTATAAAAATAGAACATAATTTTGTTAAACCATTGGAATAAATCTATTGTAGAAGTGCATTAGATACTAGAAATATGCGATCAATTAAATGATGAAATTTACTTATCTTGCGTTAAGTATCAAACTAGGGTCGCTATTGGGTTGACTTATCTATCTACCACGGTATATCCCTCAAGTGGGGAAACCAGCGGGCTAACTGGATACAATTAACAAACATTTCGTAATTTTTGTGGTATATGAATAATAAAATAATTAGTACCTATTGTTATTTTACTGAATTGACTTTACAGATATTATAAATATAGTTTTCACATTAAACTGATTTAACACAACTGCGTGAGTGAATAATATATTAAGAATATTACTCAATAGACATCTCATTTATACATCTCAACAGATTATGTAAATTTTTTCTAGTAAGATACAGGAAAGGAGATATGATGCTAACGATTTGACGTAGGCTGGTTTATGTAGACTTTACCCATGGTATATGCACTAATCCACCATCACCCGCTTTAAAACACCATCTTCGATATTTTTTTGACCAACAGCAACCATCTTTATGATTGTGTTCGAATTATTGGTATGATTGTGTTATCACCAAAACAGCGATACAATTAACAAAATTAAGTAACATAGTAATTAGATTACTTAAAAGTTATTAGAATATAAATCAATTAGAATAACAACGTATTCAACCAAGATTTAATAAAATCTCTTTCAGAATAACCAAAGTTTTACCGAGAAAAAAAATTATTACTTAAATCGTACATATACACAAAAAAATAATTATTTAAATGAAAATCTGTCAAGTGCTATTTAAAGGAACCGAGTGCACAATATTTAAGACTTGTATTTCGATAAAGAAGATATGCCATACACATCAACAACATCTGCAAATTTGTTCTCTAGACGCTGTAATCTGAATTAATTTTTAATGTCTATTTTACTACCACCTATCTTACAAAATGTATTTAAAACATAAAAAGGTAATTAATGTGCTAATGTTTTTACCCATCTACCTGCATGTCACCTTTCTCACCTAGACTTAAAAAAGAACATAAAAAAGTAATTTGATTCTACGTACCCCATCTAGTTATTTAGATCAATGTGTACCTAATTTTTTTATTCAATGTAATATATTTCCAAAGCACACTCACATTGATATAATACATTGTAATATGGAGAAAACTAAACTACATTACCATACAATATCGCTTCAGCGGTATTATAATCGGGCTACGTTTCAATAGAGGCTTTTTTCTACTAGTTTCTATGGCTACAGTTTTGCAAACAATGGTAAAAGTATACCTAATATAGTATATGTTTAATATGTGGAGAAATCCATATTGAGTAACAGCAGTACTTATAATTATGTGGAGAGGTAAAGCAATCGATTTCCATACAAATATTTAATATTTACCGTTCACAAGTGTACGAGTATTTTTAAATATACATGATATACTGTTCAATACAATATATTTTGAAATAAAATTAAGGAAAGTGATCGAGAACTTGTTTGTTGAAAGTTTGTGGCTCGAATTTCGCTGCTGACCTTTTCCACTTTTAGAATCATTATAATCATTTGTGGGCAAGGCTGCAGTTTTCTTCTTCAATTTCTTGACCACAAAAAGGCCTTATGTCTAAATTTAATAATTTAAACCCCTCTTGTGCTAACAATTAATAATTACCTAATTTGAAAGTAAAATTATGAGACATAAATAAATAAATAAAATTGGGTAAGTTGTACACCAAACAACCCATAATTAAATGTAATTGAAATATGTTTAGTATATTGAGAACATAAATATGCAAAGATACGAGGAGTGTTTCTTTTATACAAGAAGAGCTTTACCAGAGGTTTCCAGGCTTAAAAATATTTTTTAAATAATAATATTACGCGCAGTAGACAATCCGTTCGTTTAAAAATATCTCGCACAAATTGCATACAATATAACTGAGTGAAATAAATTGGTGAATGCGATGCGATGCCGTTGTTACCATCAAACAACATTAGCTTTATAATAAGCAATTTAATTAGATTATTTTATGATTCATTACACGCATTGTTTCTTACGAAACTTATGATTTTATCTCACTCGCATAATTTGTTATTCGAATATTTAAAATTGGGAGTATTTTTTTATTTGTAATTCATAAAATCAATTGAAATATGAAACGTTACCCAGTATCACTGTGAAATGTTGATTTTTTCAACTAGTTTAACATTCCAAATGCTGGCATTGTGAACTTCGCACGTCATGTTGGAATGAAATATTATTGCGCAAGGCATTTCTACATACATAATAATAGTTTCTCGTACATTTCACAATGTAATTTATGGGTTGTCATGTTAGGTTTATGTGATTCGGTGAGATTGCAAGAATTCATGAATTAATTTCTTCATTCGAACACATAATGTAGGTTTATTTATTAATAACGATGAAAAAGCCATAATGATGATGACCAGGAATGATTTTGTTTTGGTGCCTTTATTCAGTCTTTAAATCATCTTAGGGGCGATTTTAAAATTTCTCGTCTTGTATGTATTTTCTAAAACTCATTTAGTGGTTTTAGAAGAAATCTAATGATATTGAGCAAGCTCAGTGTCTATGTGTCAGAGCGTCATTCAGTCTTTCTTGCCGGCACATGCTTTTTTCACTTCAAAGGCACAACAAACATTATCCCAAATTTTCCTGTCAGCAGGACTTTAAAACTGTTTAATAAAGTTAAGGTTCATGTCAATATTTTCGACATCACTTAAAATGACTTCATGCCCAGAATGTAGATTCTCCATTGTTTCTGTTATTTTTTTGTGATTTTTTGTTCTGTATGTGTGTGTTTGTAGTTTTTTTCTTATTTCTGACTTTTGCAACCATTTTTCTTACTTAGCAACCATCTCCTACACCATCACATGCATGTCTTTAAATTGGGATAGCCAGAAGACCAACTGCATGTTATAAGCTTGCGAGTTGTCCTCTCGATGGCAACAAAAAAATTAGACATTCAGGAAGGGTGGCAAACCTTATTGCTGAATTTAAGCTGTAAAATATCTTAATGAGTTTATCGGTAGCCTGGATGTAGAGTCTCAGTTTCATGCCCAAGAGGTTCGATCCCAAATGCCAACAAACTCCATTTTCACGACACAAGCTTTTAACTTACTGTGAAAGGGGTGTAAAGTTGTATTTGAGTTTAAAACAAAAACCCAGATACACACTCAAGAAATTGCTGAGATCTCGCCTTGGCAAAATTTACTGTTATGATCTCAGTTCAGGGTGACTTTGTTTTTAAAAATAATTTGCTTCTGGATTTCTTCCCTAGTGGCGCTGGTAGACGATTCCATAGGACAAGTTCGGTAACATCAAAAGCCGAGTATTTACATACTTTACACGTTATAAGTGAGTGTATTATTAAGTTGTACTAGTAGTATGTTTAACAACAGTTCCCAAAGGCTGTTGTTTCATCCCTATCTATTTGAATATTCATAGAAAATCTAATAGTAGGTACTCACTCAACACATCTACTCCTTGATGTAATGTTAACTAGGCGTACCATGTAGAAGTAACGGTAATAGATAATACATAAACTGTGATTATCATCAGCGCCTTCAACGATCTTCTCGGGAGCACAGGGCAGAAACCAGCCTCCTCCATTCACCTCTTCCCATGACATTACCTGCTCTCTGATGTCATTGTCATAGGAACGATGTATTGTGAAAGAGGGACGCCTGGGCTGATGGAATCCTTGCGGACGGAAGAACAGTGCTCTAAATGAGAATCTCGGACACGTAAAGGTATGTTGGGTTAGTTGGAAGATATCGCGTCCCTGCGATAAACTCGCCCATTGTGCAAAATATTTGTATATACCATGTTGTACCTAATCTCATTCTTTTTGTTTAAATATTTTGTACAATAAAGTTTATTATTATTATTATTATTATGCACGTATTTTAGACTATAGTCACTTCGTGCATCGTAAAATTAAGATCGTAATTAGATTGTCAAAAGTAATATTATAGTTTGTTAAGACCCTCGTGTCGCATATTCCACAATTCATAGATACATTCATCTTCTTCCTCTTGTCCTAGTTGGGTCGGGGGCCCATTGCGCCTAGGAACCCCCTCCAGAGATCCCTGTCCACTGCCGCTTCCAGGACCTTTAACCACTCCAAACCAAGCCTTTCAACACACAAATTCGACACCTGCCCTTACCACCTTTTTCTTTGGCAGCCCACCGGTCTTCTGCCCTCTCCAACAACTTCCAAAGATCTAAGTGGTGGCAATTCACATTTTTAAATACGATAATAATAATAGTAAATGCAAAATTTGGGTTTGTCAGCTAACTGCCCCAGATCCTTCTGAATCGTCTCCAGATGGCCTTTAATGCTGCTGCCAGGACCATCTATAGGGAGAACAATCGCTGTCACATCACACCACTGCTTAAGGAGCTACACTGGCTAAGAGTCCCAGAGAGAGTGGAGTTCAAACCTGGAACCGATTGCCAGCGGACTTAAGACAGAACCAACCCACTGCAACGTTCAGGAGTAAGCTGAAAACACTGCTTTTCAAGAAAAGTCATGGCGCCCTTGAGATGGTCACGGATCATTAAACGGCGCCAAATACAAATTATCTTTATTATTATTATTATTGAAAAATATTAACAGTGACGTAAATTTTCCACCACGTATACGTTTTGTATACTTCAAATCTTCTACATAGGTACGCTTTGTCAAATAATGTGTGTATATAATGTACAAGTATATAATATCACGACATAGTGTACCTTAACATATTCATCCCTTGTGAGGTACGGCTAGTATTGTATCAGATAACGTAACAATAATTGTTTATTCATAGTTATTACTTTGAAGATGTCTTGTCAAAAGGTAAATTTCTATAGATAGAACAAAGCATTATGTGAATGCTGAGACGCTTATTCACAATAGGCTGTCGATAATATTATACCTGTGTATAGAATAAGTTGGAATCAATGACAATGTAATGATTCTTACATAGTCGATACAAATAGATATTAATTATTTACTTACAATTCGTTTATATTCAAAATGTAGAATCCAATATCACTAAAATAAAAAAAAAGATTTATCCTATAATTTTTTTTATTTCGTCTTACAAGGACGTTGTCAATCTTTGTAAGTCTTTCGTCTTGTATATTCTTGTAAGACAACAAGTAATCCTATAACACTTAATCCATAGTATTTATTTTTGGTCTGTTTTTAAGGTTTTTGATTTTCCTTTTTTAAGAGTTTGTTTTGTATTGTTATTGCATACATTTAGGAAGTGTGAATGTGTTTGTGCGAATGAATGTATTATGTGTGCAATTGGGTGAATGGATGTATTGTGAATGAATGTATTGTGTGTAAGATTTTCTATGATAGTTTTGTGTGTTATTGCTGAAGTGTGCACTGTTTGGATGTAAGACTATTGGAATGTTTTTGTCGCTTACATGTTATATTTATATGTCTTTCATCTGTTGTGTACCATGTAAATGAATAAATAAATAAATGAATAAATAAATGAATAAATGAACACTACCTTTGTCTCTGGGAGATGTAACATGTATAAACAATTCACTAAGTTAGTTCCAAGTTAAGATATGAATCTTGTATTGTGGGTACTAACACGACGATACACATACATATAATGCACTTAACACATACATGTAACACCCTGACATAGGACAATTTGAAAAAGATCATTCTTCAATCTGCCCTGACCGGGAATCGAACCCGGGACCTCGTGATCCAAAGGCAAGAACTTAAATACCGTGCCACACCGGCCGCCGGACAAAAGACGATTCTACATATTTATAAAAAAACATAAAAAACAACAAAAAAACTGTTTTTTTTCATTTCATTATGGAATTCCACTTCCTGAACACCGACACAGTGAATGATTCCAATAATATCAATTCATTCATTCATCCCACATCTGAAATATCTAGTGGGCTTACTGTACTTAACAAACATACAAGTTGTCTTCTCCGTGACAATTTAAGTAAAGACATTCAGGAAGTGTGGCATGTCTCATCTCTGAACAAAAGATACCGGTCATAAAGTACAGTCTATAAGCAGAAGACGAGTTTGTCGTTTTATAATTAGGTAGTTTATATAAATATCCGCTTATGTAGTTTGTACCGATTAGCATATTTTTATTTATTTATTTTATTCTTCTTGCACATCATCATACACATCAGAAAGTAACAAAGCAGTTTACATAAAAATATAATGTAATGATATGCAGTGGCGAGATTATCACTTTATAGTGATTTCTTCAATCTAATGATGATGATGATGATGATGATGGATGATTTCTTCAGCGCCGTTTAATGGAGAATCCATCTCAAGGGCGCAGGAAGCTCTGTTGGACGAGCGATGTCTTCAGTTTGCTCTTGAATGTTAATATCTTTGTTTGTGTTACCCATGTGTGCATTGATATACACATTCATATTATAAAGTATTTATCAGTGACTCTCGCGTTCTGAAGTTTTATTGTCACTTTCCCCCGCTATGTGTTGTGGGTGGCGATGTTGTGTTGCTGTCTCTGTTACACATTGCAGGACACTAGATAATAATACACTAGACCGTAATTCTCAGAAACGGTTGTTCATAACACATGTTTGGATTTAAGTATGCTGTTGATAAATGAAGTTGTCGTTTTTAGATATTAAATTTAACACAAAACTCGATTAAAATTAATCTAACCACGTCATATTAACACTAAACAGAAACAAAAATAATAATGACAAAAACACAAATAAGAAAAATCTCTACATAAATCAAAATCATATTGTGTAAGATGTTCACTCTACGATGTCCATATAGGCAACTGTAGGTAATAATTGTATGTCTAATATAATGCTTGAGTAAATTGTCGTACAAGCCCATATTATAAATAATTACTTGTGGGAACGATTTGGGATCTTGTTAAATACAATAGTTTGAATATTTCGTCCGAATAAATCTTAGAATCGAGTAGTTAATTGAGTCTCCATATATTTGAATACAAATAATGTTCACACTTAATCTAAATAGACATATACTTAGGTATTTTGTTGGAAATAATAATTGTCTGATCCAAATCTTTAAATTACTTATCAGGTCATTATTAATAGATCGATAATGACCTGATAACTCGAAAGACGTCTCTTCGTGTTCAATTATTTTTAGTAGAAAGAAACACTTGTTTCAATTTTCCAAGTTATGGAATTCTACTACGTGCGCACCGACGCGATTTATAAAAAAACTTTATCGTCAACTTTATAAAATAAAACTCTGATTAAAACATACCGCTGTAAAACGTGAAAAACTTCAATCAAAAATGATTAACTGCTTTCAATAACAATAACTGGATATTGGACATTTTAATTTAACGCTCCACAGTTCACTACAGACTCCATTAATTGGGGATTTTTTTGCGAACTTTTTAACGTTTCGTTTAAATCATTCGGTACTCCATAACGTTGAAATAGGATGCATTGTTGAGCTTTCAAATACAAACACGAGTAATTTTTAGGCGGTAGCGGTATTGCACAAACATAACATTTGAAAAATTTGTAACATTAGAAATTACATATTAAGTTTCACATATAATGTAGCTTCAAGTATATTTTGTAGTTATATAAATGTTGCTTTTTGTAAGAATGAAAACTGATGTAGGTAGTATTTCAATGTAATGTCTTTACTTTGCGCTAGCCTGATGATGAGAGCGGGAGCTCCAAAAATCCGGCTCGGGATAAATATGGAAGTACTTAATATAAGTTTTAAATTACTTGTCAACATAATATTATTTTGGTAAGCTAGAAGATATAACCTCCAGGTTATAAGCTCGCCAATTGCTCATGACTTTTTTTTTTGATCAGTGAAGTGCTATTATTATTGTTATAGACTAATTTTCTCTGTTAAACACATTTTTGAAATGCACATAACATTCGTTTTTAAAATCGTTATTTTATTTTACTTCTTGATTTATTGCTAGATAGAGTTTTATGTTTTCTATGAAATGTCCATATTTTATATGATAATTTTGTTAAAAGCTATTTATATTCATTAACTGTATTGTTTAAAGTTCTTTATATGCATTGTAGTACTAGTTTTTAATGTAATCTTGTGTGAAATGAAAAACAAATATTTTCTTCTAATATATTGATTTTTATTGAGTTTAATATATTGACTGATATTTCTTGGTGAAAGTTCACTATAATAGGAAAACAAAATGAAACAATAGATGTAATATAAATACTGGAGTGTTTTATTTTTATTGATTTAACATAAACTGCCGCCAAATACTGTTGGCCAACAATATTAACAGACTACATCTTTTGAAAACTTCATTTATTCAATGTTAAACAGCAGATTAAAAATTCCAGACACTCTATTTTCTTGATAAAACATTCTCAACGATGTTATTATGAATATTTTTTTCCATAGTATCACATTTTTTGCTTCCACTATTACCAACATAATGGTCAAACAATGTTACTGTTGTTGGTTGTCAGGGTCGTGGCGGTCAGTTGGATTATTTATCATTTTGATCTTGTGTTCAGTTCGTTGTACATATTCCATTTTTTTATATATATGTAATACACATTGACGTATCCAGGAACAGCTGCTAAGTTTGCCACTCCCCCTTTTTGGATCTTGGAAAATAGTAGGAATGTCAACAAAATAAGCATGGAAAATGATATGGAACTGGAAATAGTACCGTGAAGCACCCATTAAAGAATTGGTCTCCCACTCTTTACTATAAGTGTTTAAGTGTTCTTTAAAAGGCAAGTATCTTAAATTCAGCGGTAAGATTTGCCACGCACTTTGAATGTCCTAATTTATATTGTTGACAGGTCAGCTTGCATGTTTATTACAAGTAGCTGGTCTGCTGGCAACCCTAAATACTTGTGCGGTATGCCGCTATGGTATAATATCGAATTGAGAGGTTTAATCGCCCAAGAAGCAGATAAGATATGTGTTAGTTTTAAAATTATTGTACGAAAACGATGAAATCGCGAAATATCTTGAATTCTTACACCAAACTGAATATTCAGCGACAGAGGTGAAGAAAATTTTTGTGTGTATGACAAATTACAAAATCGAGAAAAAAACTGTTACTAAATAAAGTTTCTCACATTTTTACCAAACAAAATTTTTTTTATCCCGTGGAGCACCCGGTAAAGAATTGGTCTCCCACTCTTCTCTATAAGTTTTCGAGTGTCCTGTAAAAGGCAGGTGTTCGAAAAATAAGACATTTTACATCTTAAATTTGGCGATGAGGTTTGCCACCCATCCTGAATGTCTTGATTTTATATTGGCACGGAGAAGACAGCTTGCATGTTTCTTACATGCAGCTGGTCTGCTGGCTACCCCACTTGTGGGATATGCCGTGATGGTATATAGTAAATTTTCTAAGCTCTGCCCCCTCTCCTTCTTCGTTTAAAGAAAATTCTAGATACGCCTTTGCTCCCTTGATACTATGTACAACCCCTAATTTGATTAATGGAAACATGTCAGAATCCTGCGTCAAACATTGGGCAATAAAATCCTCTACATGTACTATATGTACAATAATGAACAAAGTCACAGAATTAGAACTACAGTTTTTTTATAATTATTATGAAGCAACACATATTCGTAATTCATTAAACACTTTTTTCTATATATTTATCTCGAATGGAGAACCATGTCTACAAAATGTACCTAACATTGTGCAAAAGAAGAGATGAAAAAAGCGTCCCAACGCTTACGGATTGGCTCTAGGCTGACTCAAGTGATCACTTTCGGTTTTCATGAACAACGTTCACCAATTCCATCATTCTCACTGTCACGATATAAGGTCCACAAATCGAGAAACGTTTTATGCAAACCATAGAAGCAACCATCTTTTTGGGATCTCTGCACCTAAATCCGGTTAAACAATAAAAAAATAGTAAATATTCTTAATTTTTTCGACAAAAGACATTGTTATCATGTTCTTGTATAATTATACGTAAGTTATAATTGGCTGAAACTTTATTCAACCATAGTTTTGTTTATCATGTTATTTAAGCCGTGGAGCACCTGGTAAAAATAAATTGTTTTAGCATTCTTTTCCGTGAGTTCTTGAGTGTCCTGTATTGCAAAAAAATTTAAACATTTTACATAATGTGTATTTTTTTGTTCTGTTTTATTATATTTTATGTTTGTAAAAGGCATTAGCCGTTTATTTAATAAATAAATAAATAAATAAATAAATAAATAATGAGTCTGGCGATGAGGTTTGTAAGAAAAACTGAAACACCCATCCTGAGTGTCTCAGTTTTTTGTTGGTACAGAGAGGACAACTTGCATGTTGATTGCAGCTGATCTGCTGGCTACCCTACGTGTGAAATGTGCCGTGATGGTATAGATAGATGTTATATTGGCTGTTATAACTTTAACAAAAAATTTCTTATTAAAATATGTATCTCTCAATTACTTACATATAATTCAATACACGATACATAAAGATACATACATACCTACACATAACGAGTGAGTAACAAACTAAGATACGAATATTGTATTGTGCACTAAACACACAAACATGTAACACTCAGAACAAGAACAATTTGAAAAGTTTCATTCTTCATTTTGCTCTGGACGTGAATCGAACCCGGGACCTTGTGGCTCAAAGAAATGCCACATCGGCCGGGAAACAGTTATAAGTAAAAAAATAATATAAAATCCATATTATCTTTCAAAAAGTGTTGATATCATGAGGTAGCTATAATGAATAAAAGAGCCATGTTCATTTATGTATTTTATTTACCACCACCATACCATTACGGCATATCCCACAAGTGGGGTAGCCAGCAGACAAGATGCATATAATAAACATGCAAGCTGTCCTCTCCGTGCCAAAATAAAATCAAGATATTCAGAATGGGTGGCAAACCTCATCACTGAATTTAAGATGTAATAAGTCTTAATTTTTCGAACACCTGTCTTTTACAGGACACTCGAAAACTTACGGAGAAGAGTGGGAGACCAATTCTTTACCGGGTGCTGCACGGGATGTATTTTATTTGTTTTTGAAATAATCTCAAAATACACCCGGACTCCCTCTCAGGAGACAAACTAAATTTGCTATACTTTACCATCACGGAATTTTCCACAAGTGGGCATCATCCGCATGTTTATTCTATACAGTTAGTTCGCCAGCTACCTCCCCCGTGGAAATCGCAGTATAGTATAAAATTTTGCATATGAAAATTTTTCAAAGTATTTTAATGGGTCAATTCACATCATCTGCTATGTAAAAAATATAGTTACAAAAATGAAGATGAATGTGTACTTTTACAACACACTGCAGAATTTTTATTATAAGATGGCAACACTGTGGGCGTTTTTAAACATAAATAATAATATACATATCGAAGTCATACTACACTATGTCACGAAAAGTCATTTTTTAGTAAGGCTCCACAAAAGAAAGCAACGAAGTAACATTTGCTTCTCGTATACCTATTCCGTGAAGTCATAATTGAATAAACGGCGCCTTACAATTTTTTAACGTATATCAAACTAATGGTTTCAAATAGGAATTGGTGGAATCGGTGAACGAGCCGTGGGTAAAGTGTGCTTAAACCAACCTTAGCCAATTCGTACGTATCGGAATACCTTTCCTGTTTCCTACTAAAGGGAGTGTCCACTGTTGGTTGTGCACATGAGGTGTCTGTTGAGTAATATATGCTTAATAAAGTTTACAAAATTCAGCAAAATGCGAAAACCACCTATAACAACGTTGTTCTACTTACACGAAAATTAACATTTATTGATCAAAATAAAGAAACTAATTTTTGAAAATATAATTCAAAATATAATAAAGATAGTAAAACCAAAGATATACTAGATAGGTAATTCAATGAAAAAATCGGTCCTACAGCCGATCAAATTTTACAGCCAGTTTTAAACCAGCGTCCGTTGGGACGGTTTGTTAGACAGCGCATAACCATTACCATCTTAATGATATAGAGTGAGACAGCATAATATTATTATTGTTATTATTAATGCGTTAAGTTGGAACACGAATATTCCGCAATAATGTACTGAATTGCAGGTCTAGTATGTCTATGAGTAAAACTATGTTCATATGTAAGTTTCACCCAAAATTTGCCGAATATAATATGATGAGCACATTGAAAATAAAAGCATCCATGAGGAATTGTGTAGTAATGATGACATATTTTATATGCAGCTGGTCTGCTGGCTACCCCACTTGTGGGATATGCCGTGATGGTATAGATAGATAGAGATGACGACAGTGAAAAGTGTATGCAAGGATAGGAGTAAGTGGCTCTCGATCCTCTCTGCCTACTCCGAAAGGGAAAGGGCGTGATGCTGATGAAATAATGTTAAAATTGTAATTTAATAAATAGTATGTAATTATATGATTTTACACGTACTTTATCTAAAGTGACTGAGTTTCGACATGTAATGTCTTTTTCAAACTAATCCTAATAAAAAACATAAGTTCCTTATATACTTTTTTTGGAATTGGGAATAATATTAATTATTTTTATCTACATAAGTTTATTGCAATTTAAGAGAAAAGCCGTTTATTTTTTAAAAAATAAAAAACTAAATAGGTAAATATTGTATTTTCGCTCTAATATACAGATAGGTACAACATCTTTAATATAAGTATTATAACCTAAATAGCTTGCAATATTTTAACGACATTTTTATATTCCGATATAAAACCTTATTATATTATACCTAACGTACATGAATTTTCCTTTCACTTTTCCATTAAAACATAAATATTCCTATAGGGATTGCATACATTATAATGTTTTCATAGACGCTTACTTTCTGCTTATGTCATTTACTTTCATACTATGCCAAGTTTAACTATAAGAAGTTTACGCTATTTATTTATTTTTACAGTAATCGTACACAAGTAAAAATAGCATGTTTTAAACTGTATGAAAATTATATGAAATTTTATTCACAGTCCAACTTCTACGAGAGGGCCTTTGGTGTTGTTGGACCAGTTATGTGGAATCGCCAACCGGTGCTGCTGAGAGATGGTCAGACGGTCACTAGCTTCAGAGGCAAATTAAAAACTGAACTCTTCACTGGCGCCCTTGAGACGGTCTAGAGACTGTAAAACGGCGTCATAAATAAATTAAAATCATCCAAAATCATCATCATCATCACAGAAGCTGAATTCATTGCTGTATTATAATTTCATCCAACTAACCCAATATTTATCTCATTTTTGACCTTTCTTTCCTTTAAGATATATTTTTTTTGGGTTAGTTGGAAGAATTGCGCCTCTGCGATAATCTCGCCCTCTCTATATTGATTGTATGATTGTCTTTGTTTTACATGTATTTTTGTGTGATTTGATTGCAATCAATGTACAGTAAAGAATAAATAAAATAAAATTAACCCAAATACAACCTTATTATACACCTTTCACAGTAAGCTACTAAAAGCTTGTGTCGTGAAAGGGGAGTTTCCCAGCACCTGGTATCGAACCACGGACCCCTTGTTCACGAGGCCGAGACTCTACCTCCAGGCTACCGACGAGCTCAAAATATGATTTATTTATTTTTATTTCATTTATTTGGCTTTATAACAGGTGTTAACAGTTGTAAATAAAGTGTTCATACGTAAAAAATACCAATTATAGAAAATTTATACATGTAAATAAACATATTTTAGGAATAACGTTACTAGTATTTTACCTATATATGTATGAGTGCAAAAATAAACAAAACCACTTCTTAATAAAAATACTCTGAAAGGAAAGTCTTTCTTTCATCTAACGTTCAATATTCTCTTCTTATTGGCTGTCAATTTTCTGTCAATTGAGTCAAAATTTCTTCAACATTTTCAATACATAATTATTATAAGAAAACAGAAACAGATGGTAACAGTGTATTTTAAAGAAAAATAGAAGTATTTAGGCAAAGAGAAACGTAAGATGTCAAAATAGAGATTTCTTCCTGCCGATCAATTTCTTATTGCTTAAATTGTTCTTTACACTAATTCAGAAGTCATCGATAAAAAAAATATAAGAAACCCAAAGACATGTTCATTTTCATATCATCACGTAATTTTCTATATGCCTTTACGGGTTGTCAGCAATCTAATAAAATAAGACTTACCACGAATTTTTCTGACTACACGAGCAAGTTCGTTTACCACTAAAACGTAATTTATTTTTAGAGTTATTATTTGTAGACACATAAATGTTTTTGACATTGCCCGAAATCCAGATTTACGATTAACAAATGACGGGATTAAATTCTTTACTGGAACACAGGAACAGATGGTGGTAGAATTCTATTTTCAATTCTGTCTGGAATGAAATAGTACCTTCCATGTTAAACCATAAGAATGATAAAATAATAAAGCATGAAGTGTTATGTTTTCTGGGACGTGTTTAAAAAAAATAACGAAGTTTGTACTCATGGAAAATATCTGAAATTCTTAACAATATTGTTTTCTTTAGTAGGTACCTACTTTTTTCTTGTAGTTTTGTTTGCGATGAGTATTTAAATATCGAATGACAGAAAATGTAAGTTAAAAATTATTCTTTATAATTATCTTTAAATATTATATTTTTATATTTTTTACATACATACATACGATCAAAGCGCTTCATTTTTGGTCATTTTTTATTTGTATTAAAATTCGATTTTTTTTGTTACATTTATGTCAGAAATATAGGTTTAAAATTATCCAACAGAATTCTAGATGGGAACTTAGCCTGTCACTTTTTCTGCAAGTAGTCATCAAACCTTACACAAAGACATCATAGATCTACAATTCAGCGATAAAACATGCCACTCAACCTGAATATCCTTTTTTATTATTGACACGGGGAGGATAATCTGAATGTTAATTATTTGCACTTAGTCCGCTAGCTACTTTATTTGTTGAATTTTCCGTGATACAATAGTAGTATTAATAGTATATTAATCATTTCAAGAACGAAAATATGAATAAAAATATTTACGTTTGAATTCAGAAAGGTAACTTTTAATGTAAATTTAACATTATCAGTTATTTTAGAAGGATTAACTATGTAAAAGGTGACTTTAAATGTAAATTTAACAATATCAGTTATTTAAGAAGGTTTAACTATGTAACAGTTACGAGACATTTTGAATGTTTTTTAAGTATTCTACAATGCACATCTGTTACTTGATTATTTAAATCGCGATCGATTTCGGTAAACCTATACCATTGACGAACGATATAATACTATAGCGATATAATACTATATAGTATTACATAATTATATCGCTCGTCAATGGTATAGGTTTACCGAAATCGATCGCGATTTAAATAATCAAGTAACGGATGTGTATAGTAAATTTAACACATTGAACTATCATAAAGGGCTCGGAAAAAAGATCATCATCTTATTTGGTGGTGCCCTAGATGTGAGTTGATTTTCGTTTATTATATTTACATCCCTAATACATATTATGCAACCTTATACGATGGTTAATTGGAAAAACAAAAGTCGCAAAGATGATACTTCAATTAAGAAAATTAAGAATATTACTCAACAGACTGTGCAAACTCCCTTAAGTATGAAACAGGAAAGGTGTTACGATGCTTATTAATCGGCTTAGGCTGGTTTAAGTGCACTTTAAGGGAGTTTGCACAGTCTGCTGATTGTGCAGATGAGGTGACTGTTGAATAATATTCTTAAAAATATCTTCACTCATGCAGGTGTGAAAATCCAGTAAATGCAAAAAAAAATTGTAACATTGATACTTCAATTATTTGATATTATATTTTTCGAGTCAATACTTCAAAATACATAGGCACTTAAATTTCTATATCGAGTTTTGTTTCTCGTATCGAATACCTAGATAGGTAGTCAGTGTAGTTAGCCAGCTACAACAAAGTTTGTTTTCAATGTACCAACCATCAATATCTCTCCCTTGACGCCTGATAGCTGTCACTCTGAAAACGAAAACGAGTAACGAATCTCTTATGGGAGATACAGACAGTGTTTTATTATTGACAGTTGGAAGGAACAAAGAGTAAACTGTTATGGCAAATATACTTATATAATAGATACCTATATGTAATGTAATAACACAACTTTGAAATATTAAGCAACTTAAATGTTACTGTATAATAAGAGAATCGTGTTTGTGTGAGAGGTTGCTAACCTTATGGAACGAACAAGGCCCCTTTACAGAATTATTACTAAAAACTTTGAATGGATATAAAAATATATTTAATAGTACCATTCTTATACTGATACTTATGTGTGGAAGCAAAACAGAAGAATGAATACAGTAGAGATATTACGATTATTTAGATGAAGTTGGTAAAACTTTGCGTGATAGAGTGAGGAATGAGGACAATAGAACAATGAGCGGATGCAAGAGAAGTGTTGTGGATAGAATTCGTGTAAATAAGTTACGATGATTTGAACATGTGGAACGAGTGAATGAGGAAAAGATGACAAAGAATATATCATCATCTCTGTCGGTCCCTCAATCCTGAGGATCGTGACCATCATGCCTCGTCCTGTAAACCATCTGTCTCCATGTTGAGCGATCCTCCGCCATGTGTAAGGCCCCGTGAAGTGAGCATGCATGTATATTCTGTTGTTTTCTTTGATTTTGTGTAATATGTTATAAATGTTGAATAAATACTTTTCAGATTTGAATTAGGGAATGAATTTGAAAGAGGGAGTGTGAGGAAGCGCGAGTTTCCGAGAACCACTTGGTTTGATGACGTAGATCAAATTCTCTAGGACGATCGATTGTTGGGTAAGAGAAATCGACGTGCATCTGTAAAAAATTGTATAAAAGAAGAAGAAGCGAATAATGATAAATTATTTAGTGAGGGTATAGTATAGTATAGTATACATGGTGTATAATATGTATTATGTTCATTGCATTGATTTTTCTATCTAAATCGTAGGAAAAGTTTATTAGAACATTGATCGGATACTCCTAAACATAAACTTTTATAATTATATTCAGAGTTCATTTTCTAAATAAATAACAAATTCCTTATAAAAAACGTAGATCTGAAAAATACAAAGCGAAACATATCACACATTATTTCAGCTACATTAGAAGATAGCTCCTTTTTTTCATTCTTCATTACGCTCATTATCCACATAAATTTTGATTATATTTTGTTTTGACATTATTCCGTTTGTCACCGACTCATGCGTAAAAGAAGTCATTCAAGATTCATACCCAAAAATAAATAGAATGTAACAGTAAGAAAAAAACAAATTCATGTAAAACAAAAAATGGCACAATAAACAAATGTATAAATTTATTTGATGCCATCAATGTCAATCTAAGGACTAGTTAGAAGATATTGCATAGCAGAAACAAATAGGTTATTTGAGAATTTAATGTTTACTAAGTGCTTACTATTATCAAATGTTTATAATAATAATTTATGTCATGTAGTATTCGTTGCATTGTCAACATCTCCTATAAAGTCTTAAAAGAACTACCCACCCTGAATAGCTTTTATTAGCATTTTATGAATGCCTCTTCATATCATAATATGGTATCGGTTATTTAAATTTTAAAGTTTTTGAATTTATTTCTTAAAACAATAAAAAAATATAAATATAAAAAAAATATATTACATATTTTGGGTTAGTTGGAACAGATCGTGCCTTTGCGATAAACTCGCCCTCTATACATTGTTTATATCTTACTTGAATGTATATCTTTTACGTAATTGTTCGTAATCAGTTTACGACAAGAATTAATGAATAAATAAATTAATATAACATAAATAAAAAACTTGAAATGCATAAAATATAAAACATTAAATTCTATCATAAAAATTTAGTAGGAAGTAGGCTGATGTCGTGACTGCGGCATAATAATATACGGCAATGGACCGGAATAACACGGATGGGAGAACTGGTCCGCACAGCGCGAGACAGGGAGGCATTCACCAGAGTGATCGCCAACGTCGGGGGACCTGATACGGCACTGATAGAAGAAGATTAAAATTTAATTGTATACCTTATCATTTTAAAGTTAAATCCAGTTTACTGTCTTAAAAAAGTTTGCAATAAAAAATGATCTTTTCTTCCATCCATAATAAGTCTATAAGTTATATGAAATAAAGTGAGCTTTATAAATAAACTTTCAGTTGAACAAACTTATGAATAGTTGAACTTTATATGAATTCTGATATTTTAAAAAGTTTTCCCATTACTAGAATAATAATAATAATATTATAAAGAAATTATTATCTCGGCAGTGAATGAAACCAAATCAGGACTCGTTCAACTGAAAATCACAGTTATTACTATAATTAATTTTGAATTTTCAATGCTGAATTGAAAGCTCTTGAAATTTCTTAAATATGTAATAAAATAATGTATGAAATCAAACTTTGAGATTTTCACATACACATTTGAAGTTATCAATAACAGAATTTTCGAGATTGGTAAAAATTTCACAAATACTTTGATTTGAAAATATACTTATATTAGTTACTTCAGAATATATTTTTTGAATTGAGGGCTAATTAAAAGCTTACCTTTACTTTTTATTTATACTTTTAAGAAGTTACTTAATATTTAAAGCAATTTCTCAACATGTATAAGACCCTTCTTTCATTTGAAGATAACTCATAAATTTATTAATTAGAGAAGTCAATAAACTTATTTAATCATTTGAAAAGTCGGTTCTTATGGAGCACCCAGCAATGAATTGGTCTTCCACTCTTTTCCTTAAGTTTTGCGAATGTCTTGTTAAAGGCAGGTTCTCGAAAAAATAAAGATATTCTACATTTAAAATTCAGCTGTGAGGTTAATCATCCATCCTGAATGTCTTAATTTCTTATTGTCATGTAGAGGAGAATTTGCATATTCATAAGATGCAACTGGTCTGCTGGCCACTCCATTTGTGGAAAATTCTGTGATGATTGTCTGAGTAATTGTCTATAATATAGCCATTCTTTGCTGGGTGCTGCAAGGAACACAAACTTCGCCTTATTTTTTATTGTCACGGGGAAGACAGCTTACATGTTTATGATATGCAGTTAATCAGCTGGCTACCCCAATTTTGGGGTATGTCATGATGATAAAATAGTAGTTATAGAATGATTAAGAAGATGATTAAAACACATTTTGATTTTGTAATAAAACAATGCTTTGCCATTTCTTGTGAAAACGTTTAGATTTTTGTCTGGCACAGACTTGACCTATAAGGGCAGCATTAGTTACATTGTTTTTTTATATCTGTTGTATTGTTTTCCTTGAAAAATTGAAATAATTTTTAATAAAAAGTGGTTACATAATATGTATAAGTACCTACATACCCATTTACATAAAAAAGTTAAACGATGAAGAAAACACGATTATTTCCCGAAGAAACTTAAGTTTTATTTCTTCTTTTGAAAGTTTGAAGTACAAATCTTTCAGCGATCTCGACACTTCTGAATGAATTAAACATGAAATAAAATCACTACAATATTCTCACAAAGATAAAAGTGTCAGAAAGAGTTTTCGTATCAAATGCTGCTTCTGAAATCTGATATTCAAGTAGTTTTTGAGGTAAATTTACTTTTTATAAGCTCGATTACATCCATGCTTCATTCAATATTAAATTTATATTTCTTTCTGAATAATTCAGAATCTAAATAATTTTTTCATTAAATCACATTGGTTTTTGGATATGAGCACATTGAAAATCACAGCAATCATTTGCTTTTATTACTCATTGCTTATTACATAGATAGTGGTACCTTGACATACAAGTGCCCCAACATACGAGTTTTTTGAGATACGAGCCGTCGAGCGAGCAATTTTTTGCTTTGAAATCGAACAAAATTTGAGATACGAGCAATCAGCTTAGCTTTCCTAACTCTTTTCCGGAACATTCTGAAAGGGAAGAAGAAACAAACCTCCATGGACATGTATTTTTTAAACGGCCTACTGGTGAAAGTGAGAAAGGCGTGGCGAAAAAACCAAAGACCAGTGAAGAAAAAAGCAATGGTGAAAAAATTCTCAACATTCTCTTTTATTATGTTTTTACCCAATATTCATCATTTATAAATACATTTTTCCTTTTCAAAAAAACACGTAATAAAAATAACTGGGGTGACATTTTGGGGGCTGGAACGTTTAAATGGCAATTAATTTCAATGGGGAAATTTGCTTTGAGATACGAGTAATTTGAAATACGAGCAAGATTGCGGAACGAATTAAACTCGTATGTCGAGGTACCACTGTATTATGATTAATTCATCAACATTTCCTTCAACTTCTTTTGCTTAAATATTTTACAGATCGTCAATCGAAATCTTTGAGTGAATAACTACAGAAAGAATAAAGGACATAATATTTTATTCCGGGAATTCCACAAGTAAATCTATCAAAAAAAATTACGCCTACAAAGAAACTCCTAATAGAACACATTAATAAATGTTAATAATATTTGTAGTTTTAGTTCGTATGTGGGAGATTGTAGCCTGATTAGTTTTTCTTGTACAAATAACTTCAATATATTATTAGGCATGTATTATTACTGTAAGTCATATTAGTATTCATAGAGTGTTTTACTTGGCTGTTAGTTCTCATTTGTAAAGTGAGAAAATTTGAACTAACTTTTGCTCTTATAGCGTGCTAGAATTGTTACATATTATGAAGGCATGCCAAAAATGATTGCCTTATCGACTTTCTTAGTAATAATAGGTACCAATTATAAGAAAGAAGAAAGTTTTTTTTTTTATCAAAAAAGCTTATTTTGTAGTTCTACACAATATTAACTTGAACTTTATTGGTGCTTATAATATATTGACATTGCGCATTTTTATTAGAAATTTTATTTTTGACAGCGATTCGAAAAACATATTTTATTTTAGTTTTAAGTTACTCTTGCCCTGAAGATGCCGCAAGGCGAAAGCGCTCGGCAATTAGAATATACATAGTCTATATTAATTGACTAAATAATCATACGTGAAAATAAAACAGTGATTATAGTTTAACATTTTAAAACTCATATTAAAATGAATTTTCACAACGTTAACGCACCTACTTTGAATTAAAAACATTTTGATTTGATAAAGTTTAATTTATCGACCGACGGTTCTTGGTGGAAGTTCATATTAATAATTTTCAAAATGAAACACGAAATACGAGTTCGTCGGTAGCCTGGAGGTAGAGTCTCGGCCTCCAGAACAAGGGGTCCGTGGTTCGATCTCAGGTGCCGGCAAACTGCCCTTTCACGGCACAAGCTTTTGGCTTTGTGTGAAAGGTGTAAAAGGTTGTATTTGGGTTTCTAACAAACCCAGATATATCTTTTTAAAAAAAAAAATATCTAGTAGTTGTTTAATTTTCAAAATTACGTTTAGATTTTATTTAACTTATAGATTAAATAATGATAAATGTTTTATTTGAATAATAATTGGCCTAAAAACATTAAAAATTTCATGATTAGAGGTCGTCAGTAACGCAATGAAAGCCGTAGAGCACCCAGCAAAGGGTTGGTCTTCCACTCTTTTCCATAAATTTGTGTGTCCTTTAAAAGACAGGTATTCGAAAAAATAAAGTCATTTCACATCTTAAATTCAGCGATGAGGTTTCCCACCCATTCTGATATCCTTATGTTCTTTTAATTTAATTAATAACCATCCGTGTGAGATATGGAGTGATAGTATAGATAGATATAGACAATATAGCTCGATGATAAAGTCTCGTGTTTTCGATCGAGAGATCCAGGCTCCCACCTTTTATTAATCTTCTTCACCTTCATGGACAAACATTTTACTCTCTGTGAAAGTGCACATATTAAAACTTATTCAAAATCCTGATTCATTTATGTCGATAGAGGCAATGGGATTTATTTTATTTTATTATTGGAGTATAGTATGCGCCGCGACCTTTAAGATCTATTGTACTTCCCCTACTCAGCTTTCGTGGTGTTGCCAGTCAAAGCGAACCCTCAAGCCCCAGATATCTTTTGATGCCTAGGATCTTGAGGGGATCTAAGATTTGGAGAGATTCCACTTCTACCCAGTTTAGAGGCAACGGGATACTTTAATGACAATCCTTTTAAATGCAAATGATTCGTATATATCTTCGAGAAGAGTATTGAAGTGCGAGTAAAATGGAATGAGATTTATACATTTTGTATTATTTGTACATACTACTTTTATGAATAGTTTGTCATACTTGGTGATATTAAATTAACAAATGAAACCAAACCAAGAAGTTGTGTGAAAAGTTAATCAAAAATGAGGTTAGGATATTGTGAACCAAAATAATATAACTGTAAGAAGACGCTACGCTTACGAGATGGTTGAGTAACTTTAATAAGTTTATGTAATTATATACAAATTTGTGTTATGCTACAAAATATATGCAAAACTAACGTTTGAATAAATTGTTTATATGTCTATATCTATAAATATTTGTAAATAGATAAAGTACAGCAACGTTTGACTAAATTAACAGTATTTTTTGAAAAGCAAAATTGTGTGGCATTGTGTGTTTACATAATTATTGACTATTTTATTCTTTTTGCAATTCATAACTACACAACAGTAGGCCTAGACATTTCACATTAGAAAGCGATTCGTTAACGAAATTCGCCAAGAAGAAATCTTGGCTATCGAATTTTGATTTGGTAGACAAACACACTTCGAAACGAAAACTTTTTGTCGACAAACGCTTTCGTTTACGTAGCGAGCGTCGTTTTCCGCCATGATTTTTTTTAATTGTTGTGTTGGCAGCCATATCATTTTTGTCGATGGTCCATGATCGAAATGTCAATATTTGTTTGACATGTTTGTTGTCGTCGAGTGTTTATAATATTTTGTGGTTTAATATTTGTATATTATGTAAGTAAAATTGGTTGTATTGTGTTTAATGGTATTGCTTATAATTTATTTACTTATTATTGAAAGAAAATTTGACTTGTTTGTAATAAAATGCAGTGATCGGTGTATGAGAATATTCTGAACGTATGGTTGTTTTTGATATCGTTATTTAAATAAAACATACGCATATTTTGTTATTGATTTATATATTAGATAAGTTATTTTAGTTTGAACATGATTATTTAACATCGGGGACGAAGCATTAATTGAATTTATTATTTTATTTGAGAAATGAATGCATGACTGTCATAATAAAATTTAACAATATTTTTATATTGTAGATCCAAGTTTCTGGGGTGTTCAATGTTTCAAGTGAAGGAAGTCAACTTGTTACCATATCAAGGTAAGGCACAATAAATATATAATAGATAAGTTGCTACGTTTTATCCTATTATTCTGAAAAGTTTTGTGAAAATTGAAGTGAGAAAAGGAGCCCTTCAAAATGAAATAAATGATCATAATAGTGTTATTAATGGTCTCTATAAGTAATTATGTGTCCTTATTATCGTATCCACAAATGTAATTTGTTTTTTATTCTGTCAATTGACAATACAAATTATCTAAAATCTCAGTTGACCTAGTCAAAACACATTTTAGCGTTACGTTTTTGTTTAAACTTGGACGAAAACGTAACGCTAAAATGTGTTTTGACTAGGCCCACTGATGTTTGGTTTATTTACCCATTAGAATGAAATGTTTCATGCATACAAATCTGATCCGGGTAAAAATATTATACCTAACATATTTATAAACAAAATCATTTTTTTTATAGTTCTTCAAAGGATCCAGAAAGGAGAAACACGTGAATTACAACAACTACAGTACAGTTAAATAGCAAGACCGATCATCTCTGTTTTCTGTAATGTTGGAGAAAAACGCCAATCATACAAAATTTTCCAGATTTCGCACTCATTTGCAAGTTAGTATGTTTTATATTATTCATTTATATCTATCTTTTTCTGTAATCTGTCTTACCTCTGTAACACAACTTCTCTTGTGATTAGAGATTACCTCATTGCTGGTTTTACGTTGGACCGTAGGGAGTGGGTGAGATTGAACCGCATTAGAATGGACTGCAGCAGAAGCGCAACGGAGCGCCATAAATGGGGGCACATTGCCGACCCAAGCTGCGATTGCGGGGCAACATCACAAACCACGCAACATATTGTTGCTGATTGCCCTATTTATAGGTTCCACGGTGTGATGGAAGGTTTTAGTAATCTGACAACCGAAGCCAGAATTTGGCTGAGGGATACAAGAGTCATTTTATAAATTTTAAATATTTTGCGATTGTATTTTATTTTACAATTTTATCTTTTTGTCATTTTTTTTTACAATTTTATCTTTTTGACATTTTTTTTTACAATTTTATCTCTTTGACATTTTTTTATGATTTATGTTTTTAGTGATTTTTATGATTTATAGCGCCTGACATGCCATACGATTATAGTAGTAAATACAAAGGCTAGAGTAAAATATCCGCCCATATATACACAGCAAAATGAAAAATAAACTATTCTATTCCCTCACGCCGCATCCTAAGTGGGGTAAGCAGAGAGAACAGAACGCTACATAGATCTGTCCTAACATACTTCTTTTGCATATATATTATAATATATATATATATATATATATATATATATATATATACCTCATTGCTCTTTCTATACCATTAATTTGTATAACATACTACATATGTGTAACATAAACCATCATAGCACAACATTTTCATGGGTTTTGTGAAGTTATTATAAACATGTACATTATGATAAAATTGTGTAAAATTAATTTAAAATGTTGGTTGATTATTGTCGCTCAGTGTATGTACAAGTATATGGTATTTTTTTATGATTCAGAAAAAGATCCCATTAAGGAAGCCTCCGAAGCGCAGGTTGTCTGGAATTGTGAGTACCTACAAGATAAGCAGTTGAGAGTTTGGCGCCGGTAGCTAAGTGTTCAATACCTCAATACAATACAATGTAATTCCAGCAGTTGACAGGGTGGGTGTGGGTTCGTTCATCACTTCACCTGTGCAACATGTCTTCAACCTACCACAGCATATATCCAACAAGAATATTACTACTCTGCTAAATCCTTTGATTCTCGATTCTCCAAGAAAGGTCATCTTTGTTAACATTTAAAAGGCTCATGCTGTGTATGATTTTAAATAAATTTATAAATAAAATACTTGTATTGCACAATTATTTTTTTATTATATGTACATATATTACCAATTTAAAGAAAATAATATATTATATCGTCATAGCATATTCAAAAAGAGACATGTGCACACATTTTATTTGGGCATACCCTTTTAAAACTTCATTAAGGCATCATTTACGGCGCCCTTGAGGTCATGTTATGAGTAAACGGCGCTTTACAAATTGTCCATATATATATATATATTAAAATTGTAGTTTGGACTTTCTATTGGCATGTGATATTATTTTTTAAGTATTGAATTTTAATATTTGATACTAAGAATCACTTTATAAAATGGTTATGATGTCATTATGAGCAGTTTATTCTGGAAATGTCAAAACATTTATGAATTCACATGTTCCTTTTTGAATATGCAACAACAATATCGTCGGTAGCCTGGAGGTAGAGTCTCGGCCTTGTGAACAAGGGGTCCAGGGTTCGATCCCAGGTGCCGGCAAACTCCCCTTTCACGACACAAGCTTTTAGCTTACTGTGAAAGGTGTATAAGGGTTTATAACAAAACCCGGATATATCTTTTTTAAAAAAAAATATTATACAGATTCAAAAGCATAGGGTAAGTCTCTATCTTTAGAATTGAATGAACATGATGGCAGCGAGAGATGCTCAAGACCTGCTTATTCGATGTTATATCCTACCTTTTAACACAGATGGAGTAATGATGATGATTTTATTTTTGACACCGTGTAACAGTTCCTATACCGTCTCAAGGGTGTGTAATGGTGTATGAGTAATGGAATAGATAATTTGTTTGTATCATGAAAATTTTATAATTACCATAATTATGTACATTCACTGCCACCTATAATTCAAGCCTGGAAGCACAACTTGGCAACATTGTAATAGCTAATGTTGGGAGTCCTGTTTTGAAAATGAGTCTTGAAGTATGTAGTATGATGAATTTCAGTAAGTGAAAACTTAAGTGACACATGATACTTGCCTATCACTTCAATGAATGTATTAAATAGTATTTTTATGTGACAATCCAATAATAAACAATTCTTTTCAAACTGGGTAAAAGTTTTAAAATAATTTGTTTAACAAGATGTAAAAGAAAAGACAACATTTTTATCTCAAAACATGTTAATTTATTTCAAATACAAAATACATGAATAATATACAATCAACAAGTGTATAAAGGATTAAAAATGAAAAATATATTTAAAATAGAATACACAATGTAATGACAACTAGTGTAAACAGAATTAACTGTGTCACAGTGGATATACTATAAATAATTGTTTTATTCATTATTAAGTCATATTATTTACTATATTTATTATCATTCTGAAATATTTATCTCCACGTTATGTTAATTCTGTTTTCAAAGAATTGTTTTATTTCTAATTAATTCAACATGGATTTCTTCCAAGAACCGTTGGTTGAAAATATCAATATGACAAAAAGTATTGGCACAACTAAGTAGAGTATAAATATTTCAAATAACTTTTAACTATGAAGATCTTACAAATATTCTATATAATAATGAAAAGAAGCATTGTATGTAGGTATCATTTAAAAGTATCTAATTTTCTCCTAGACGTAAGTCTAGTATTAGAATGAATTTTGTCATTTTGAGTTTTGAAAAGTTATTGAGGATAATATTTGCAAAAGTATTTATAATCAACGAATAAATCTCAATATTTGTCATTCCACATTCACAAGTAGAATCTTAATCTATGTTAAAATTGTCTGACTTTATGCTTATAATAGTTAAGCAGCTGAACAAGTTTTTTTGATTAGGATTTGATTTAAATATTGAAAACAAAGTATCTTAATTTACCATATATGTATTCAAATATGGAACAAATATGTGTGAAGAGAATGCATACTGAACCTGTCGATTCACTGAGACCACCATTTTGAAGCATATCAAAGTAAACATTTGATATTTTGGATCCTTTGCTTTGAATGATCAAAGCTGAACACGATAAACAATTACTTTTAAAAAATCTTTTTTTAATATTGTGTGCTGTAGTAATAACCACTAACATACATAAATTCTCGATGACTCGTCAATGTCAAGTATTTCGAGATAATTACTATTAAATATGCATGCAAATTTCTTAACATCGTCAGAAAACATCAAATCAGTTACATCATCCAGCAACGGGAAATTAATGCTATTTTTAAAAAATTGTCTTATAAAATATTTCTTTTCTGTCTCTATAATCTGGTTGTAGGAAACATTATATGTACATCCAGAAAGTCTCCTATACTGTCCAAATCTGGATTCTAATTGGTCAGTCTGAAACTTACCTGATAATATTAAGTATGTAAGTAATATTAGAATCAAGTTCAAAAGTATACTTAACTAATTGAATAAATGATTATATACTGTGAGTTAAAGCTGTAAAAGTGTCTTTAGATAAAACAGTGCCTTCTGGAAGTTCATTTCGGCGATATAGCCATGCCAATTTTTTTTTCAAACGTACAATTTGACAATCATCACTGGAATAAATTGTCATGCAAAAGTCATTCCTTTTGCTTTGGCCTTTAAACAAACTCTTGACATTAATAATTTCCCACCACAGTCTAATTATTTGTAAGAATAATGCAGTCTCTTTGTGATCATGATGTGAAAATAATGCGGCAATTGTGGATGACTGGAAAATATTTTCTACAAGTAGGTAATACATTCCGCCTTTTAATGTTATTTGGATGTAAGGTCTTATGATTTAATTTATACGCCTCTCTGACAAGGTTTCCAGACTGGAAAACATAAAAATCCCTAAAAGCCTTAAAACTAGCTGTCATGATATTTTTCCCATCAATACTTGGGTACTTGAAAGCTTAATCTAAAGATCTCAAATTGAGCAAGTTATTACAAATATTTTTAAAAATATGAACAAAATCATACAACACAAATATTTGCTTGTTTTCATCTGAAGGATGAGCAAAGAAAGTACTGGAGGATATTCTTTAAATAGACCCTCATTGGTTCTATTATTGTCTGTAATAATACATGTTACAGTAAAACCACAATCCTGAATCAATTTGACGACGTCCAGCGTGTATGCTTTGAAATCTTTGGCAGTAATTGCATTTACAGGGATAAGTCTAACGACTTCTTTGTACCCTCCAAAGTTAGATAAAATCATGAATACTTGCATAGTTTTGGCAATGTATCCTACATTATTTTCTGCATATCCTGTTAGTCGTTATGATTCAATTAGTAAATTAACATGTTTCTCTCGGCATGACAATTCTGCTTTGAATTTTTTATTGTTCTCCGATGATGGAGATACATTCATAGATGCAGAGATCTCGTAGATGACATTTTATTGGTAATACAAAAAATCTTTAATTAAATCATAAGCTATTGGAGAATGAAAATAAATATTGAATGCAAAAATTAGAGCGGTAACGTCATACCTCTTTCTTTTACAAAATAATAATGTAGTAATGTGCTATTTTGCAGTGTGTCTGGGAACTTTATCCAGTTATTGGCATACATCGGGGAAATCATTGCATCTTCCACCTCAGATATAAAGTGACTGGTCATCCGTTGGATAATTAGATGATTTACAACAACTTTTTGTGATACAAACCAGCGCTAAAAAGCAAAGGGTAGTTAACACCTAAAAGTGAGAACAAAATTGAGAATTATTTTAAAATTAGATATTATTCAACAAAATTATGCACATCCAATTTGAATAACACTTACCTTGATTTTCACCGTGTACATTTTTGTTCCTTTCAACATTGATTAAGTTTGGAGCTCATCACATAAGATGCTAAAGATGTTGAATGTAGTTTTCATTAAAACTTTAGACATTAAATGCACTTAACTGTTTATAGAAATATACACCAACATTATATTATTATGTTCAACACAAACAACTTATTGATAAACAATTAAATTATATGTCTGTGAAAATTCATACTATTGATTATATTTCAATTTGATTATAATGTTTTTAAATATTAAATTGCTTCAAAACCATATATTTCTATAGCAAACACAAATTTATTTCTCACAATTTTGTAGGATTTACCGCAATGTTTTCTTTTAAATAAAATGTCAATAAATTGATTATGTATCACCATTATTATATTCTAAAACAAAATAAATATATTAATATACATTTCTAATCGAAAATAATTTATGAAATCACCTTTCTACGCCCCGAATTTTTAATAAACGAAATACTTTCTACTTGATTTCTACAACTATTTCTCGTCGTCAGAAAAATGGCGCCGCTGACGAATTTTGCGTCAAGATTTAGCGAAGAATTCGCCAAGCTGTCAAAATTAAACAGAAAAGTCTACCAAACGACGAATTCGTAAGGGGAAATATACGGCGTCGGCGAATTTGTGACGTCATGGAAGCGTTAACGAAATATCGTTTCGAATTATGTGGTTTTGTCTACCAAATTGACACATTGTCGAAAAGTTCGCTTGTAGTCGATCGCCAAATACAAATTGTCTAGGCCTACTGAAATGCTGAAGAATATCACTTAGATATAATTTTATATTCATGTGTTTTTTTTTTTAAATAATCGGTTTCATTTACTAATGTAAACACATTTTTTATCGTTGTTACTTTTACAATTAACCATTGGATGGTATTTTAACTACCATATAAGGCTATTTAAAAAGACAACATCACCACCTTTTCCTTTCCCTTTATGCATGTATGTGTGTGTTTTTTTTTGCAGTCTCTCCCTTTTTATATATATGTGTGTATGTTTTTTTATTTTCATCATATTATTATGTTTATTTATTTTTTTAAGTTAATACTGTTGGGTTAGTTGGAAGAGATCGCGCCTTTGCGATAAACTCGCCCTCTGTATATTGATTGTATTTAATTTGAATGTATACCTTTTATGTAATTGTTTTTTATCAATGTACAGTAAAGAATGAATAAATAAATAAATATTTGGCAGTGAACCAAATGGAATTTGAGCCCGCAACCCATATTTTTCGCACGGTGTGCTTTGTCCAAACAAGCTACTGGTCGAAATGCCGAATGCTCCGATATTAAACTGTATTGGAATATTGTTTTGATTATATTTTTAATGAAATCAATGACCTAGATTTTAGACCACCTCAAGGGCGCTGGTAAACAGTGCAGCTTCAATATGATTCTGAGGTTGGTAAAAAGCTGATTCATTCTCAACGTATGTTGCTGGTAGACAATCCCACAGAGCAAGTCCAGCAACACGTTAAATTATTATAATTTGATTAATATTCCTTGACAAAAGCTGGATTCATAGCTAGTAAAACATTATCATAATAGTATTATGTATGTAAGTTTATTATTATCATTATTAATCCCAAAAGTTCGCCCAAAGTTTCGAGTGTAAAGTTTACATTATGTATCTTTGTAACAAATTTCGATAGAAGATTCAGAAATTTGTTCTTCTTTGACTTTGTCGTTTGATTTATAATAACTTTTACCATGTTATTAGATAAGTGTTACGCAAACATTAATTCCTACATTTTGACACTGAACGTTTTTTATGAAGACGTCAAATGAATAAGAGTTGTAAATGATAACGAAATCTTAAAAAAGTAAAAAAAAAAAATACCATACTTAACTATACCCTCACGCCTTATCCCAAGTGGGGTTAACAGAGAAAAAAACGCCATATTTATTTATTTTCACATAATTCTTTCGCTTTCTCCACATTCGTGTTATTTATTATTCATTCATGATTTCTCTTTCTCAACATGTAGTCCTATTTTTATGCGCTTTGAGCGATCTTTCTTTTGCGCCGTCAGTACCATTGCACCCTAGTTTGTGGCAAGCAAACTGCGAGCTAATTTGGATGCTCAAGGAGAGCGTGCGATCAAGGTTACAGGCTGCGGAAATGGGGTTCCTCAGGGGAGTGGCAGGTGTGTCTTTAAGAGACCGTATACCTAAGGAATACGTATGTTCGTGAGGCTCTCAAGGTGGAACCAGTATTCCTGCATATAGAGAGGTCGCAGTTGCGATGGCTGGGTCACGTTCTCCGCATGCCAGAAGACAGACTACCACTAAGATCTTTGGAGGCTGTGTAAGGGCATGTGTCAAACTTGTGTGTTGAAAGGCTTGGTTTGGAGTGGCCAGAGGTCCTGGAAGCAACGGTGGACAGGGATCTCTGGAGGAGGTACCTAGGCGCAATGGGCCCCCGAACCAACTTGGACAAGGGGAAGAAGATGTATGTATGTTTGGAACATGTAGTCATCTATCATAAATACAGTAACCAATGTATTTACTAAAGACACATATTTTTTTTTTTTATTATTGGCGATGCATCCTTGTTTGGATGATTTCCGCCATTTATAATCATGGGTTTATTGTTTCAGGTTATAACTATAGATTAAACTAATTAGTTCAATAATGAGCAAAAGTGATCAATTCTTCAAAGTACAATGAAATTTTTCAGAACAAAATCAAACAACATTCCATACACCTTATCATCCTCTAAACCAAGCAGATAGCTGATGTTAAGTGGGTATTCTACATTCTGAAGGGAGAAATACAAATCACCGCGGTCCCGAAGTGGGCACGCGAAAAAGACGTGGTCGAGAGTCTCATAATCTGTACCACACTAATAGGTAACACATATTAATAGGTAACACATATTATCATTTCGTGGAGCCCCGGTAAAGCATTGGTTCTCCACTTTTTCCTATAGATTTTCGAGTGTATTGTAAAAGGCAGGTATGCCACGGGGGTTGTGTATATCGCGGGTAAAACTAATTTCAATGCACTTCTACTACTAGGTTTACTATCTCGGCAAATATCTCAAGTGAGAAATCCAGCAAACTAACAGCATGTTGTGACGTAAGAGCACTCCTCAACAAAAAAATTGAAACGCTTATGATCGGTGGTCAAACTCATCGCTGAATTTAAGATGTGAAATCTGTTAATTTTTTCTATTAACTACCTTTTACAGGAATTTTCTCAAAAATTTACGGAAAAGATTGTGATTTTTGTGTATTTGTTCATGATAAATATTAATGAAGTGATAAAAGGCAAAGAGAAAGAAATAAATATTTGAGGAAAAACTTCATCGTCTCAGGAAAATTTATAAAAATCTCAATTAAAGGGTCATTTATGTTACAAAAATATAAAATTAAGAAGGGATCGAGCCTTCTGAAATTATGACAGATTTATGTTTAATTTGTCTTATCCATCATCGCCCCATCTTACCCTTGCCTTTAAAATTAATTGCAAAGAGGAATGACGGAGTTTTCGGGCGTTAATTAATTAAGACATTTGTTTACAGTTTTTTTTTTTCATTTTATTATAACACAGTTTTAATAACAAGATGATTTTTTTTCATCAATAAGATAGATATTGCTGAACTCTTTTGCTTACTTTATTTCCTGAAATTCAATATTATAGTGACATAATTAAAAAATTACCGAAGTAATTTTGTTGTGTTGTGGAATTTGTTTTTTGTTGTGTCTACCTATGTATAATTATGACGTGATGGTTTATACAATGTAATCTGCTCCCCTCCTTTACACAAGTTTACTTTTTAAGGAGGGTAAAACAGTAAAATACATGTACACTATTATTTCATATTGTAATAAGATTATGTTTTCGGTAATTATGTATATTTTTATGCTTAATAAATAAAAAAAAAAATTAAAAAAGGGGTATTAAATCAATTCGAAAATTCGCGAACCATTTTATTTTCAAATACTGTAATATACTCGTATTCCATCTTTTTTGCATTTATGCCTTTATTTTGTGTTATACACGTGTATGACTCAGATGTTAAATATTTTTGAATTCTGTAAAGGGCAAATGTTAAAAAGTGCTAAAAAATTTAGACATTTTACATACATCTTACATTCAGCAATATGGTTTGCCACCCATTCCGAATGTTTTGATTTCTGTTGGAACAAAGAAGATGTAGTATTAGAATTAGAAGTACCAGTTTTTATTTTGTTCTTTTCTTCGTCATATTACTTTTGTCATCGAATTAAATAAAAGAAACTATTTTTTTTTGCTTCAAAACTCACAAGGACCCCTAGAACAAGTCTTTTTATTGCTGAGTAGATAATATTTGAGACATTTTACACACTTTATGACGTCATACAAAAAAAAAATTGACGAATATTTTTTTTATACTAGATTTGCTCATGGTTGCGTATTATTTTGAGAATTTCCAGTGAAAGTTGACCAAAAAAACAAGCACTTTTCATTCATTCGCAATGGTTTCGATGGCACGAGAGTCCCTCTTCAACAATACACTGTGACAACGATATCAGAGCTTTGAGATTATTATGGGAAGAAGTGATTCAATTGAACGTAGGGGTCATGTTTCTGCCATGCGCTGATGAGATGATGGTCCTTTCTAATATAAGTCTTAGTTTTCATTCATTACTTGTATTATAAATTAATAAAAAATATATCATTGCATCTACTATGTATCATTTTAAGGACTTTTGTGAAATACCGTGAACAAAAAACATACTAATTTGAAACTTAATTTCTAATCATTTGGGATATTAAAAAGACATCATTTGTTTTATTGATCTAAATAATTCAAATTTCATTTAGAAAATAATGTAAAATAAAGCGCTTAAATTTTATTGTTATTTAATAGATTTTCTGTTTTGAAAAAGGCGCTTATATAAGTTTGAAATGTCAAGAATATTGCTTAAGCTTTTTTCATAGAAAAGCAATGAGTTTATTATTCAGATTTTTAAATATTTATATTCACGTATTCCTTTGAAAGCAATTTGCCACCCTTTAATGTCTACATAAAATGAGTCCTTTAGGAGGAAAGGTTATTTTAAAAACAACCCCTTATTCAAGAATATCGTATTAAAGTAAATTTCTCCACCTTAAACAGTACAATATAAATTTTTAATATTGAATAATAATCACATATTTATTTTAACTATAACTTTCAACGTTATACATAAATGTGGATATGAATTATGTATATGTAGAACATTTAATATCTTCAATTCAGCAATGAGGTATGCCACCCTTCCTGAAAGTCTTATTTTTTATGGAACTTGCATATTTATTACATGCATTAAGTCTGTAGGCTACTCTATTTGTCGGTTATGGAAAGAGATTTTATGCATCAAAAATGGGTGTCAACCAGAAAAGTTATTTAAAAGGTTACAGAGCCTTGATGAGCACACAAATTTTTATTAATTAATTGGATTTATTAGAGTTCAATGCTAATATGCAAAGACAAAAAGTATGATTGCAGTTCGATTTTCGTTTCAAAAAAAATTTCATACACTTCACCCGTTCAGTATAAAAGTGTTGTTGTTTATTTTAACTATATTTTATTATCAATACAGCCAAAACATCAACAATGGATGTAGGAAGATGGAAAATGATAAATGGCGCATGGAACTTACCAATTTTAATCCTTCATCCAGAGGTCGCTGGTTTCACAAAACACTGCACACACTAAAACTTGCACAGAATTTAATTTGCAGTTAATGGTTGTTCGATCTTTTTTCCGATTCCGATTTGTTGAATTTTTGTATAAATGATTTTATTCCGAATAATAATAAAATAAGATGATGATAAAATTTTCCGATGAAATATTGATTTGAAGATTAATTTGTAGAGCGAATGTAGAAATTTGATCCGACCGTATTACCGTATGAATTAACACTAACTTGTTGGTAAGGTTTTTTGGGCAGGAATAATATGTGACATTTTGGTATCATGGAATGTAGGTAATCAGGACATGTACCTATAAATCGCATTCATACCTAGATGTCCGAAAAAAATGCCCAATCCGAAGTGTTGCAACAATTAGGAAAAAATAAAATTAAAACAAATAAAAATAGCCTTCGCTACCATAGCGAACAAGTGTTATTTTTAATATCCAATCAAGTTTTGAACGAGATGAACAAATCAGTCTATTCTACATATATCATTCGCAAACAAGTGAATGGATACTATATTTATTGTGGACTAATTTAACACATCAGACTTAACATATTTACACATCCTTTTACAAAAACTTTGTTTAATCAAATGCAGAAGCGAAAGGCGAAGCGATATACATAGAATAGTTTTAATGAGTTAGTCAATATCAGTTACAATTTTCAACAACGAGGAAAACTAAGAGAATTAACACATTCTGTATGGGGAAGATTTTATCTACGTACGTACATACTATGTATTAATAAAACTTCAGAGGCTAATTAGTTTGCAAAGGTCAGCGAACACATCCAAGTTAATAACGAAAGCAGAAGACATAATATTTTACAAAGTTAAGTTATAATAAGTTTGTTATATTTATATATCATAAATAAAAACAAATACCTTTATATTCACAGCATCAGTTGTCACTTTCTGAAAGTTTTTTATGTAATAAATTACATGATGTTATTTCCGTGCCATAAAAAATGAGCTTTTTACTCGCTCGTTGTTTAGAATTTGTTAGTAATGGTGCCTTAGCTCAAAACTCACTACGAATCTTGTCAATGTTTCTAACAAAAGCGTATTATATTTTACTTTGCACGACAGCAGTCTTTAAAAGAATATTTGGGCAACGAACTCTGTGGGCAATCAAGACCCACCAAGAATTGTTGAACTGCAGCTTTTTTATATTCAGAAGGGGTAGAATGACTATTCGCTGAACATTCAAATCATTCGAAAATGTGGTATTTCGAAACTTTTGAAAACTTTCTCAATTGAAAATATTAAACGTGTTTTATTTTGGGACCGAAAGATACTAAGCTTTGAAAACTAATGTCTTTTTAGGATTTTGGATGTAAAATGGTATAAACATGTCACGAATGATGCTGTGCCACGACGTGCCCAGCAGAAATCTGTTATCCCCGTGATACAGGAGAGACGATAATCCTGGCTGGGTCATGTTCTGAGAATGCCCAATAATAGATGGCTAAAAGGAACACTATTCTTCCGTTCTCAAGGATTCCGTCAGCCCAGGCATCCCTCTTTCACGATACACTGTTCCTATGACAACGACATCAGATCACAGGGAATATCGTGGAAGGATGTGACTCAATGGCACAGAGTCGCTCTGAATGGAGGAGACTGGTTACTACCCTGTGCTCCCGAGAGAAACGTTGAGGGCGACGATGATGATGATGATTATAATTTTGAGGAATCGACAGATATTGTTTCAATTAATAAAATTGTAAATACTTGACACAGAATGATTTCTTTTTATCATGCTTAACGCTTTTTCAAGAAATTTTAATTAAAAATAACCAAATGTCACCATCGCTTCTTAACAGCCTACATTATTCATTGCCACCAATAAAAAGACACTTAAAAGACTCTCCTCGCTCGCCACCCTAGGGACACGGGATACGCTCATTTTGTTAAGAGGAGTGAGTCAAGTCTTAATTATTACCCATTTAATATTTCATATTGCATTACAAATTTTAATATTATCCTTTCAAATCTCTTGTAAACCAGACAGTGGCGTGTCTCCTTATAGGTAATCCTTATAGGTAAGGTCTCCTTGTGTTTTCCTTATAGGTAAGCGCACCCTTTATTAAAGTATTGTATACATAATAAAGTATGTAAAAAATATATAAAATTTGACTCCACATTACAACGTATAATGCTTAACCATCCATGAACTGACAGCGCCTAACATTGCTAAACTTGTTTTGTTTTTTCGCACTACAGATTATATTGATACTTATGTCTATCTATATTGATGACTCATAATAGCACTGATTGAATTATTTGCGCAAAGTGGCTTGAGCGATACAAAAACATGTTTAGCCTGTGTTAAATGGCGGAGGCCTTTCGGAACTAGCCTATAATTCTTATAAACAGTTTGTTAGAATTAGGCGCTGACGATTGTCTAGTTCCGAAACGTCTCTGCCATTTTACAAAATAACATATGAAAGTTAACAGTGTTTTTTTGTTGTTGTTTAAACTACTTTTAATAATTTGATGTTTATCTATCTTTGGTAGCACACACAATGGTATATAGCGAGTTTTGTTTGCTTGTTCACGTGAAATTTTAAATAATTGTTACCTGTACATAATTTTATAATTCATTGTTTTAAAACCTCAAATTAACTCCAAATTTAATGGAGGATACGCCATTGAATCAGCCACTATAGCTTTTATATAGATGCATCGTAAACCATTATATTATTATACAATATGCATACCTACCACATATTACTATGAACAACATTCAAAGGTGAAAATGACTTGTTTAATGTTTAATCCATTGCACACGTACATACTAGTGATGTAACGAATATTCGCATTCGCGAATATTCCCAGATTTAAAAGTATTCGCATTCGCAGAAAATATGCTAATGTTTTGCGAATATAATTTTGGTAATAAAGTATCGGACATTCGGTAATAGTACCCGGTACATTGTAGAAACATATATTGCAAGAAAATATTCTAGAAAACCGAAGGCTCGTGCAAGACAAGAAAATTCTCATTAGCTAATATTCAAAATTCATTCGCGCATTCGTTACATATATCACTACTACATACCTGCACTCAATATTGGGTGGAATGCCTGAATAATAATAAAAAATACATACATGTATGAACAAGTATAATAAACTATTCATTTATTTTATTCTCCACTGTACCAACATTGGTTATAACGTAATATTTATTTATTTATTTTGTAAAATTATGAGTTAAAATTAAAATTACAGTTGCAACTTTGCGTCACTCAATGTTCATTATTATACAAAACAGTTTCACAATAATTTACATGTCCAAAATTAGATACTGTATACTTTTTCTACTTTGGAAATTATTTATTAGCCCCACATGGTGGTCGGGTCGGCTTTTCTTGTTTTATTTCGCCATTTGGTTCTGTCGAGTGCATCCTCATGGAAAACATTGCAGCTCTGCATATCTTGTCTCACTACTTCACACCATCTGCGGTTTGGCCTTCTTCTTGACCTCTTGCCGGTAACCTCGATACATTTTGCTTTATTACCCAAATTCTCAGATGGTCTCTTGAAATATGGATAGTTTTATGCTTTCTATTTGTTTGGGTCTTTTGTTGGTCGTTGTTTTTCATCTTACTACTACTACTACTACTACTACTACTACTACTACTATACCATCACGGCATATCCCACAAGTGGGGTACCCAGCAGACCAGCTCCATTTATGAAACATGCAAGCTGTCCTCTCCGGGCCAATATAAAATCAAGACATTCAGGATGATTGGCAAACCTCATCGCTGAATTTGAGATGTAAAATGTCTTAATTTTTTCGAACACCTGCCTTTTACAGGACACTCGAAAACTTACGGAGAAGAGTGGGAGACCAATTCTTTACCGGGTGCTCCACGGGTTGTTCATCTTTGTTTATTTATTGTAAATTATTTTGTTTGATTTGTTTGTGATTGCGTTTTATCCTCCTGAGAGGCGCATCAAAGACGTAAATGTAGCAAAAAAGATTCCTACGAGGCGGTCTTGGCCGGCCAGCCCTTCAGGCTACCCCTTAGAGCCCACCCATGAGGACAAAAGCCTTGCTCCGTAAAAATGGATAAATAGAAGTCCCCCGACTTCAGTGATATCAGGGTATGGGAGAAATTCAATATTGTCGATAAAAACGATGTAAAATGTACTTATAAATTAAATGGTAAGTTGATACATACTTCAGCTTTCAAAAGATTTGAGACAGATCACGTTTCGCTTGAATGAATTGACTTACTGAAAAACTGCATTAGGAACATGGACCGAATAGACTAATAACGCAGCATACTTTTATTCAAAAACTATGTTCTTAAATCAATAATATCATTCTGTTTCGCTCCTTAACATCAAAATGCTAATTGTCTCTTATCTATTCATTCTTCACTATCGGACATTTCATAACAAACCTACATGTTAAAGCAATAAAAAGACCTAAACAATAAAAAAACGATGAATGTCGTTCAAGTTTGCAACACAAAAAATATTTTGTCCCTTTCGTGGTGATTGTTGTAAAAAGGTACCTACACTTCTAATATATGGACCATCAAATATTCTGTCGGTACATACTTTCATTAATGCATCTACAACGAAGGACTCGAGGGAAATGTGATCGTGTTTTTTTGAACAAACGCTCTTTTAAAACTGATTGATTTGAAATTATATTGGTCGCATAGTTTGCTTGGTCGCATTACCATTTTTTTTTAATCCCAGTCTATAATAAAGATCATTGATTAAAAGTACGTGACATCTTGATGAGTGTCCTACTTACGTATTACTCAAACATATAAAGAGTATTCCATTCGACCTGAATGATAAACACTTTTTGCCTTAAATGGAAAAAAAGCACATGGTGCAAGGTACTCGGAATATGGGTGAACTACTTATGTTCAAAATAAGAAATAGTTGGAAATTAAGTAGAGGAATATTTTTTGAGGATAAACTCAAAATAAATGAACATGGAAAAAAGTACGTTTCTGTGCCTCACGACAACTGCAAGCAGCAACCACTTGTGTCAAAAGTCACAACTAACGGGTTTATATTTTTTTTTGTCTATATACATATAATTATAAGTAAATTTAACACATGTAACTACCATATAAGGCTTAGAAAAGACAATGTCACCTTATTCGGTAGTGCCCCGGACAGGACTTGAACCCGCGTCCATAACCTTGTCACGAGGAGTGCTTTGTACAATTGAGCTACCGGGCGACTTGCAGAAGGCTCCGACTTTTTCTCTTATAAACCCCGATGACAGCAATATATTATAAGCGCTAACAAATAATGAAATTAATTTCACGGTATACTAAAGCTCATAAATAAACAATTATAATATTTCATTTCATCTCTCCCGTTGTAAAAGGAAATTCTGTCAAAGTTTTATTCATTTGTAATTTATTTTATTTTGACATAATTATATTCAGAACACGAAATTTCACTTTCCGGTCCATGACAGTGATGGTGATTCCAAAATATTAAACAATATTTTTTCATCTCGTAAAATCCTAATATTCAAACATTGTTAACAAGCAATTTTAACCAATTTTCAAATCCTTTCGAAAACAAAAATTATTTAATATTTCCATTTTTTTTACTTCTACTATTACTACTGTACTATCACAGCATATCCCTCAAGTGGGGTAGCCAGCAGATCAGCTGCAAGTAATGAATATAAGTTCATCTACAACGAAAGATTCGAGGAAAGTTTGAAGTTTTTCTTTTTACCAACGTTCGTTTAAAACTGATTAATATTTCTTACTTCTGCAGTTTTGAACGAGTTATAGACATAAAAAATAATATTTTTAGGGATTGGATTTGTAAATTTTGTATAAGCTTATTTTTTTACATAGTTTTTACATTTTTTTTATTTTTAATGTATTCTTTAACATTTTTTTCATTAATCATCTTTTTGTTCAATAAAGTTTATTAGTTTCTCCGAAAGGGATCTTGATTGGTTTGCTTATTGTTGTAATTTATTGTTATATTTATTGTTATAATTGTATGATCCATAAAAAAATAAATATATATGTATGAAGAAATTTTTTTGGAACTGCCCCAGAACAAACCTTAGTCTAGTAGGGCAATATATTCCATAATGTTGATGTTTTTTGTAAATATTTACTGTTTTTTGGAATAGATAAATTTTTAAAAAGGCGCTTGAAAATTATATCTACCTAAGTCGAAACATAAAATTTATCTCTGTTGATTTTTTTATTCAAATCTTAAGTATTATTTTTATAATACAGTCCTCGAGGCCTAAGACATAAAGTTAAATTAAAACGACTAACAAGTAACCCAAACTTTTTCATTTTCATTCATTTCTGTCGTCGTTTTAAATAATATTATAAACTTTCAAAGTTGTGTACTTTCTGCTTTAGGATAATATTATGCTAAACGGAAAATACCATTTGGAAATAAGCTCGTCTCTGTGCAGTGGTAAACATCTTTGCCTTGAAATTTATGATAAACCGGACTCAAAATTCAGTTCCGTTACAGAACTTTGAAATTTTTGTAAGTAACATTTGTCTTACACACGTATACGAGAGGAATGTGGAATGGAACTTGATAAAATAACAAAGATGAATGCTACGATAGTTTGGGCATATGGAAAGAATGAATGAGGACAGAATAACCAAGAAAATATTATATTTGGCTGAGAGGAATGATACTCGGAGACGTGGCTGTCCGAGGATCAAATGAAAAGATCATATTAACCAGATCCTACAAGACGGTCACGTGTTGAGCAAATTGAACTGGAGAGCATGCATGAGGAATTGTTTGACTGTGTCGGAAGCGAAAGGTGTTTGCAAGGATAGAAGGAAGTGGCGCTCGATCCTTTGTGCCTACCCCGCCACTAGAACGCCACTTCTATCTATTTCTGCATACATCTTTTGCTTCCATAATAGGTGTCATATATGAATCAAATGTTTATATCTGTATTTTTTTTTCATGCTTTTTGTTCGTGATAAATATTTTTTAATCTTAATTAAATAGAATTTCAGCCAATGAAATGGCGTTTTCATATAATGATAAATTAGTTCACACATACGCAAGCACACTATGTAATGAACAACATAGTGTGGAAAAAGGTAGTTATTCAAAAGGGAACGACAAAAAGTAGTTAGTGAAGGGAGAAAGTGAAGGGGGAGTGCCTATGAAAACCTAAATGAATTTTCCATTAGGCTTGAAAGGTTCACAAATGTTTCTATGCTTATGTATTAGGTACAACATACTCGCACTTTAGTAGTTGGGAATCGAAATCGATTAAATCCAAAAATAGCTAAAGATTCTTCCTTTTTTTACATGTATAGATAAAGAGTTCGTCGGTAGCCTGGGGGTAGAGTCTCGGCTTCGTGAACAGCGGGTCCGTGGTTCGATCCCAGGTGCCGGCAAACTCCCCTTTCACGACACAAGCTTTTAGTAGCTTACTGTGAAAGGTGTATAAGGTTGTATTTGGGTTTATAACAAAAACCCAGAACAGAGATTAAATTAGTCCCAAGATGTTTACTAGATACAGATCTTCTAACAAAGCAACTTTGCTTCTCATTTATTTTAATCATATTTCATAAATTTTAATTGATCTTTTAGCTAAAGAATTGTGAGTTATTCGGTACACTGGGTATTACTGTTATTTGTTAGTGATTCATTTAACTTTGATGATTTTTTTTAAAGACTTCTCAAGTAAATTTAGGATATTTGCTGGTCCACCTTATGATTTTGCATTTTGTTGTAATGTTCTATAATTGACTGTCTGATCCTGTAAAAAAATAAGTCAGTTTGAAGGGATTGCAAATCTCATCGCTGAATCGGAGATATAGAATGTCATAGATGTGATGTTTTATGAATACATAACTTTTACTGTACACTCAATAACTTACAATAAGGAGTTAGAAATCTACTGTTTATCGAAAATCGAACAAGGCTTTTTTTAATTGTCGAATTTAAAATGTTGAAATTTTGTTGAATTGAAGAATTAAAATTTATTGTATTCAAAGTATTGGCCTCTCAAACTTTGCCGTAAATTTTTGACTTCACAAGTCTGATGTTCCGAAAATAAAGACGTTTTACATCGAAAAATCAGTGATGAGGTTTGCAATTTATCCTGATTGTCTTCATTTTTGTTGGCGTGGAAAGAACTGGTCTGCTGACCCTGAAAATCTCCTGATGTGAATGGGACAGAAAAAACGTTGAAATGCTTGTTCTCTATACATGACACGACAGAACTTGAACCACAGGATCAAAACAGCGGTGAAATGGACCACATACAAGACGATAGAGAGTTGGAAATGTTAAAGAAGAAGACAGTGTTGTGAGCATGTCGAAAGAATGGACTTAAACAGACTTCCCCACATTACAACTGTTTTATTCTACTATGTGATTTATTTTCTAGAGAGACGTCTTTCGTCTTGTTAGGACATTGTCAATCTGATTTTCCCATATTACTCTCCACGGCAAACCTATAGAGCTCATCGTGCATTTTTTTGGAAGACCACCAAAGAAGTGGGTGACAGTTGAGAATCCACTGACCCTGAATTCCAAAAGAAAAATATATAAAAACATTGTACATAAAATGGATTTGTTCAGTTTTGATATTGAACCACTTAGTTGTTTGCTTGGATCGTATTTAATTATATCACGATACTAAGATATTATTTTAATTGTAAATAGAAGGATTTCTTTTCCCCTTTTTTGTTTCCAGTGTTGTTGTTCTGTTTTCTATTATTATTATTTTCTTTTGTTTTTTTATTCCTCCTCCCCTAGGGAGCATTCATTCTTTGTTTGTTATTAGATAAGTAAATTATTTATTTGTTTTTTTTTCATTCTGGAAATTCCTTTTTTTAAAGTTAATTGTTTAATGATTTATGAGGTAGCATTATTTAAAAACCTTGAAAAGTTAGAAATAAATTTAGTTATTTAAAAAAAATACTCCATGAAATACGTAATAAAGAGCTTCTGATTTTTTTTGTAAGGTTTCGAGTGTTCTGTAAAATTAATGTATTCGTAATACATCACAAATAAGAAATTCAATATCTCTGATTCAGTGATGTGGTTTGCAACTAAATATAGAGAACCCCTTGTTTAGTTCAAAGAGGATGATTTGTACGTCCATAACAATTTTGCCAGGTTGGACCTGTTTTGATAAAATATTTTTTTGACAAACAGTCAACTTATATGTTAAATATAATATGGTATAATTATTGCAAAGGTACGTATACATACATCCACAAATATGCTGGACGATATCAATATAGTCCAGAGCCAATAAGTCCGACTTCTATGACAGACCTTTTGGTGTTGCAGGACCCGTCAACTGGAATCGACTCCGCAAGAACCTTCGTGAAAACAAATTAATATCGTTAATCAAAAACAAATAAACAAATCGTTCAAGAACCATTTGAATAAATTGCTCTTCCTACATAGTTTCATAAAAATGACATTCTGCATGGGTGGCATTCGTAATTAAAGATGTCAAATTCCTTACATAATCTTAGTACCTACGTGTTGTCTTACAAATAGTACCTATGTCTTTTATATTACTGCCTACATTCAATAACATGTACAAGTGATTGGTTTATGCTACTACAAAAAGTAGATATATATTTTTATGTTTCTACCCCAAAAAAAATGCGGGTTAAGGGAGCAGACAAATGAACATAACAAACAATTAAATATCATCAAGGTTTCACTGTTATTTTTCAAAATCATTCATTTTCGAATATGTCTCAAACGGTTGGAGTAATTGAATTTATTATATTAAATAACCTTGAAAAGGGTCTAACATGTTTAATAATACTTTTACCAAAAAGGTCAGATACTCTCGACGAATAAAAGATAGTAATTAATTATTATTATTTTTATGCGGTGCGGTTAATCAATAACTTTTTACATATTCCCTTAGTTATCCAATATTATTTTGTAAATGAAATTACGAATATTGAAATATTGATTCAAAAACCTTTACCCAGCTGTTTTAATACCTTTGGATTTAATGTATGAATATTGAAACACAATTAATTAAATGAATGTTGGTTTATCCTCAAAGTCATCTTATCTAGGATCCTCAATAAAAAGCATCTATTTTCGAACAAACCCGCTCACAGCACATTTCTTCACAGTGCACTTCAAATCATTAAAGATATCGACTCATGAACTATTTCCTGTTTCTATGATTTGTTTCCTTTTTAATTGAGTTTTGTGCTTTTTGTTTAATATTTAAAGACGTTTTAATAATGTTTAACTAACTATGAATCCTAAATAGTTCCTCCCCGTGCCTTTATCCTTCATTTTATAGTATTTATTAGAGGAAACATGACATATATAATGTTCTAATTAGGACTAAGAATGTAATTAGTTATAATTAAATTTAGTATAAACTGTTCACATTTAGTATTAATTACACATTGTCAACATACATAGTATCACACATTATTTTGGTTAGCTGGAAGATATTGCCTCCAGGCAATAAGCTCGCCAATTGCTCATGATTTTTTTCTGATCAATAATGTGTTTTTATTATTAATTGTTAAAGGCAAATAATGCCTATATCGTCCAAATAAATAAATAACATGAAGTCGATTCATAGATATGTAATAGTTATATTTTTATATTTGTAGTTATATTTGTCGATGACCCCGATTTCCTGGTTTTTCAAAGTATTCCACGCTAGATTATAATACATAATACCTTAAGCGACCTCGAGTTCGAACATAAGCTAAAATAACGAAATATTTTATTCTGCTCACAAAATAGGTACTGATCATTTATAAAAATGTAAACTTCGCCGCAATTTGACGTTTTATTTGAATTATCAAACGCGACTTTGTTATTTTATTCATGACTGTTCGTTTCACTTCTGCCAATCTTTACTTTTTCATTCTGAATTTAACATTATTTACGTCAAAAGGTAGCAACGAGTGAAAATAAAACAGAAAGAGAATTATGTAATATGTATTACTAAGCCAAGCCTATATAATAATAAATTTAATAGATAATAGAGGTATCGCCGAACGTGCTTAGCAAATCGAACGTGTGTGATGGATTGAATGAACAAGTACTCGAATAAAGAGATAACCATCTGGGACTTCTTCTTCTATACGCCTACTACGCAAATGATGTTAGGTGATTCTATGTCTTTTTAAACCAATATTTCTTTGTCCTTTTGATGGTACTCTTTTAATGCATTTGATATTTTGGCCCTATAGAAGAAATGAGCTGAGATCAGCTTCTTCCATTTAGGAATATAAAAATATTTTTACATATACGTACTAGTGACTAATAAGATTTATTCATAAGTATGTATAAACAAACAAAATATCCCCAGAAAAGGAGCATCATTTTAAAAGCTTCTCTTGAAAGCATAGAGCAGAAACTAGCCTATTCCAGTCAGAACGATTTTGCGCCATTTGAGTCATCTCTTTCCAAGAAGTTCCTAGCGTTCTGTAGTCATTGTCTTTGGTTTATTGTGAAAAGGTAAAGTCTGGACCTGTGGAAACCGTGTGGACGAAATAAAAGTGCTCCTGTACTTTTTTCTGTAAGATACATACAATAAAAGATAAGATTCGTACAACCTCACGTATAAGATAATCTTTAAAGTCTCATTCTTTTATTTCCATGGTGAAGACGATCTGCATGTCTATAATTTGCAGTTGCAAATGAAAATCCATGTAGTATGGTCAACTGACGACATTGACAATACCTATTCCCTATTCTAATATATAAAATTCTCGTGTCACAGTGTTTGTTATCATACTCCTCCGAAACGGCTAGACCGATTTTGATGAAATTTTGTGCGCTTATCGAGTTGGTCTGCGAATCGGCCAACATCTATTTTTCATACCCCTAAAAGTTAAAGGTGGTCCACCCCTAATTTTTTTATTTTATTTTTGGACAATTTTTTTTTATGGTGAGGCATTAAAAATACATACAGCCCTAAATTTTCACCATTCTACAATCAACCTCTATTTTTTAAAGTGATATTAGTAATGTATGTAGAAATAATGTATGTATATGGCAAAACAACGTCTGCCGGGTCAGCTAGTCTGTCTATAAATTCTTGAGAGCATTTAAATTCTAAAATAAATTAAACTCAAACTCCATTTTATAATGAATTATGGGTAATATACAATTGGAACTAGTAGTAATTCTAACAGTGGCTAGAATATTAAACAGTCTGTGAAAGCAATAGAATTTAAATTACATGAACAAATAGTGCGAATAATTAATTGAAATTAATTGTGAGCATTAACTTCAATATAATGGAAGCAATTTACACAGAAAGATGTTTAGATTGAAAGACAAAAGATTTAATTTAATACTATACCTACTATCTTCTACTTCCTCTTTCTGTGCCGTGTCAGGTCCCCCCGACGTTATCGATAACTCCGGCGAAAACCCCCCTGTCCTGTGCTGCTCTGAACAGGTCATCCACTGTCCTCATTCAAGTCCACTCTCTAATGTTGCGCAGCCAGGACATCTGTTTTTTGCCAACTCCCCGTCTTCCTTCTGTCTTACCCTCCAATATAAGGTGGAGGAGACGGTACTTCTCTCCACGCAGCACGTGACCCAAATATGATACCTTCTTCACTTTGACACCTACTATACCATCACGGTATTTCCTATAAGTAAGGTAGTCATAGCGAACCAACTGCAATTAATAAATAAATATGAGGTTTGTCCTCACGGATGAGGATATTTAAAGGATGTTAAAAATGTATTTCCGATCATTTTTGTTACGTATTCTTTTTTATGTAATATGATTTATATGACTTTCATTGGATCTCTGTAGACAATAATTCATGATAATAAATGTAACATGTAAATTATTTTTTTCAAAAATCTGATCTGACAAACCGCAAATATAATATTCATTGTTCAACATTCAACGGAAATTTTCATTATTCAAATAATAAATTATGTATGTATTTATTTAAATTTTTACATAAATTATATATCTTTTACCCTTCTACGTACATAGCGAAAATAAGCCTCCTCCTATTAGAGTGATTCTGTGTTTGAAAATATCTGATAAAATAAGGTATATCTCTTTCCACATTGATGTTGTTGACGTAAAAATGATGCACTAAGCAACCAATGATGCACTGTAGATATTGACGCTCTTCCGTATTTACCGCGTCTCATTAATCTCCCTCCTTTGTCTTGGCATTAATTCGACTCTACTTTATTTTTGATAACGACTCAATCAGTAGAGTCAAAACGTAAAGACGAAGAAGGGAGATCAACTAGGCGCGGTAAACCCGGAAGAACGTCAACATCTATAAATAAAGACCGCGAAAGATGTACTGGATTGTCAAATTTTTTTTGAAAACATTATTATTAAAAGAAAATGCAACCAATTATCTGCTGATTTACATTGTCCCATTAGTTTTGTAATTTAATTCTCAAATCTGCGTCCATTCATGGCGAAAACGATTAATATTTTTGCTAATATACCTTCATAGCAGTAAACTCACTAGACTTAATGTTGCATCTTTTATAAAATTATGATTTTGATCTATGATATACTACGCCCGATTTTGTTTCATTTTTAGTGTGCACTAACTAAAATAGGAAAGTTCCAATTTTATATAGTCTACATTATTTTGTGTTCTATAAACTCTGAAATTGTTCGTAATAAGAATTAAATACTATATAGAATACGAATGATAGTCCAAGTAAACTTAATTATAAGAATTTGTAACGTTCTTATTTTAGTTTGAAACAATATAAAATAGGGGGGGTACTGTCAAACACCTTAGATCCAAGCAGTAGCGTATAAATAAATAATGAATTTCATGGTATACGAAATACTTAGATTTTACATTATATTATAGCACTTTAAAGGCTAACAAGTGATAAGAGGGAACGAAGAACTTGAGTCGAACTAATTGCAGACCATTCCAATGAATTTTGATCCAAAAGAGTAAATTTTTCACATAATTAACAAAATTTATAGAATTAATAACGAAAGCTAAATTTACTGAAGGTCAACTGTATTTAAGGGTTTAAGTTTAAGGTTTCATAATATGAAGGTTTGTCATATACCTTCTTAGTTTGGTAAAATATCGATTACGGTGCGGTCTACCTTAACCACGAGATAATTAAGGTCAATTTCTAAACTATCAACAATAATACCCTACAACCCATATAACACCTTTCTAAGTTGTTACACCTCCTCAACAATGAACCCTAAAATACTGGACCTGACCAATGTGTGTGCTAAACTTACATATCGTCTTGTCAAGTCAAAATAGGACGACTCATCAAAATAAAACTGAATTTGAATTTCAGAAGTTTAAGGACTAGAAATACTGCTTAGTTATTTTGATATCATTAACAATGTATCGTAAGAGTTTCTAGACTTTATTTATTTGTCTATGGTATTGCATCGAAATTCTAAACTAAGATCACATCAATATATTTTCGAGTGACAGACGGCCGATGTGGCTTGTTGGTATCGCTCTTGTCTTTGAGTCACGAGGTAGTGGGTTCGATCCCCGACCAAGGAAAATTGAAGAATGATCTTTTTCAAATTGTCCTGCGTAGTGCATATTATATGTTGTGTATCGTTGCGTTAGTACTCATAAAACAAGATTCACATTATAGTTTGGGACTAGCTCGATCTGTGTGAATTGTCTATGCGTGTTATGATATATCAAAGGCAGGCATTCGTATAACATCCTTTGTAAGACAATTTATTAACATCTTCAATTCAGCGATGAAATATGCCACCCATCCTGGATATTTATTTATTCTACAGAGACACACACAGAGAGTTGACAAAACATTCATAAAAAAATAAAAAAAAGACACATTGATCCGGCCAGGCCAACCCCCCAATTAAGCGTGTCTACATCATGCTCGTTCAAACAAAACGTCGTTGGTCTTTTGTTGACATAAAGAGGAAGATTTGTAGTTTTTCGCTATTTACCTCACTTATAGGGAAAGGCAAATGAATCACATTAGAGCAAGCCCTCAAATTTTGAAGTAAGCATTATAAACGAAAAAACAATATGAATACTAAAAGTACTTCTTGTTGATAAAACCAAACCTACATCAAGTTCTGTTTTATCCCTTGTTAAAGCAAATTATGTATAATGTAAGAAAATGTATAGTTTTGAATATTTAATGAAGCATTGTAGATTAATACATAGTATTATATTTCCTTGAACCTCTGTAGCAAGTTCACAATGTCCTACAAGGGCTGATAAATACGGTGTCATCAAAGTACAGAATATTAATAATGTAACTTAAAACACGGGTTTCTTCGGGGAATCATCAATAAATTGACAGAAACTCGACAGATATTGTAAGCAACAACTCGACAGATATTATGAACATATCTTTTTCTGTATTTTTTCTTTATTAGTGATTCAATCGGAACCTATTCCTTATATCACAATGTGGCTTGGAATCAAAACTAGAAAAATCCATTTCTAGTAAAGTGTCAGTAGAATCAAAAGCGTATTCAATATTTAGTGATTTCCATACTAATATTGTTTTTTTCCGCTATTTTTCACACAAATTCAAAGAGATTGACTATTTTGGAGAATGTAATTTTAAATAACTTAAAACGAAAAATATTTCTTCATTCTAAGTTACAAAAATACATGTTTGGATTTTTATTTCTTCCAACTTATCAAAAGTATTGCGAGTTAGAAGACAGATTCTTTTCATGTTCATTTAACAGATTTTTTATTTAAAGAAAACAGTACTAAATTGCGTATTCTCACAAAAAAGAAAACATATTGATAATAATTGCTGATAAACATAATATTATTCTGCTCGTTGAATTTTAATAATATGAAAACCATTAACTATAATACAAAAAAATAGCAAGCTTCACATAATCTTTTAGTTTACTATCTCCAACACACCCAATCCACAAACTTCTCATAACTAATAAATCGTAAAGTAAAAGCAACATGTTATTATAAAAGATTTTTTAGTGGAATACTTTTTTATATGTACATACATACAATATGGGTACAATATTTTCACCCTTCCTTTTAGCTTCTCTCCTGGTATTGAATAATATACTCCTGGTAGTGTACAAAGCAGTGTATGTGTTGTAAGTATTATCAGTAGTTGCGGGTTGGCTTATTGATTATCAGTTAGCGGGGTGATTTAATGGCAGTTGTGGTTGTGTATTTTAGAGATAACTCAACATTACGGCCTTACGTCCTTTCTATTGGTGTGGTTTGAAAATAATATGGGTACTACAATATAATGAAACCCTTTGGACGACCTGAGCGCCTGATACTATTGTATGGTATCTTTGATGATGATAATAATAAAATTACTATTATTAAGACTTGAGGAGAGTCAGTTAACCTTTTTATTATTATGTATTTCTTATATATAATAAACTCGAATTTACGACAAAGTTAAACAGACATTAAAATAAATGTACACAATAACATGACCTATAATTTATTTATTTTTTCCTTTATTATAATTTTTATTTTTTTAAATATTTTTTTACCATCAAAAGGGACATTCAAGAGAGTAATATTATAAAGATTGACACGAGGCAGATCTTGCCGGCCAGCACTTCAACTTCCAGCACCTGCCCAAAGACCCGCCCGTAAGGATAATTTTAGATGTTTAAAACGTGCGATGCGGATAAATAGGGACTAAGAAACCAGAGGTAATTACTTGAAGGGGATATTAGGCTACCAAAGAAAGTACAGAAGTTTTTGAAGGCGAAAAAGTTTTTCCTTGTGGCCACCAAGTCCGCATGTCCTACAGGTCCAGAGGATGGACCACGATACTGCATGGAGAAGAAGGCATATTCCCATTTCTTCCTTTCCCTTTTTGCACCAAAATTTTTGGTGTGTGACCGCTAAATCTAGAGTGCTCCCTCGGGGCAACATTTCTCGCTTTAATGCGACATTAAATCCTGTTTGTGCATGTGTGTGTGTTGTTATGGAGATACGTATCTCCAGGTACAGCACGAGTTATGTAACAGGCGCTGCCCTTTTAAAAACCAGAGGTAGTCAGGTGTGAGTCGAACCTCTCTTTAATACTTACACATTAAAAAAAAAAAAAAAAATTATTGATATAGGTACAATAACATATATTTCCTTTCAATGATTTCCTACTCTCTCGATACAATAAATACCTTTTTCTTTACCCAATTCATCTTAATTATTATAAGAACAGTATTTTCATTATTTATGTTAATTCACTATCTTCTTACTCAATGGGAGGTTTGGTAAAAATTTACGAGAATTAATTTTACTTCAATAGCCTACAATACGATTTGATGAGAGTTCGTTAACTCTGTATTTAGTTCAAATAATACTAATATAGGCTGTAAGCTTGGAATATTAAATAATATTTTGTTTTGTACTTACTCTCTGAGAATAATATTATTCTTAATTATGTTGTTAATAATGTATGATATTTCAGAGAAAAGAAATAATTCTTTTCAAATTCTTGGCAAGTATTGATTTCGATGTATGTACATTGATAACTTTGTGGTTTTGTTTGTTTTGTACTTACCTATATATAAAAATAAAATAGAAACAAAACTATCTGCCCATACCATCTCCTACAAGTGGATCCGCAAATAAGCGGACCTTTCCTAGCCCAAGAACACCTTGCTGCAAGAGGCGATCTAGACTATAGGACATGGAACACCCTAAATCGACTGAGATCTGGTGTGGGAAACTGCCGCGACAATACAGAACGATGGGCTTCCTACAGGACGAATCCGTTGCATGTGACTGTGGTGCAGCACAGACTATGCCACACTTGTTGGAGTGTCCATTGTGCCCTTTCACTTGCACTATGGAGGATATTTTTGACGCATCTCCACCAGCTGTGCGTTTTGCACAGTACTGGAGATCATTTTGATTGGTTTTTTCTGGGTTTCGACACGATAAATAATAAATAGTGGATTAGTCACTGGATTAACTTTTTTTTAATGAGGAGAAATCCTTCATGAACACCTAATTAGGTAGTGCCGGACTCCTACCGGCTTAAACCCCCCATTCTTCTTTGCTGAAGATTTCATGGACAGGATAATTTCTTTCAAGGAGAGGGAGCAACCCAAAGACAAATTTTACTGGACTAGCATGTATCCATAAACATGCAAGTTTTCGGATAAATTGAAAAAAAAACGCTTTGCCCTACTTTACGCTAAACAACGCGAGAAAGACGTCTTTTGACTGCTTAGATTATTTTCAATCTAAATGGTTTACAAATGAGATCGAATGAATGTATCTATAGATCTCGTGTGCATGGTTTGGATGTTTAATTATTTGTGTGATTTTATCTGATTCAACTGATAATATGTATCAAACATCTGTTGTGCACCTAAAATAAATAAATAAAAATATGCCCCTGATTGTGTATGTATGCAAGACAAAATTTATGTGTGTATGTTGTATGATTTATTAGGCGCCGTTTAATGGAGCATCCATCTCATGTTTTTGAATAGCGTAAGTGTGAATAAGCAATTTTTTGGACATGTATATCAAATGGGTGATGACAGTATGACTAAGACGATTCATTTATCTGAAAGAAAAGGTGAACTACATGGCTTAGCCACGTGAATAAAATTCTTAATGCAAACTGCGTGTTGAGAAAGAGAAATCGCTGTACATGTATGAGAAACTGGACGATTTGGAAGAAACGAAAGAAGTATGGCCTTCTGTTTCCTCTGCCTACCCTACCTGGGACACGGCGTGGGGATTTGGATAGATAGAAACGTCTCAAGTAGTGATTCTCAAAGTGGTCCAGGTGGAAACCCAGGGGTCCACGAGAGACTCGACGGGGGTCCACGGTGGCGTGACTAAAAAATGGGGGTCCACGAGTTGTAAAAGGGGGTCCACGAATCCATAGATAAAGTATCGGATATTCGGTAAAAGCACCAGACATTGGCATAAACAATAGTCGGTACAAATACCCGGTACATTGTAGAAAAAGGTACTGGGAGAAATTATTCTTTAAGAAAACCGAGCAGTTTTGGAAATATTTTCAAATTACATTTCGAAAATTTAGGGACGGGGGGTAGAAATACAGGGGGTCCACTGGAACCAGCAAATTTTTGAAAGTGGTCCATAAGAAAAAAAAAAGTTTGGGAACCTCTGGCCTAGAGTGTATCGATTTATATAAAACATAACTTTGAAACAATTTTTTTCAAAGATTCATCAAAACTTTTTAAAAGAGAATTTATTTTCCCAATGATAACACAAAATACAGTAGGCACCTTCTCAAAAGAAATAAACTTGTTTATACACCTACACAAACCCACTACAATTAGATCCATCAAACCGCTCATTAAATCGCCGTCAAGGATCAGGGCGATCGATCATTCATCTTCACCGCCTCATATTAATAATTTGTAGCCACGGGCTATTTTTATTACTAAGATCGATCATGATAGATTGCCACATCGCATCATAGGCCTATTATACAATTTCAAAATTGTATTAAGCACACTGTATTATATATTATTTGAGATATTTTGTGAAATCACCTACATATTATATAATACTATTGCCTCGAAGAATACGGCAAAGAATAGGTCTTTCGCTTTTTTTCATAAGTTTTCGAGTGTTCTTTAAAAGACAAGTGTTTTAAAAAAAAGATATTTTACACCTTTCTTAATTCAGCGCTGAAATACGTCACCCACCCCGAATGACATTTTTTTTTAAACAATGAAAACAACTTGCATTTTTATTACATGCGGTTAGTCTGCTGGCTACCTCACTTGTGTAGTAGTAGTGGTTATGTATTAATAACCCAAAAATTGCGATATATGTATTTTCACACACTAGGTTTCTAACGTGCGAAGATTTTTGAAATTACACATTTATTGACTTCCATTGTTTTCGGAGCATTTAGTTTTCGCCCTTACCAACCAAGTGAAATATAATTAGGCGAAAGTGCTCAGATAAAAGCAGGTACAATCATAGGTACCTACGTATTTAATAAATTATTGACACAACTATCATACAGAAAAACAGTGTTTTCATTCATTTTAAATGTATTGCAGTAATGTTCTACATATTTTTTGTATCTTTACCATGAAAGCCTCTCCTACAGTTTTTTATGTCTTATATTGAGATATTTTACGAAATCCTACCTTTTCTAGGACACTCGAAAACTCATTGAAAAGATAATTTTTATTGGACGTATCTTTTATTATCTTTTAATTGGACGCGAGCCGGCTTTCAAGAGCTTCCGCTCTCATCATCAGGCTAGCGAAAAGCTAGCTCACTTTTCGCTAGCCTGATGATGAGAGCGGAAGCTATTGAAAGCAGACTCGCGTCCAATAAAACTCACTGTGGATATACTTTAAATAAGTGTTTTATTTATAATTAATTCAACATGAATTTCCACCATGTACCGTCGGTTGAAAATATCAACTTTTTCAATAAATGTAAATTTTTCACTCGTTACCTGTCCAATGTTTATATTATTTTCACGCGCAATTTCAATTATATTTTACTTTCATGATAGACATGTCGTACTGAAAATATCTACTTATTTTAAATAGCGATGCAATAGAAAATTGTGTAATGCGACCAGTCAAATTTGGCACCAAGCATATTGATGTTGTAAAGCTTTAAGGACATTGATTGTTTTTTTTTATTGTTAGAGTTCTTTCATGATTTTGACAAGAAGGTATATAAGATGAACAATTATACTTAAGTTTAAGTAGATAATAGAACATTAAGGGAGGGGTTCCCACCACTTACCCCTGGATGTTTCAAGAACATCAGTTCTCATGTCATCCAGTCAATCTAGAGCAAAAGCTTTATTTTATTATTTTTTTTTACCAAAGAGTGGGCTCGAGGTTATCCTAATGGGATTTCCTCTGCAAAAAAAAACCCACTCGACAATTAAAATACTCCCTTGATGTACCCTTGGTGGAAGATCTCACACCGAGGATGACACACACATTTACACAACATAGTACATGGTTTTTTAAAGAAAAACTTACGTCTAGAAATATACAAAACTTTTCTTAAGTCTATCTTACAGTTACGTACGAATACGTACTAAGGACTTAAACTATTACAAAATTAATGTGTGCCTACATAATAGAACATGAGGATCTTTATTTTATGGAGCATGATAATAATATTATTAATTTATGTACATGTTTTCTGAGGAAATTAATACAGGATTACTAGCCTATACCATTAAGGTCAATGACTGAAAACGAAAAGATATTATTAGTTCAGGGGTAACAAACAATATTTTATCATTTGCATTCTTTTACACCCATATATTTTGGTATGCCACGGACGGCTGTCATGTTTTATATGATTAATAGACTTTAGAATAATGAATAACACCAAAGGTTGTAAGTCTTGCGATAATTTTTTAATACTTTCTCCTTTCTTCTTATGTACCGTTGCGTAAATTTCCTTCTTAGTAGGTATATAATAAAATATTATCTGAACTCTTCGTATAATTTTTGTGTGTTTTGGAGTAAGGAATATCGTACGAAGAGGAAACTAATTTCTGGCCTATACTCGCAGAATGAAATTTAGTTAATTTGTTGATTTTATCATCTTTTTTTCAATTTTTAATTTAGTTTTTAACGTAGAATAACAAATTTACTGAAAAATGTATCAGTTTCCTCAAAATAAAATATTCCTTCAATAAAAATACTCTATGGATTCTGTATGAAAAACATTTGGATTTGGAGTTTCTAGAATATGAACCTTTTTGATACGCTTGGACGTCAATTATTTTTTTGTAAATATTCATTTATTTATTCTTACATCTACGGCGTGAGTCTTTTTTGGGTAGTTTGTGTAGTTAACTAAAACTATGAAATATTGCAATAGGCGCATACTAGAAAAGGGCTTAGATTTTGCTATCGGATTCATTTGCGCTATTTATATAGGCTTATAGGTACGTATCTCTCTGCGTGAGCTGAAAGAATTTATTATCCTAAGTACTTACAAGACGTAATGTTTACTTACGGAAGTTTCCGCTGCTTAAATAAACAGAAAAGTATATAGACATATACACAGAACATTCCCTTCTATTCTCGATGTTGGAAGTCGCTCGTGACCAAAGTAAACAGAGAAAAGATTAGCCCCATTAAAACGACAATAAAACTACCACAAGATAAATACATCAAGTATCATTGTATGTAGGCAATACTGGAAGAAAGCTTCAATGTAGCTTTCTTTATTATACTAAAATCACCACAGCCTCAATAATAATTAACAAAGTTTCTTTTGGTTTGTCTTTTCACTTCTATCTTAAAATGAAAGTGCGTACTTTATAACAATATGTATCGAGTTTATTATTTCCTTGAAAAAATATCAACTCATTGCATTTCGCAAAATAAATGCAAAAACGTAAGACCATTAAGTACGCAAAGGCAAAGATATTTGTAGAACTGGGATCTGAAATACTGAAAATTAATGAAGAGTCATTGGAAGGATTTGGTTATTCATTATCTAAGAAGCTTAAACTTTGAAAGAATGGTAAGGTCATCTAAAGAAATATAATAATCTGGTAAAATTTAACTGTGTACCGACGTACTCTACAAAAATGTTATACTCTCCAACACAATAAAATCTACATATAGTTCTGACCGGAATTAAAAAACAAATGTTTCTTCTACTATATGATTGTACCTCTTATCGTCTGATTGACAATGTCCTTATAAGACGAAAGATGTCTCTCTCAATATAGAACATTATATAATAGAAGAAAAAGTTTGTTAAGTTTTTCATTTCGTTATGGATTTCTTTCTTTTTAATACCGACACAGTGAATGGTTCTGACCGGGTTATGTTTAAATAACAATGACTTGATTTCGATTTAATCATTCATCCGATATTTGAAATCTTCTCGTAGTGCTCACCTGAAACAGTAGATATCCAAGCCTTTTGGTTTTGTGAAGTGAATTTACAACAGTCTCTAGTATTAATTTTCTCCAGATGCTGGCTGATGCCATCTAAGAGCCATTCTTATGGTCTAGCTATTTTTTTCTACCTAATTATAAATTCTTATCCACGTAAATAGATAGACTTGTATATAAATCAAAATTATTAATTAATTAACTGAACATTACCAACTTAATATAATGACTGAGTGAGTATGAATTTTGTTTGTGAAATTTGATTTTAGGGAACGTCAAAACAGAACTGTATGAATAATTAAGGACGCATGAATGTACGAAATGACTGATCCACAACAATCACCTCACCCCTTTTATGAAATACTAGCAATAGAATCATATTTACCCGCTAATAATTTTTTCCAAATGATCAAAAAGCACAATTTATATTGCAAGCAATAAATTATACCTATTGATACTATACTTGAGATAAAAGGCAAAAAATATACACTTAATTTTCAATGAAAATAGGATTGAACGGCTTGGCCATAATTTCATAAACTTTGTCTGTCCTGGGTAACACAAAACGACTCCTCCACACCTCTCATTCCATTCCACTCTCGAATGTTCGAAAGCCAGGAAAGCTGCTTTCTCTCAACCCCTCTGCGACTCACAAACTTGTATTTTACGACCAGTTATAGAATACAAAATTTTTAAGTGAATATAATTTTACGATTTTATATAAAAATATTATTACAATACACAATTTTTCAGCACACAGGTAATTTAATATCAATTCAACTTAATGATATCAAAAATTTCAAGACTATTCCAAAACATTGAGCCTAAAATGTTTTCAATTACTTTGAAACTTGAGCTCATCTAAACTAAACAAATCTTTGTTGACTACAAAAATACACTATACACATTACCCCCTACTTCAAAGTAAAATTAGAACGTTACAAAATTTTATAATCAAGTTCACTTGAACTAACATTCGTTTTCTATATGATATTAGTTGTATATTATTCTAACTAGGAACAATTTAAGAGTTTAAAAAATACCAATGTAGACTATGTAACTAAAATTGGAACGTTACTATTTTAGTAAGTGCACACTAAAAATGTAATAGAATTGGGGGTATTATTCTGTTAACCAAGAACAAGCTTAATGGATACAAGTTCGTGCAGATGGCATTATTTTTCCTTGTAATGTAGTTATCTACATAATTATCAATACTTAATACGTATACTAACAACATACAATATGTGAATGAAGCAACTTTGTCCATTATTCACCGAGTATAATATTTTCATATCGGCCCTGGGTTAAATTAAATGCTTCATATATTCACTACATCGCATAAGGTAGGTAATAATGGATGTATTTGGGGTAATTAGTTTCAACCAACAATGTACAATTACCTACCACGTATATTCTAACTCTGTTTGGGTGTGCGAGTATATTACTATTAGTACATACATTATTATCATATCATCATCATCATACCTTACGGTGAAATATTATTCCTGTCTTTATAATATTGTACCGTGTCCAGAATGTGATATCAATTCCAGTTTTCTCAATTATTTAAACTTAATCTGTTTAATAATACATAATCCAATTTCCTCTCAGTTATTTAAACTTATGTTGGCACGAGGAGGACAGTTTGCATGTTTCTTACATGCAGCTGATCTGCTGGCTGCCCCACTTGTGGGATGTAGAGTGATATAGATATTTAAACTTAATACGTGAAACACCTGGCAAAGAATTACTTTCCCTCTCGTTTTCAATATTTAAGATTATATTTTCAATCTAATCGGTCACTTTTTGTGTAGGTATCCATATTAAATGAATTAAAAAACTTCTTTTTTATACACAGTATTAATTTTTATTTTTGTAGACAATATTGTTTCGTCTCTTAATCAGTCTCACTGTCCACAAGGCCTTATGCGGCACGGCACCCACATGTCTAACCATACTCTGTTCCGTTGACGAAACCCCGAGACGACCGCTGCGCTCGGCCTCTTCTGCTGTCAACAAACTCGTGAAACCCAATATGGCGAACACCTCCAAATTTGCAGAAAGGAGCTTCAGAGCCGCCGCGCCATCTGCCTGGAACAGACTGCCCACAGATCTGAGGGTGAATCAGTCCACAACCACATTTAGAACCAAGTTGAAAACACTACTGTTCGGGAGAAGTCACGGCGCCCTTGAGATGGTCACGGATCATTAAACGGCGCCACATATAAATAGTCTGATTATTATTATTATTATTATTGTCTCACAGTTAAGTATTGATAATGTCTCATGAAGAGACGAAAAAATATTGTCTACAAAAGTAAAAATAAATAGTGTGTATAAAAAAGTTTAAGTGTTTTTAATTCATTTAATTTCAGATTGCACTGTAATAAATTAAATTATTCGAAAATATAAAGATATTTAACATCTTAAATTCAGCGACGAGATTTGCCACACATGTCTTAATGTTTTATTGGCACAGAGAGAGCATAGCTTGCATGTTTATTATATGTGGCTGACCTACGCAAGGTCAGCCACATATAATAAATGGCAAGGTCTAAAGTCCGGACCCGTAAAATAAAGTAAAGTAAGTATTAAAGTATAATATTTAGTAATTCCGAATTGACTTTATTGATTGAAAGCATGCCCAGCAGTAGGCCTTATATTGAAAGGACCCTCCACACACCCGGATATCTCAGGAGTCAAAGACTCCTATTTATCCGCACTTGCAAACAAAAATTTGTCCTCACGGGCGAGCCATATGGGCAGCCTGAATGGCCGGCCGGCCAAATCCGCCTCGTGGGAATCTTTTAAACTACTGTAAAACTTTCAATATCCCCTTAAGGTAGAGAAACACCAATATTTATATTTTTATTAAAATAATACAAGGATCCGAAATAAACACATAGGAAAAAAATAACAATAAGTATACCCAATAATCAAATTTGTTACAAAAAGCAGAAATATGATGTCCAGAAACTTTTAAGGATCCAAGATAGAGAGCGCAGGGGTCACCGGTACCAGAGTAATGTGAAAACTATTCTCCCTCCCGAAGGGGACATCCCAACCAATGCTACTCTCCACCAAGGGAGACAGGACGCACAAGAACGAAAAACGAGTTCGCCACACGAAAAACCGCACTCCAAATCAAATCAACCTGCAGATTCACCCGCGTCTGCCGGAGGTAAACCCGGCAAACGCAGGAGGTCCCACCTAGATACCCAGGTATCTACAAACTTTCTGAAGGCTCTAAAATTCTGAGGACACAACAGAACCTCACCAAACCAAATAGGTCTGGGAGTCCCTTCACTCATTTCCTCGAACATCAGATCCCTAGCATCCGTCATCACCGGACACACCCAAAGGATGTGGTCCGCATACTGCTTCCCCATCCCACAAACACACCACGGGCTCTCCGAAAGCCCAAGATCAAAAAGCTTGCCCCTCAGGTCGCCGTGGCCCGTCACTAGCTGGACGGAAAAGTGGTCGAAGGACAGGAAATGCTTTCTCAATCGTTCACAAACATCTGGGAGAAAACTGTAGACTAATCTAGCAGTTCTCCCCCTATCCCATCTATCCTGCCAAACTTCCATCGTTTTCTGCCACACCCTGCTGACTGCCCTATTAAATCCCCTTATTCCGGGTTCTGCAACAACAGACATATCGAAATGTACAACGTTACCGTCCGCCTTGAGCTTACGCCTGGCCACACAATCTAAGATTTCCAAGTCGGCTGGCAGCACACCAGCGATGACTGGGAGGCCATCGCTAGCTGCAGTCCGATACGCACCTGTGACAGCGAGCAGCGGGAGTCTTTGCCCCCTCAAGACCGCCGCCGACACAGAGCCAACCAATAGCCTATGCGACCAAACACGAGCAGCATACGTAGCCAGCCATGTACCACGACTTAGTCTGCGGAGAGTGAAAAACAGCACTCCCGCTTTTTCAGCCGTCGCTCTTACATGTGGAAGAAAGGAAAGGCCTCTGTCTAGAACAACACCAAGATAACGAACTTCGTCAACCACCTTTACAGGTGATCCACTCATCCGCAAAACCGGGTTCCTCCTTCCAAGCGAGCCCTTCAACCACATAGCAGAGGTCTTGCTCGGCGAGAAGACAAGCCTATTCACACTGCCCCATGTCAAAATGCGATCGATCGCGAGTTTAAATTTGCTCTCGATGGCGGATCTTGTGCTGCCAGACAGCAAGAGAAGCGCGTCATCTGCATATGCAAAAATTGTACAACCAGGCGGAAGATCCACTTTTAACAGATCATCAAACAGGACATTCCACAGAAACGGTCCAAGGACCGAACCCTGCGGGCAACCCATGTCGACAATCCGTTCTACTATAAGCCCCGCATGTGTGATTATCACTGATCTGCTGCCAAAGTAGCTGCTGACGATGTCGAACAGCTAACGAGGACAGCCTCGCATCTTCAGCTTCGTCAAAATGATAGGCCACCATGCATTGTCGAAGGCCCCAGCTATGTCAAGGAAAACACCCAGGACATTCTTATCTGTACATTCATCTCTCCATTTCATGCAGGCGTCTATTGCGTGCTCAGTAGATAAACCCCGGCTAAAGCCAAACTGTTTAGGATCTCCAGGCGACAGACTCTCCATAAGCCGATTCCTCACCAAAATTTCAAGAATCTTGCCGAAAGAAGGCAGCAAAGTTATAGGTCTATAAGCCTTAAGATCCGACAGCGGCCTATCATTGCCCTTAGGTATAACCCTGAGCAATCCTCTCTTCCAAACTTTTGGGAAAATCCCTTCATTCAAACAAGCCTGGTAGAGAGCCAGCATTTCTGCCGGACAGTACTGCCAGACTTTCTTCACGATGTCACCATTGATTCTGTCAATCCCAGGTGCCTTCCTAGGCCCTAATCTCTTGACGATTTCCCCTAGTTCCGGATGTGTCACATCGACAATTTCGATCATGGACTCATCAGGTGGGCAGCGTGACAGGAAACGCAACGCCGCGTGGAATGGCGTGTCCCCCGACATCGAGTCGAGCGGAACTAACCCATCCAGCAGCGTTCTGAGTGTGCCGTCAATACACACTGTTTCACTACCGCCAGCAACAATGCTGGTAAGATAGTGATCAGCAGATCTTTTGGTTTTCACAGCTGTTTTTGTGACCGACCAAGGATCGGCATTTCCCGTTTCAGAAATCCACTCCTTCCAGGCAGAGGCCTTAGCATGCCTTAATGCCAGCTGATAGGAGCCCCTCGCACGTTGGAGCCTCTCAAGAAGACGCTTACCATCGGGAGAGTCACGCAACACACTGCCACTTCTCACTGGGCAAAAGGCCCGTTCGGCGGACTTAAACTGGCGTCTCAGGTCCGTGAGTTCTGGCGTCCACCAGTTGGTTGATCGCCGTCCCCCAGGCCTACACCTTCCCATCACAATAGCTGCCGTATCAACGACTGCATTGTTAAATCTTTCCCCAGCTATGTCAGCACCCTCTGTCATCCAAATTCTGAAATTTCGCATTCTCTCTTTCAATTCCAGACCAAATTGTCCCCAGTTTGCCTTCGAACGTCTAAAACTCCAGAGGCCTCTTGGCTCGATCTCCAATGAACCACCGACCGACCAAGTGATCAGTCGATGGTCACTGGATACCTCGCCAACGTTCACTCTCCAATCGGATAGTTTCATGAGCAGATCATCAGTGCACAGTGTCAAGTCAATCCAGCTCTCCCCCATTGGACCGGCAAATGTAGCTGGACCAGCAACATTAAGAATATTCAGACCTGCAGAAGATATAAAGTCCTCTACAGGTCCGCCACTCCCAGTGCGGTCAGAACCCGGTCTGTCGAACCATAGAGGAGAACGCGCATTGAAATCACCCGCAACCAAAACCGGCCGGCCTCTAAGAGCATCCAACGTCTGACTCAAACCCCGTAAGTGTGGACCCACAGGGTCCGAGTACTTGAAGTATACAGAAACCAAGAATATCTCTCGGCCATCCATTCGAAGACATACACAGCATCGGTATTCATCCGAGAGTCCATCCAAAAGCATCGGTTGGACTCTACTATGGTCAAAAAGGAAACCCGCCATGGGCTTTGGCCCCTTGTCCACAACGGCAAGAAAACGTCAGCACCATCAAGAATTACCCTCGAGAATAAATGCTCTTGAACAAAAACAATCGGTATTGATAACTTTGACATGCACCTAATCAGATCAATGGCCGACGCTCGTGAGCGTCCCAAGTTGATTTGACCCAGAATAACGGCATCCGCACTAGCCATTGTAATTCGTTGCCTGTGCTAACCTATCTATTGCAGCCCTATTTGCGGGACAATCCCGATCACCCGTGGGGTGGGCTGCATTTTTCCTGAAACGTGTGCACGTGGCGCACACCCTTCGTTCAACAGGGATTTTGCAATCCCTTTCCTCGTGTCCCTCTTTGGCACAGCGTGCACACATGGGGGTGTTCTGTTTGCACTCTCTTTGAGTGTGCCCATATATTTGACATTTAAAGCACCTTATGGCGCCTACAAAATCTCGACATCTACAAGCGTTCCAGCCCAAATACACAACCCCCTGAGCCAGAAGCACAGTCCTAACCTGCCCGCTGCAGGCTAGTATGCTGCCCACTGTTGGTCCCGTTTTGGAACCAAATTTGGCTACCCGTCTTGTAGTAGCCAAGAAAGCATCTTTCGTGATGCCTGTCCCTAGTCAAAACATATTTCAAGCCATGCCCAGCAGTAGGCCTAGTCAAAACATATTTTAGCGTAACGTTTTCGTTCGAATGTAGACGACGCGACGTTTTAAGAACGTGTCAATTTTCGTAGCTACTTGTGTATGTTAGCTACGAAAATTGACGCGTTTTCGCAACGTCGTCTACATTCGAAAGAAAACGAAACGAAAACGTAACGCTAAAATGTGTTTTGACTAGGTCTACTGGTCAAATTGAAATCCTCCAATTTTTCTGTCTGAATATACCTACTGATAAACTTTCTCATACTAAATAGTAAGCTGTCTGTATAATATATCATGTATGTAGTTAGAAAAGCTTAGTAGACTGTGGATTATATTTGCCTGTCTCTGCATATCTTTTCAGTGATGTAATGTACTATGTTAATACACATATTATTATTAGGTATTACTGCCGCTATATTGATGAGTGGTTACATTACTGCCCAGTAGTTCCAACACGAAATGATGTATTAGTTATGTAGATACATTATAGAATGATATTGTATGAAAATTTACCCATTACCTTTAACCACCCGTAATGTATACTGTATGTTATTGTAGCTCTCTATAACTCGTGGTAACTACGTACCAACATGTTTTACTATTGGTTGAGATTCTATGATAATATTTTTGTGCCTATACTGTCTACCATTTTTCCCTCTTGTATCTGTATTTATTTATTTATTCATTCTTTATTGTACATTGATCACATTGCATACAATTTATAGAAAAAAGCAATCAAATCAGGTATTATTAAAATACAAAGGACTAGTTTATCGCAGAGGCACGATCTCTGCCAATTTACCCAAAAAAACAACAATAATAAAATACTACTACTGCTATACTATACCCTCACGCCGTGTCTCTAGCGGGGTCGGCAGAGTAAACGGAACGTCAAATAGATCTATCTTTACACAATTCCTTCGCTTCCTCCACATTCTTACAATATTACATGCACGCACGTCGGTTCCTCTTGCTCAACACACGGCCGTTCTTAAGAATTTGATCCACATGATCAAGCTACGTAGTTTTTGAACGTCCGCGCTTCCTAACACCCCCTCTTTCAGATAAATGCATCCTCTTCGTCATTCTTTCATCGTGCATTCACTCAACATGTCCAAATTGTTTAATATACTTTTTTATTTAGATAACATATAAATGTGTTGGTATATAATATTATATTCCTGTTTCTACCGACAATTTACACGCAATGCGACAAGCTTGTGAAATATACATACCTTCATTATTATTATATATTATTATTACAATATTATATAGTTACTTTTAGCTAATCCATAATAATATGTCTACTTGGTGGATAATAATAATATCTATGGATAACTTAATAATATAATTTGATCAATATATTATTCATTCATTCAAACTTTCATTCCATAACCGGTCGATGTGGAGCCGAATTAAGGCTTCTGCCTTTGAGACGAGTTTTCCGGATGAGGCAAAGTGAAAAATGACCTTTTTCAATTTGTCCTGGGTCTAGGTGGTACATGTATATGTACATATTAAGTGCGTTGTATATAAACTTTACACTTTGTGTTTGTAAAGTGTTTTTTTACTTTTCCTAGTTATGGAATTTTGATTGGTTTTATATTTTTTTGTTTAAAATATATTTATGAATACAATTCGATCATACCGTCTTCACGGCATTTTCCACAAGTAGAGTAGATGGCAGAGCATCTTGAGGTAATAAACTGAAAGTTACAAAGCCCATAAACATGTAGGTAGCCCTCTCTGTAGCAACAAATATAATTATAATTGAAATTATAGAATATTATTTTAAAACTAGCTTTTCATCTCTAAGAGAAGACATGCATGTTTCTTCCCACGATTTTTTCAAAGAATTAAGCAAATAGATTTGATTTTATTACTTAAAATTATGTGGGCAACAACAACCAAATTAAAAATCACATTGATTTTTTTTTGCTAAAACGTAAACTGTTTCTAATGTTTACCTGATTGCAATTTTAGAATTCGTTTTATAAAAAAAGGCGTTAAAAATATTTCAAATATTTTTCGAAAAAGCCAATAAGGCATTCCTGGAATTTAAAATTCTAAAGAAAAAGTTGTAGTAAAACAGTTTCTTTCATCCATAAAAATAATATGATGTCCAGTGGCGTACACTTTATGCTTTTAATTCATGGCAAAGGACGATAACAACGATTAAGTGTTATGGCCGTTTTTTAACGTTTGCTCAACCGTAAACACGGAGAAATTTTCCGGTTCATAAAATGAAAACTGTACTTGACGTTGATATATACAAAGCTCCTGGTATATCGTAACGTTAAACTTTGTGTTCATTCAATGATAAAATTTATATTACCAGCAATTTCGAGTTTAGCCTTATGGCGACATTACACCACACCACCACTGTTTTTTTTAGGATTTTATTATTATTATTAATTTAGAGATGCAACGAATACTAGGCAACTATTCGGTATTTTATCTATTCGGCAACATTTTTAAACTCGACCGAATACCGAATATTGAGTATATTACTTGGTGTTCTGCCGAATAGTTTAAAAGTTAAACTGGAAGGAAATAAAAGCTTGTAGATTGTTGTTATTTCATTGTCAGCTGCAGATGCATAATTTTATTAATCCTCAAATATCTAGTTGATTAATTTAATTTGATATGGAGTGCAACAACATAATATTATTATTAATATTGGAACAACAAAATTTCGAAAAAACGTACCGCGCTGCAAGTTTATGTGTCTATGATGTACCTACACGAAATGCGCGGTCGGGAGTAAAGCACGCTCTCATAATTGTTTTGCCTAATATTCAGCTAATCGGCACAATATGATCTTGAATAATATTTGGTATTCGGTCAAATTTACTATTCGTTTCATCTCTAAATTTATTATTTTTGAACTTTTTAAGGCTGCATCAGTGTTACAATGTATCAATGCGTATCCCTTATGAGACAGACATAATCATATACAAAAAATGTTGCTTATTTATCTCTCTATCTTTACCCTCACGCAGTGTACTAAGCGGGGTAGGCAGAGAGGATGGAACGCCATATTGATCAATTCTTACAAATTATTTATTTTTCATTCTTTACATTCATACGATTTCTCATACATGCATGCTGATTTCTCCTACTCAATTCGTTTGATCCCCGTGATCAAGCCACGTTGTTCTCGATACACCCTCTTAGCCTTCATTCATATGATCCGTATGTCCAATGTACCTAATTTACACGCATTGTGTCCTCTTGCGTTCGCCCATTCCTCAAATATCCTCATTGCTCACTGGAGAGATAGATCTCACAATGTTTTAGCCAACATTCTTCTCAGCGAATGCATCTCCACTGTATTTATTTCACTTTCTTCTATAATAATTGATTTCGTGATCTAACAAATTTATAAATATTTTGAATATATTCTGACATTTAACTTCTCCAAATTTCTTTATATGTTTTCTAAGAGTATATAGATCCTTACGTTTTTATAATTTTTTTTCAATTTAAAACTCAATTTTCTTTAATATTTAATCATAAAATTTATCTTATTGTGCTTCAATTTTGGGTAAATCTATTTTTGATAAATATTGGTAAACTGCTAAATGTCTTATATGTATAATTATCATCGTTGATATGGGGGGGTGAGATGGTGAAAGAATGGTTTTGGTTGAGGATAAAATATATAAAATATTATGCCAAAAATGCCAGCGGCTGAGACTCTACTGGGCTACTCACAGCACTCCAGGAGTTAAAACAATAAAAAAAACGGTCTCAATTAAATATATAGTGAGGCTATATAAATAAGAGACGACAAGTTATTTGTAAATAGATGAGCGAATGTATAAAAGGCAAATTTAAATTTCAAACAAACATTTTAATCAAAATAAAAATTGCTTACCACTATTACAAACACTCAAAAACAAGGCTAGACAATACTACGACTTACTCACTACCCCGTATTGTCTGTGCACACGTAATTATCCCCATTAAAAATAATTAACACACTTAATAACTAGTTCAATTAAGAAACGAAGCACTTTCAAAATAAATTAATTTTCACTTTACGCTGACGAGCAAACGGATCCCACGTTGAGGGGGCCTCAAGCATGAAAATGCTTAAAGGCAAAACAAGTTGAAGAAGGCGCCCCTGGGCGCAGTGCTGGTAGGGCGAAGCCCTACGTCCGAGGCTTCTGGAGGCAATTAACAGCCTACACAGGTACGAAGTTGGCACGTCATGGCTTCAGGAGGAGAATATCTCAACTCAACTGAAGCCCAATGACTAGAGACACTTGTCTCTCTGAAGGTCAGCTGATGAGTGATGGCAGGAGCGATCCTTATACCAAGGACGCCTGTTTACGACTCACTGCTCGCTACGACTCACTGATAACGACTGTTCACCACTGATGACTGGAGGAGACTAACTGATTTTTCAAGGACATTTCTCCGCTGTTCCTTGAGTGGTGCAGAGAGGGGTTGGTCATATACCCCTCCTACGCTGTGATGCATCTCTGTGCAGCGCCGTGATTGGCTAATTGAATACCAATACACGCTCACCGCAAGTTCCATTGTTTTGCGGGGACACCTGGCCCCTTGTCTGGATTCCAAGAATTATGCAGTAAATAATAAAATAAATATTTACAAATGACATGATGTGATAAAGCGTTCAATGCACTGATTTTAATTAATAATTAATTAATTCACATATGTTATAGTGTCTTTTTCACTGATATTAATTTCGAAACAATATTTCTAGTGTCCATTATCACAGTTTATTATTATATAACGAGCGTCCATTCCGCAACACAAATAACACATATCTTATTCTATTACATATGTCACAATACAACCCTTTAGGTAGATAATTTAATACTCAAACTATGTATGTCACAATTAAATTATAATTCATACCTAAAGAGCTGTTTACATAATTCAACACATGTCACCGATATCGACACTCAATATCTCGAAGCGTAGGTATAAAAAAATCCAACCAAGCCGATACTATGAAATAATAACAATACGCAGACATTCTAGAATCTTCATAAAATAATTTAAAAACCAATTAGCGAAGTAGGTACACAATGAATGCGCCTTAATCTTTTGTCAATATTATTCTCTTTATTACCCCTGTTGCTATGCAGGTACAAATATATATAAACAATAATATTTTGAATGCAGGTACGAAGATTAGCAAACAATACATTATTAATGTAGGTACCTTTTAAGTGCAGCTATATTTTTAATGTTGGGTTATTCTAAATTCTTATGAACTGCATTGTTTATTTCGGTATTTCAGTACCACTTTCTAAAGAACAATTATTATTTTTAATGGTAACTTTTCGGCACAATACCTACGATACCGGGCATATCAAATCGCCACCCATTCCTTGTCGAAAAGTTATCCATTCTGTATAATACACATCTCACAATTGATTTCTCAAATTCAAAACAAATTATATTATATGAAACTATCTATAAAATTCAACACAATTAGCAAGTAGGTAGGTGCACACACATTTCAATTTAAAATCATAAACAAATTTTAAACGCATTTCTTTTTACTTTACATCTTTTAAAAACCAGCTCTATTTCGAATTAAAAAATACATTGTCATTCGTACATTTCGTATGTGACCAAAATAAAACAATGTAGATGTGACTCATCATATTAAACGAACATTGTACTCCTTCATACTTCTTTGCTACACAAGCATGCTTAGTGACAGCAGAGTAGGGACTGGTTCTCTCAGTTGCACATGCATCACTCTCACAAACATTGGACCTCTGTGTCCTTCTCAAACTCAATTACACGGACCTCGCTGTCTACACGACGAAATAAATTTGGGAGATCAGCTGGACGGAACACTCATCGCCTCTGTGCTTATCCCATTATAATAAAAAACATACCCTTCATACACGCAGAATTACCACTCAATACACGCAGCATTACTTTCTCCTCTTACAAATAACTCCCAGTGCCAACTGAGAATCCCTCACACATCTCTGTCACACAAAGCATCTCACTCCTCTGTCACGATTCTCATATTCAGAATAAACAATATTATATTTTCTTACTTCACACATCTAACATCTACATATATTCTCTTCACATCTTACATTCGCTGGTTACTTCAAACAAATTCTATTTTCCATATTCCAAATTTTTTAAAACATTTTACAACGATTACAAAAAATAATGCACACGTAGGCATAAACAAAAGTTGCACCTACCTACCTACGTAATTAAAAACATTTTAAACGTGAAAACTATACCTCTACATCATTCTAAATTAATCTGGGCGCCAGAGATATTTTTACGGAAAATATTCAAACCATTTAAAATATTTAAACAAAACACATTAGTCCCATTGCAAGCCTAAGTCAATCCTTATCCAATATAACACACATATGTGACTATCTGGCTTGATTGAATTTTCTCCTCGACTTCAGGCATCGGGAATCCATATCGATGAACAAATTATAAAAATAATCATCGATAGCATAACATTCATAGTTGATTCGATTGATGGACGCATATTTTATCTTTTCGAACAATATCAACGCTGTTCTACGGCGACGCGATATCTTTCTATTCACGAATCTAAACAAAATCATAGCTGTACATACTAGCAAACGTATGCAGCTCTCGACGATGCAACCGGCGATAATCAGCATTGCCAAAACTGATTTTAAAACCCACGCGAAAGACTTTACCCATTCGTGAATAGAGGGAGGTGTATGTGCCTCCCGTTCGGTGTCTTCTTCCATATCATCCTCAACCTGTTCCTCCGAGAGGGAAACCTCATCCTCTGCGGGTACCTCAACCTCCCTAGCGTCCTGGCTAGGTACATCACACCGAATTTCATCGCGAACAGATGCTATGTCTGGAAGATTATCTAACACAACTTGTCCCTCCGGAGTGTATTCTGGAAAGTCCAGGCGCCATACCAACTCTTGCAAATGTTCCAGATTAACTAACTCCCGACCATTAATCCTCGTCCTATACCAGGATGTCATTTGCTTCCATACGCTCATTGCTGGTCCTTCATCTTTAAATAATACATGGCCATACCCTTTTAAACGATTGTTTATCCTGACCTTCCAGTCAACAAAATCACTCCCCAGTTCATCCCGACCTTGACACACTGTCAACAGGTCATTATAGATCGCATTTATCTGCCCTTCCACACCAAACCTTCGCAAAATTATTTCTTTGAATACACCCCATCGACAATACCGAAACCCCAGAGACTTCCAGTACCGCTTTGCGTCGCCGCGCAAGCAATACACAGCCTCCCTTGGCAATTCATCTTCCCACTCAAGCTTCCAGCGTTCCTCGCATTCTTTGAGGAACCGTTCGGGGCCTTCATCAGTCCAGCCTCCGAACGAAAGCGAAAATTCGCGCACATAGCATCTGATATCCGACACCTTATCCATCGATCGAATCATACCGTAATACACAATAAACACATGTCAATAAAACAAAGCCAAAAGTCAAAACAATACACATTCGCCATTACAAATAACTTGTCAGTTCATTATAAAAATATATATACACCCTCCTCCAATATCACAAAAAAAAACTAATTACAAAATCTCAGGGATGGATTCGTTGTAACGATTATGCACAGGAGTGCATTTTTTCGTTACGGACCCACGTTCGGAAGCCAATATGATATGGGGGGGTGAGATGGTGAAAGAATGGTTTTGGTTGAGGATAAAATATATAAAATATTATGCCAAAAATGCCAGCGGCTGAGACTCTACTGGGCTACTCACAGCACTCCAGGAGTTAAAACAATAAAAAAAATGGTCTCAATTAAATATATAGTGAGGCTATATAAATAAGAGACGACAAGTTATTTGTAAATAGATGAGCGAATGTATAAAAGGCAAATTTAAATTTCAAACAAACATTTTAATCAAAATAAAAATTGCTTACCACTATTACAAACACTCAAAAACAAGGCTAGACAATACTACGACTTACTCACTACCCCGTATTGTCTGTGCACACGTAATTATCCCCATTAAAAATAATTAACACACTTGATAACTAGTTCAATTAAGAAACGAAGCACTTTCAAAATAAATTAATTTTCACTTTACGCTGACGAGCAAACGGATCCCACGTTGAGGGGGCCTCAAGCATGAAAATGCTTAAAGGCAAAACAAGTTGAAGAAGGCGCCCCTGGGCGCAGTGCTGGTAGGGCGAAGCCCTACGTCCGAGGCTTCTGGAGGCAATTAACAGCCTACACAGGTACGAAGTTGGCACGTCATGGCTTCAGGAGGAGAATATCTCAACTCAACTGAAGCCCAATGACTAGAGACACTTGTCTCTCTGAAGGTCAGCTGATGAGTGATGGCAGGAGCGATCCTTATACCAAGGACGCCTGTTTACGACTCACTGCTCGCTACGACTCACTGATAACGACTGTTCACCACTGATGACTGGAGGAGACTAACTGATCTTTCAAGGACATTTCTCCGCTGTTCCTTGAGTGGTGCAGAGAGGGGTTGGTCATATACCCCTCCTACGCTGTGATGCATCTCTGTGCAGCGCCGTGATTGGCTAATTGAATACCAATACACGCTCACCGCAAGTTCCATTGTTTTGCGGGGACACCTGGCCCCTTGTCTGGATTCCAAGAATTATGCAGTAAATAATAAAATAAATATTTACAAATGACATGATGTGATAAAGCGTTCAATGCACTGATTTTAATTAATAATTAATTAATTCACATATGTTATAGTGTCTCTTTCACTGATATTAATTTCGAAACAATATTTCTAGTGTCCATTATCACAGTTTATTATTATATAACGAGCGTCCATTCCGCAACACAAATAACACATATCTTATTCTATTACATATGTCACAATACAACCCTTTAGGTAGATAATTTAATACTCAAACTATGTATGTCACAATTAAATTATAATTCATACCTAAAGAGCTGTTTACATAATTCAACACATGTCACCGATATCGACACTCAATATCTCGAAGCGTAGGTATAAAAAAATCCAACCAAGCCGATACTATGAAATAATAACAATACGCAGACATTCTAGAATCTTCATAAAATAATTTAAAAACCAATTAGCGAAGTAGGTACACAATGAATGCGCCTTAATCTTTTGTCAATATTATTCTCTTTATTACCCCTGTTGCTATGCAGGTACAAATATATATAAACAATAATATTTTGAATGCAGGTACGAAGATTAGCAAACAATACATTATTAATGTAGGTACCTTTTAAGTGCAGCTATATTTTTAATGTTGGGTTATTCTAAATTCTTATGAACTGCATTGTTTATTTCGGTATTTCAGTACCACTTTCTAAAGAACAATTATTATTTTTAATGGTAACTTTTCGGCACAATACCTACGATACCGGGCATATCATCGTTTCCAAAAGACCATACCTTACCTTCACCATGGTGGGGCAAATCTTCAACTGCGTAGTGTCAATATTCAAAAGGTAGACAGTATAAATACTTGGGCAGTAATTTTACTAAATTGAAGCTCAGATGCCCACAAAATGACATAATAAACCATTATCATGGCATTCCTTACAACTCAGATAGTCAGCTGATAAACTCCATGTAAAAAGTACACAGGCCGTCCTCCCTGTGTCAGGAAAAGTAAGACGTTCAACAATTTTGACAAAATCATAGCAGAATTTAAAATTATTACACCGATCTGATATTCAACGCATGTCAACCTACCTTTCACTAGTAATTAATTAAAAAAAGCCTGTTCTTATTCGACGAGAATACTAAGATTAGTAATAATTTTGAAATGTTCAATCCTAAAACATGAGTAAGTACTAATCCAAAAATATCATCATCTCAAAGCTCCTCTCAGATGCACAGGGCAGAAACCAGCCTCCTTCATTCAGAGCGTCTCTGTACCAAACGCGACACTCTTCCCACGACTTCCATCTTCCAATTTCCCACATTCCCTGCGCTCTGATGTCGTTGTCATAGGAACGGTTTATTGTGAAAGAGGGACTCTCGGGCCGACGGAACCTACCCAAAAATATAATTTATTAATATTCTAAACAAAAACAAACCAGAGAGGTTTTTTTTTTCCTTAAAAGGTCAAGGGACCTTATATCCCTTGTGTCACTGCGACCAGAGAGGTTAGTTTAGAGACGTTTTTGTATTGGCATAATAATCCCTAAGATTCAATGTGCTTTTTATGGGTCTTTAAAATATGAATTACATTTAAATACTTGAAAAGTTCATTCACACGCGATGTTCTTTTGTTTCTCTCACTTTTGTTTTATGGGCGCTATTTTTTAGTGCTAATATTTTTGAAAAGACCCTTATATTTTAACGTTTGTCTTTTTATAAGAAGTAGGTTTTGTCATAATATTTTATGAGATTTTTTAAAGGAGGTGTTTGACACCATAATTTTATATTCTAACTTTATTTTTCCCTTAATATTCCACTTTTCTATCTTGCTCATTTATCCCGTTTGTAGGTAGATCTTATTAAAATGAACTTCCATAAAAAAACTGGACTCTCGGAGCTTCATTTAGATATTAAAATATTAAATATCTTCTTCAGGTCATACAAGCTATTCTCTCTGCGATAAAAAAGGAAATATTGCCTCAAAACAGAGTTTAGTCTAGCCAGGCAGAATATTACATTTATTTTAATCAATGAAAGAACATGTGAATTAAGATCAAAAAAAATTGTAGAATTTAATCTTTATATTTCCAGGAATAAAAAAAAATATGACTCATGTTTCATCGATGATTTGAAGATGTGAAATGCATAAGAAGTGAAGTTTTTCGAATACTTTCCTTTCACATAACACTCGAAGGCGCTCAGTGCCCAATCAATTTTAAACCATGTACCCACTCCACAATAACAAAAGACAAAAATGATAAAAGATACTAAGTAAAACTCTATTCTAATGTTATCTATGGTCGGTCGCATTTAACTGCTCACATTTCCGTTACTCTACTTCCGTTGTTGCACACTGACCGGAAGCTGTATTTATTACAATTTATGTAACAATTGAAGTATGCTGTGCAACAATGTATCAATCCATATCAAATTAGAAAATAGAAGTAAGACAAAACTTTCTCTATCTCTCTCTTAACCATCACTGCAACCGCGCTGTTAAACATCACAGTTTGTGGTTTGAATCATTGTTACATTATGCTACATATTTATGCAAGAGTACACTTGAAAAATATTGCAACAGTATATGGATACATGATATCATACAAAACCCTGAAAATAATGTTTTTAAGAAACGCGATGCTTTTGTTTACAAAATAATAGAACATCGTTCTAGAGAAGGTTTTGAAAATCATTATTATGTGGAATTTGTACCATTTTTATAAACATGAATTATATTTCTTTATTACTTTGAATGGTGACAAAAAACATTCATTCTAGTATTGGACATCCATACCATCACGCTGCTGCGTGATTCCCATTTAAGCTGAAAAACTGGGCTATACTTGAGGTTTTCAAGCTCGAAAGTTATTAAATAATTACAAAATAGCGTCCAGTTAATAATCCGTTCGTTTTGAAATTAGCGCACAGTCGCTAACCATGTGTGAATTCGACGCGCTGAAGAGTTTACGATCACCGGAATTGGGGAAACGACTGAAAAGAAAGAAGCGAACAATTTTAAATTAAAACAGATCCATGATGACGATGATGATGATGATTTTATTTTGACGCCGTTAACTGTCCCTAGACCACCTCAAGGGCGCCGGTGAAGAGTGCAGTTTTCAATTTGCTTCTGAAGCTGGTGACAGTCTGGTTATCACCGGTAGGCGATTCCACGGTTCAACAACACCAAAAGCCTTCTCATATAATTAAGATATACCGGCTCTATTGGGTTCAGTAAGTCTATTCACATCCAGTTCCGAAGAGCGCGACGAATTCACACATGATTAGCGAATGTGCGCAAAATTTAAAACGATTGAATTATTAACTGCTTGGCTTGATAGTTCGATAAATATATTTTTCAATACAAAATTAACAATAAGAAAATCTGTTTGAATGTTTTCTCTCCCCTTAAAAAGTAATTTGATTGTGAATTGGATATTTATAAAAGAAATTGAGTTGATAAATAAAATATTTATTCTTCACAAAGTAAATCGTCACAAATCCTGCTTGTTGATATTTGTATATCAATTCTAAAAGAAAAATTAGTTTTTTTTTCGACATAAACATATTCTTACGCAGATAATACAGTTATACTTAATCTTTATTACGTACTTGGATTCCGCAAATATAGCCGCTTTAACACCCGAATTCATAGTCGTTTACTTGAGTAATACTTGGCCGAGGAGCACTCAAGTAAAAAAACGATACTCAAGATGTGGATGCATTCTATAGACAAACACTGCTCCTTTACTTCGCTAAGTTAACGTTTGAGTCGTGGGGAAAATATTATTGTGGCGAAAAGTATTACCACTAAACAAAATGTATTTTTAATTATGTTTTAAAGCATAAAAAACACGGTTAAACTCTATATTTTTGTGTTATTCTTCGATTAGTACTTTCTAAATATTGTTTTGTAACATTTTATAGTAAATTTAAACATAAAATGATAGTTAAATGTACAACCTCACACTATTGTTATTTTTATGTATAGAAAAAGAAGTATACATCACTACGCCTGCCATTTAACATAACCTCAAAAATCACAAACGACAAACCGTCGTCGTTCCCCGTACTTAGGTTTATTGTTCTATGGTTCCCTGTCGTCGGTCCCGTTGTCTTGTTTTGTTTTGCGTTTCAGATTATAATATAAGAAATTTGTTTAAAATAAATTATGGATTTATTCATAATTAGCAAACTAATCATTAATTATTAAAAAGATTTGTGCCTAATAACTGGACAAAATGTAACATTTGCATTGTTATCTGACATGACGATCATTGTTATGTTAAAAATTTATAAATAATGTAAGTATTTATTACTTATTAAGCTAATAATTTTATTTATAAATAGTATCGTTGCACACTATATACCTTATTAAATGTAAATTACTAGAAAAAGGCAAAATAAAATACATCAAACGGCGTTTGATATTAATTCTAAGTAACACTCTAGTCGTGTCCGTCGACGATTTGGGGTTCACAGGTACTTGAGTACTACTTGGCTAAGTTTTATATGACTTTGAAATGAAAACTGCTACTTGGCTAGCACTCAAGTATCAAGGAATACTCTAGTCACGACTATGAATTCGGGTGTTAGTCTCCGATAAAAAATCGGTATCCTGCTAAAGTTGATATTTTAAACCGACTGTTATAAGTCGAAGATCATGTTTTATTAATTATAAATAAAACACTACGAGTGGAAATACTATATACCTACTATTAAGTATTTCCACTCTGACTTTATTGGTCGCAAGCCAATAATTAAGAAATAGTTTAAAGTATCCTGCTCTTTTCTGTAAGTTTTACAGTGTCCTGTAAAAGGCGAATATTCGTAAAACATCCCTTGTAATTTTTTTTAAAGATGCATCTGGGTTTTTATTACAAACCCAAATACAACCTTATACACCTTTCACAGTAAGTTCAAAAGCTTTTATCGTGAAAGAAGAGTTTTCCGGCATCTGGGATTTAACCGCGCACCCCATGTTCACGAGGCCGAGACTCTAGCGCCAGACTATCGACGAACTCGACATTTACGAGTAATATCTTTAACTCAGTAATGAGGTATGTCTTTCATCGTGAAGCGCGAAGAGAATGATATTTATGTTTTTAACTTATAATTTATCCGCTCACTACCCCACTTATGGAAAATACCGTGATATATATAGAAATACTCAAAATATCTGTCTATATATATTGGTACAAAATAAATAGCTGATAAATACAAAATTTTCTACAGAATACAATATAAATCCGTACAATCCGTTATGCGTCTATGGTACCCCGATACTGAGGCCTGAGTCAACAACACACTTTCGTGTCACGTTCCCGCTCCGTAATGGGGTGTTCACATTTGGCGAATATCGCCAGCCGAATTTCAAAATATAACGCCAGGCGAAAAAACAAAATTCGCCGTACGCCCATTGATCGTCACACCTGTTCACACAAGTCCACCGATATAGAAACGATCTGTCAGATGCGCTTTGATTTTGACACTGTTTTCAAAATGGCGTCGAGATGGAGATCGCGAAGTGTTTATTTTTAGTCGAAAATGTTATAGTAGAGGTTATAAGGCGCCTTTTAATTAAGGAAACAAACGCCACAAACCAACAAAAAAAATAACAGCTGTCACGAAGCGGGAAACATTATAAAATTTATAGGTTATAAAGCTTTTACCATAGATATAAATGCCGCGCATATCTGCGCATGTGCAAATCGTTCAATCGGCCGAGAAAGTTGGAAGGTGGTCAACTCGAGACGATATCGTTTCTACTGGTTTTTATCGTTTCAGACTAGCTGTCATTTTGTTCACACGGTTCAAATGGCTGGCGATATTTTGGTGCCCTAGCGATATTCGCCAAAGTGAGAACACCACATTAGCGTTCGGGTGCAGACGATGTTGCAAGCAAGTGTCAATTTCGTTGCTAAAATACACAATAGTTACGAAAATTAACACTTTGGCGCACCATCGTCTGCACTCGAACGCTAGCGGAGCGGGAACGTGACGCGATAGTGTGTTGTTGACTCAGGCCTCTGGTGTTTACTGATATTACGCACCACGTGCATTGTTTTACAAATAAATAAATATCATATTATTCTATGGTGCTTGGTGAGCATTATGATCGGGGTGTTTCTCGCATTATGCTCGGTGAGTGTGTAATGTTTTTTCTTGTTTTTTTTTAATGCTTTTTATATTGTTAACATGTATCGGCGAAAAGGCTTTCTAACTGTCATGCCGATATATGGTTATTATATCTATAAATAAATAAATAAATATGCGATATTTTTTTCAAAACATATCCCTAATCTTCCACAAAAATACATTTTCAAATATTTTAGTATAAAACTATGTAAAAATCAAATAAAATACTGTGCTTGCTATTTTAAAAGTCTCTTATTATTAAGTTTGCTTTCTAGTTACTGTAATTCACAGAACGACATTACATAGTTGTAACAAGATATAAATACTTAGACAAAAGTAGTACTTAACATCACCATGGAGATCAATTCTTAGTAATTATATGTTCTTTATTGGCTTAATTGAAATAATATTTGCTCCATATTATCTCGAATTTCAGCCAATGTTCTCTTGAATACAAAAATTAAATGATATTATATTGAACGAAGGATTACCACACATTAATGTACCCAACACGAAGTATTTTGTTTTTCATCTTATGTTAAACTGAATTTTCGACACCTACGTACTACTACTACTACTACTTTCCAAGTCAATAAAATTCTCTCTTTCTCTATTCCGTCAGTGATAAAAATCATTTTTAAACATTTGCATAGGTGTCCCGGTATAAAATCGGTTTTTCACGCTATAGAGAAATAGTTTGGTATGTAACTTATAAAAAAAAGTACAATGATTAAATATCTGATGTCTTTATTTTTTGTAAGCACAGTTTGGACAGTTTGCATGTTTCTTACATGCAGCTGATCTGCTGGCTACCCCACTTGTGGGATGTGCCGTGATGGTATAATAGTAAAAAAAAAAAAAAAATTGTAAGCACAGAGAAGACGATTTGCATGTTAATAACGTGCAACTGATCCGCTTGCTCTTTTAAAGTGATAAAAGTGATCTTTTCGCCAGCCTGATGATGAGAGCGGAAGCTCTTGAAAGCCGGCTCGCGTTCAATAAAAGTCACCGTGGATATACTACAAATAAGTGTTTTATTTTAATTAATTCAACATGAATTTCCACCAAGTACCGTCGGTTGAAAATATCAACTTTAAACTATAATTTAATACATAATGTACCATTATTTGCAATCAATTTTTTTTTTATTATTACAATGTTTGCAATAAAAATAAAACAAATTAAATTAAAAACGGCAATATTTACAACAACAAAAAATCGACGAAATGATATTTTTAATTTAAATTAAACAAAAAATTCTAAAACAAAAAGCAAAAAAGATAAAATAGAAAATGCTTTTGCTCAAATAAACAGAAAGTGTTCCCGTCCATATTGAGAATATCCTTTCTCATTTATCCAGAACAATAATATCATTATTCACGTTCTAAGAAGGTATAATAAGTAACTCTTCAATCAAATTCACAAACTCTCACCATATCAATTTATAATTAAATCCCCGCTTATATTTAAGGCTTCATATTACTGGGTATAATATTAATTGCATCAATTTTCAAAACTCCCATCGTGTAAGTGTTAGGGCCGTATTCAGAAAAGAAAGATTATCGCTCAACTTTCATTATGAAAAAAAGTATATATTTTGCTTAGAAATATACTTAAAAATATTTTTGAAGCGGTAAATATGCTCTTCCAAAAATAAATCTCATATGAAAAGACCTTGTTGGTAAGCATTGTTTCGTTTTTTTTTTTTTATTTCAACAATGTTGTACTTTTTTTCTATTAATTTGTGATTTAGACAATAAACGTTTTCATTTCTCTTATAATAATAATCATAAGTCACACATTCATAGATTTGACGTTTAAATATTAGTTCCTATCTATTCTTCACTGTATCGGTGTTTAGGTAGTAGATTTACATATAAATAAATAATAATGATATACGAATATTGTTGTATTTTCAAAATCAGATTGACAATGTCCTTATAAAACGAAAGATGTTCTCTCGTCGAATACATCAATAGTAGAATAAAACACTTGTTTTATTTATTCGCTATCTATTCTCTTCTTGCAAGTGCTCTCTTAATTTAAATTTAGGTTAGGTATGTTTTGTGTTGGTTTTCAATTGGTAAAATCGTATAATTGAATACATTGACGTTTATTTTTATTGTAGGTTTAATAATAAAAAAAACACACTATAGAGGTATCTGTCGACTTCCTAGGTCGTAAACAATGCCTTTGAGAAGAAAAATAATGTGACTGATAATTTCCTAGAAAGCCGAAAGTAGACTCTCTCATTTTTTTTGTAATCTTATATAGAAGGAAATGATTGTTTTAGTTTAGTTTACTTTGTAAATCTTAAGGTTTAATTGCAGAACGTCCACCTTATAAAAAATCCCAATTGATATAATATTATTATGATGAAACCGTAAATATCGCTATACACAATAAAAAACTATACAAATCATTTTACTTATTGTAAAAATCATATTTCTTAAAAGTTAAGCGATCTAATAGTCACATTTAGCCACATGCTTTTCTCTGAATACGGGTTATGGTACCTATGTAAATCTGTCTTCCAACATTATCTCTATACTATATCTCCAACTAAGTTCTATACATACTTCATATTTACAACTTACAATACCCAACTTACGTACCTACGTATCTATGGTAATATATATAGGACATCATATTATAATAGTTCATAATATAGTGTTATAGTATATAGAACATTATAATATTATGTGGTTCTTGAAAATGTATCATATTGTAAGAGAAGTAAGTTTGCGAGAATCGATATAACATGTTGAGAACATAATCTTTTAGGAGTCTGCGGGAAAAGTGAGATTATCAAACTAGCTCGTTTGTTTGATATTTCAAAACTAACTTTTGTTGAACTATTTACAAAACATGCATAGACATTTCAAACATATAGAGCTAGTCCCAAATTTAGATATTAATCTTGTATTATGGGTACTAACGCGACGATACACATAATTATCTTCTTCTTCTTCTTATGGCCTTAAACCCGTACTTCCAGCTCACTCAACCATCGTACGGCTGCCTCCGAGGCGTCGTGTATTTCTCTCAGTCCCCCGTCAAAGGAATAAAGGGGGCACTGCTCCACGATGTGGTAATTTAATTATATAATTATATACAATGCACTAAAGACATATGCATGTAACACCAAGACCAAGGACAATTTGTTAAAGGTCATTCTTCTTTTTGCCTTGGCCGGGAATCGAACCCGTTATAATAAATAAATATTTACAGATAATTCTTAATAATAAAAAATAAAAAGAATATTAAAAGAGCTGCATTCATTATTCATTAGTTTATAAATTTCCAATGTTAAATAAAGTTGTGATGTTGTTTTGATTACACTTGTAAAAAAAAATATCTATCAAAAGAAAAAATATTGATAAAGTAACGAAATATTTCTCAAGTAACTGCAGACCAACAGAATGCAATAAACATACATACATAGGGCGACAGTTGTTTTATTAATCGATCAAAAATCCTTGGTGAAAGTTCATTATAATAAGAAATTGTAATGAAACAAAGAATATAGAAATTTCACTGATAATTTGCGTGCTGGCTTTCGAAAATTCAATCATCTATTTATTAATCAGATTTTTCTTACTTTTGCCAATAATCAAGTAGTGTAACCCACAATATTTGTTGGATACGGCTCTGGTGTAAAATACACTCCTAACATTATGAACTTTCAATGCCATATTGGAACAAGCCACCTTTTGATATTAAATAAATCTTTTTTTTTTAATAAAAAAGTAAATTTGGGTTTAATTATAAACCCAAATACAACTAACAGTAAGCTAATAGCTTGTGTCGTGAAAGGGGAGTTTGCCGGCACCTGGAATCGAACCACGGACCCCCTGTTCACGAGGCCGAGACTCTACCTTGAGGTTACCGACGAACTTTAAAATTAAAACTAAAATAATGGTCACAAAAAAAACATAAAAGTTAAACCACATTTTAATTCCTCATTACAGCATTATCTCCTAAAGAAGTAGTCTGGGGTTACACTACTTTTGCACTGATAGCCTCAACTTTCAAATGACATTTATTTATTTATTTAATTTAATATAGAACACAACAGATGAAAGACATGTAACATGTATTTGAACGTACAAATATATATAAGCAAAAATAACATTCCAACTGTCTTACATTCAAACAGTGCACACTTCAGCAATAACATACAAAATAAACACAGAAAAAGTCACAATCCCACACACACAATACAACCCATTCATACAAATACATTCACACTTACAAAATGTATGTAAACTTTTAACAAAAAAATATATATTATAAAAACAAAAAATACATTAACACACACTACATTTCCTGAAGGGTCGTTCACATACGTTCACTTTCAGTGATCACTCCGGATGATCCTCCAAGATGAACAGGTGTGAACAGGCGTTTCATCGCTAGTGATCACTAACGATGACGGAGGAAAGAGATTACCACTCGTCATAATTTTGATGAAAGGTCCTTTCACTGAAACGACCATAAACAAGTTTCATCTCATTATTTGTTTTATTCTCTATGAATTTGTATTGAATGTCAGAATCATGTACAAAATTATTATGTAGTCGAGAGCTATATTAATTTATTTTAAGTGTTATTTTTCATTTTTGAATTTGTTTAATTATTTTTATACAAAAATACGTCAAACTACATACAACATGAGTGAGAAAGTAGACATGGCAGTGAAAGCATAGGATGAACAAATGTGAACAGACGTGTTCACTTTCGATGAACAGGTTTAACCCTGACACTCTGGATGATCATCCAAAGTGAAGCAATGTGAATGCTACTTAACAAATACTTTTCTCTTCTTTTTTATTCCGCTTTCACATTCGCCCTTATTCAATGATAGCCTTCATTTGTATTATCAACAACTCCGTAGAGTTGTTTCACTTTTCCATGAAATAGTTTCCTTCAGAAAGCTTAACTATCTATCCATCTAAATACCGTTTTCTATGTACATCTTGTACCTACCATCAATATTAATCTTTTAACAATAGAGACACGGGTGGTGTCTAAAATACCTGTACTTATCGTTGAGACTTCACTGCTTCTATGTGATTCAAAACCCGCTTTATTCTCATAGATACCGAGTATATAAAAGGTAATAGCTTAGTTGATTCAAACACTTCACACAGTATGAACATGAAAATATTGTTTAGAATATACAAACATACACTGATAATGTAAATACAATACTATTATAACAAGTAGATAAAAATAATAATATGCATGTTTATGGTAATAAATAATTCTTTTATGTACTTTCAAAAAAATAAGTCGTAGATTTTTTTTAAATTCTGAATGACAAAGAGGATACATATACTTGTCTGAAAAAAAAGGTGTGAGAAAGCGCGGGCGTCCGAGAACCACTTGGCTTGATCACGTGGATCAAATTCTTAACCGAATGCCGTGTGTTGAGTAAGAAGAACCGAAGTGCGTGCATGAGAAATTGCATGAATGTGGAGGAAGCGAAGTAAATGTGCAAAAGCGTTCCGTTCTTTCTGCCTACCCCACTTGGAACACGGCGTGAGGGAATAGTAGTATAGTTTTTTTTTAGTATATTTAAATTGACTTAGTAGTCGGAGATACCAACACTGGTATAGTGGTATTAAGCTAGAGAGAATTAAAATTTTAATAAATCGTCACCTAAACGGATAAATAGGAGTCCTTGGACTCCTGCAATATCCGAGAAATAAAGTTATTTCAACAAAGTAGAAATAATGCATGGTTGTGTATGTTTGTTTTTCTGTCGGATGATTCATTCAGCGTCGTTTGATTGAGTATTCATCTCAAGGGTCCATCCATCCATCGAAAAACAGTGTTGGGAGAACTCTTGGATGTCGTTATAGATTGTTTTTTACGAAGGTCCTAAAGGTTCCAGATGACGGATTCTGCGACACCAAAACCCTGAAATAGAAGTAGGATTTGTTTGCTCTCGGACTTTTGATCTCATCCAGCATATTAATGGATGTCTTTGATGTGTATAGTATAGCGTAAAATACAAATTGTCGGATACAATACTTTTGAAATTTTAAAGTAAAGCTTACATTTTCGACATATTATTCCATTATAAGAGATAAAGAAATTAAATAATACTTTGTTAAAACCATTTTGTATTTTATTTTATCTTAAAAAGAGAAAAAAAACGAATAGCCTTGACCCCGTATTTATGATTTCAAATTTCTGCTTCGTGACTAAAACGTGATAAATTGAACTTGTAACAATATTTTTTTCGAGTAACAACGGGGAAAGTTTCAACACACGAAAGCCTCAGTTATCACGAAATCAATATCAATATTTTAAAACGAAAAACGACAGCAAAAATTTATATTATATATTGTATAATTTATATTTTATTTTGTTTAATGAACGCTGTCTTAAACAACAAAGAACTTTGGATCAATGTCAATAATATTTATTATTATTTTCATGTTTTAAGTTTTCATTCACAAAAAAGCTTTCGTGATAAACTTGCAGAGTCAGAAATAATCAGCAGCTTTAAAGTAACGTTTCTGTCATGTTTTTTCTATTATATAGTAATTTACTTTTATATCGTTATTTCACGGTCAAATCGTTTTACGTATAGGTACAAACTATTACAGTTTGGGCAAAATTATATAGGTAAATCAAGCCTTTCAAATCAAATCAAGACTCGCTCTTTGTATTGTATTTAATTCATGTATTTAATATTATGAAGTGATGAATGTACAGTAACATTTAGAATGGATAATTTTACGTGTTCACTGTGTCGGTGTTAAGGTAGTAGAATTGACAATGTCCTCATAAGACGAAAGACGTCTCTCTCACAAAATATAATCTTTAGTAGAATAAAACACCTGTTTTATTTTTTCAATTTTACGTGTCTTTTTATGTGTTATTTTACTAATACCTGTCATTTGCACTCGAAATTTTACAAAGGAGATTAGGAGGCCTTTTCTTTACACAGGATTTTATTACTTTTTATTCCATATTCCACCGGTCATTAAACGTAAGTTAATTAATAAGCGAACCATATATAAAAACAACTAGAAGACCTCTCTTCACCAAAAGTAAGCAAACAAATTTTAACCGAAGCTTTTTATAATAAAAGCTTATGTTGCATGTAAAAAAACTGAGCTTTAGTTAAAAGTGAATTTCTAATCGAGAATAAGTTTACCACTCTTTTTAGTTTTCACAAGTTTTCGAGTGCCCTGCAAAAAGCACGTGTTTATATTTTGATTCAGTATGAAGTATGCGACCTACATATAACGAATGTTTTTACATTAATCGGCACAGAAAGGACGATTTTATTCTTAATTACATGAAGTTTCTTCGTTGACTACCCCACTTAAGGAAAATTTCGTAATAGTGTTTATGAATGAATAAGCTAAAAGATTAGCACAATTTTAACCGACATTATTTGAAAAAATTTCACTTATCAGTTGTTGATCGTTAACAACTTTAGTACATACATACTACAGATTATATACATACTACAGCATATTGTTACAATATTAAGTAGTAATTTTGTGACCAATTTACACCACATGTTACAGGCTATTATCAACAGAGCGACCCGCTATGTGAATTACCTCCTGAGGTTTTTATGTTATCCTGGTATTCACGGTCGCTGATATTTTTTTGTTTTGTTTCTTTTTGTTTTTATAACTGATATCTCACTCTTTTCCGTAAGTTTTTGAATATATGATACTGTAAAAGGCGGGTGTTCAAAAAATTTAAGTTATTTTACTTGTTAAACTCAGTGATGAGGTTTTCTACCAATTCTGAATTACTTTGCGATGGAGAGGACAGTTTGCATGTTTATTACATCCAGCTGATCTGCTGAATACCCCGCCTATGGGATATGCCACGATGGTACAGTAGTAACAGCAGAAGTATTTATTTATTTATTTTTTACAATACATTGATTACAAACAATTGATAAAGAAAAACATTCAAATCAAAAATAATCAATATACAGAAATTATCGTGTATTGAGTGAGAGATGTCTACATGCGTGTATGAAAAATTGTAAGAATGTTGAAAAAGCGATGTAAACATAATATGTAAATCATATAGTGTTCAGTTTTCTCTGCCTGCCCCATTTTGAATGCGGCGTGAAGCTAGCAGCATATTTATTTTATTTATTCGAAAGGAACAAATTTAATAGTCAACACACCAAGTCTAACAACAATATAAGACCACAAAAGTCCTATTTTATTACCATGGTATAAAAATTCAAAGCAATTTTCACAAAACAAACATAAATAAAACCAATAATAATAATAATAATAATAATAATAATAGTTTAATCACAAATATCACTTACAATAATCGTACAATAAAATAGTACATTTATTTATCCTAATACAATTACTCCCCAAAATTGAGCGTTGCTCGTGCTTTGGGGAGAGATTAACAATAATAACGGAAATTAAGGAAGGAAGGAAATATAGAAGTAAAGTTCCCCTAGAACTTAGTTTAAACGACTTTTCAAATATATTTCCCGTTTAACTTATTTTGTATTTTGTTAAATGAAAAACGTCACATATAGCAATTTACATAACTACGTTCATACAGAGATACGAGTGGGAAAAAGTCCCTGAATATCGCAGGTTTACTAATTATAACTTTTGGGAAAACACAAAGGTGTTGAATTTTTAAAACTTTAATTACAACAGATATTACGATCCGACCTACACAGTTTTATTACAACACTAAACCAAGAATAAAAATGGTATTTATTATTTTTATGATAATAAAAATTTAATTATTACCCGTTTAAATCGATTCCGAATGACTCGCGTGGAAATTTGAGAAAGGCTTTTTATTTCATTTTTTCATCATTTGTCTTTTAACTCTAGATTTTTATGTAAAAATAATTGAAGTTCTATGAAACTCAAATGAATTCAAACACATATTATGCCTTGATATTTTTTTAACTAAGTATTTATTTATAAATTTGATTTATACTAATATTTTGTTTTATTCCATTTCAGATTCTCCATCGAGACTTTCCTGAAAAAGTAACTGAAAGTAAGTAAGAACATCATCGAATTAATCATTCAAATTCAATCGATATAAAAAGCTATTTCTTTCCACTTTGCTCTTTATAACTGAAAGGTTTAGTTTCAAGAGAAATACACTTTTATCGGAGTTTTGTTAATTATTAAAGATCTTACTTTCGGCGTTTGTATATTTTGATATAAAACGATTGAATTCAAATATTTGAAACATCGATTATTATATACTCGTAGGAATAAAATTTCATTTTAATCACTCATAAAAATACGGCTTACGCCTTTTTACAATCAACATGAACAAGAAAATCATACAGTCTTCAATATTTGTGAAAAACAAAACAATTTAAAACAAAAACAAGCAAACATAACTACGAACATAAGAACTCTATCTACAAATACATACTCGTATATGGAAACATTTGTAATATTAGCTCAGGTACATGGTATTTATATGCATGTAAATATGGAAATAAATACGTAGGTTTTGAGTTGATGTTTTTAGCAAAATAACATAATCAAGAGATAAACAATCGGTAAAATAATAAAAAATAATGTAAAATTTATATATCTTCTGTTTCTTATCTATTCATATCACCAAAATATTTCGCAAAATTTAAGTTACCAACGAGCTGACGATAGATAATAATAATTATAGGATTAGTTTATTTCACAGTGCCATAAAAATAAAACATTCAGTATTGGTGGCATAGTTCATCACTGAATGAAAGATGACAAATGTCTTGAAGGATAAATGTAACTTTTGGTTCAAATAATAATATCCAACTCATTCGGAAAATTATAACACAAACTTTCAGTGTCAACGTACGTGAAAAAGTGCGGAGCAATGAATCAAACTTTTGCCCTGTGGAAATAATATTACACCACCTGTAAACCCGGCTTAATTCGGAGATTGAAATTGATAATTTATTAAATATTAGAGAAATCTCTATTTTTGTTGAGTTTAGAAGAGCGTGTTATGGTTGGGTGTCGGATCTTCCTCTGGAGAGAATGCAAGATATTTTGGGATTTGTTCCGTGATTTGTGTTGTGTTTTGTTTTGTGTGGGATGATCTACGTGTGTTAATATGTGGTGTGGGATTTGTGATGTGTATGATTGAGAGAAATGTTGTTTATTTTATACATATGAAGAAATTGTTTATTTGTTTATTATGTCATGTACGGATAGTTTACAGTGCAGTATTTTCTTGTTATGAATGTGATTGTGTATATGTAGGAGATGAATGCTTTTTGTGATTGTGTATATTTTTTGTATATGATTGATATGTTTGTGAGATGTTTGCCCTTGTTTTATCTACCTAGTTGGGCAGCATTAATACAAATTTGTTCGACTCCAGGAAAGTACGTTGAACACTTGTTTAATAAAAGTTTTATCAAATTTCTCCAAATCACAAAAATTTGTAATAGAAAGTTTCGAAACTCTGTACCTATTATAATGTTGTTTACTATTTTCATAGACTGATTATCAACTTATTTCGTTACGTTTTAAAAAAAATAACTAGAAAATAATTTTATTAGTTCAAAAAACACAGCATTACACAAAATTCCATGTTAAAAGCTTATTTTCCCTTGTTGCATATAAAGATATAGATGATAAATGTGGACACATAAACAAATAAACATGCATACACACGAACCAGCTAACATTATTATACCTACCTTAATAATTTCAGGTATTTGCTGAAAAAAATGTCCACATTGACAAATGTCGTAATCTAACGATCGCCATTTTGCGTTTTCATTCGTCGTAAATCAAAAGCACGTAGTTAGTAGCTAAATATAACTAATAATAATAAAAAAAATACTTATTATAAATTATGAATTTACCTTAATCTTTGAAAATAAGCTTACGAGTCATAAATTTCAGTGAAAGTTTTCAGGTTCACCTTTGAAAGTATGTAATAGAGCTTAAAGCTACTAAAATAGAAACTAGAAACATAGACGATGTAATCTATTTATAAGAATCAACTTTTATTAAAGTGAATTAAAAAAGTTTTTTTCTAACATAACATGTATGGACAATTCACACAGACCGAGCTAGTTCCAAACTAAGAAATAATAATAATAATAATATTTATTTGTCAAAAATATTCACAGAAACATATGTAGTTACATAAATTTATTAAACATTGCACTAAATATATTTAAATCACCCTTAAAAAGACAAGTCTTGTGTAAAGGGGGATAAATTCCCTGAAACGATATAGTATACTTAAATTAAACAATTTTCCAGTTTAATACATACTTTAAAAGTTTTTCTTTTTAATTGCTCGAAGATTCTTATAACACTTATTACATCTTTATTAATTACACATTCAATATATACGCATTTAGTTACACTTTATTTATATTTTTAATTACACACACAGATATATTCAATATACATAACAACACCAGAAACTACACACCACCAGGAACCACGTCAACATTTATGTGTTTCACCATTTCTTTCAATGAATCTTGTATTATGGGTACTAACATAATGATTTGAAATATAACAATGGATTACTTTCACTATGAGTTATACTTAACTCAGAGGCTAGACTTTTGATTGAATTGACGTAATTTTTTTAAAACTCTAACTGAATTTATGTAAAAAAAAACAAAATTTTAAATTCTTCTATTTTAAATTATATAGTGACCTGGTTTAAGTTTAAAAACTCATTGTCATACAAATTTTACTACATGCTGTGTTGTTAATTAAGCTAAATCACTACACTACTAAGGATAGTTAAACCATTTTTCTTTTTTTTTATTTAAAGTATTCCTACACAAATAGTATTATTTCATATTTGGATTAATTCAAATAAGTGTTTCGTTCTCCTATAGATAATGTCATGAGAAGTCAAAAGACGTCTCTTTCGCGTTGTTGAATCTGTTGTAGAACAAAACATTTTTTTCAATTTATACTATTAAACCTTTTTTTGACATAAATTACACAAAGTTTGTGCTATTAAAGATATGATATAATTTTCTCCTTTATAGTGATAAAAAAAATCGTTCTAAAAATAGAGCAATAAATTAGTAGTTTTTGAAGTTGTATTACATAATTTTTTTATTGCTTATTCGGTGGCACGCTCTAATATAACACAAAAGCTCTGTCATAAAGCCCTAACTAATGAAGGCTATTTAGTACTATTCTTCAATCAGTAACTAATAGCGCCAGATGATTACTGTTGCTAAGCTTTGAACCAACGTTGGTATTTTAGTAAAAAGCTCCATAACTCGTAAATTTTTATAATACTTTTATAACGTTGACTAATGCCCAGCTTTTTCGTATAAATAACATTTTTAAACAAATGTGGTAATATGCGGAATGATGGTAATTTTAAGAATGTTACGTTGAAAGCTAATAGCGAAAAGAAATTGCTAAAATTTTGTAGTATAAATACTTTTTTTCATTTTCTTATTCTTTACTGTACATTGATTAAAAACAGTTTCATATAGAAATGCCTTCAGATTCAATACAATCAATAATGTACAGAGGGTTTTTATGTTGTAAAGGCGCGATCTCTTCAGACTTACTCAAATCTCTGCTTTATTAGCTTCTTTTGTCAGTAAAAGAACAAAAAAAATAATCCAGATATTTTAGAGACATCGCTTTAAAGACATTAACATCTTCAGTTCATCGATGAGATATGCCGCCCATCATGAATGACTTAACTTTTATTGGTACAGTGAGGACGATTTGCATGTTTATAAGAAACAGTTACTCCGGTGGTTACCCCACTTGTGGGGGATGCTGTGATGAGATGTATTGCTAATTTTAATATTTCGAAAGATTATTTTAAAATTAAGAACACTGTTTGATCCCAATGTGAGAATTCGCTCCTTAAACCTCACCACTACTTTTGCTCCTGAACCCACCCCTGAATCTATTACCCCCACCCTCCATACACCCCCTACCTACTCCTCTTATAGATTTTTAATTATTATGTATATTTTGATTATAAATTTAGTGTTAATTTGTTACTGAGAATGACTACATTATAGTTAAATGAATTGCTAATCGTAGTTAATTGAATTTCTGAATTTTTTATTTGAAATTATGTAATTGTCTTATTTGTTTAATTATTTATAATCAGTCGGTTTAACGTACCACATTTATAGTATTTACATTTTTAAATTCTTAATTTATTTCTTAATTTTACGATGTGTTATGTGAATTTGCATTGTATAATTATATATTTTTTGAAGTTTTTCTTTTATTAAAAAATGTTAAACGCTTGCGCCTTATACACCTGAAAAAAAAAGTCGTGTTAACATATAAACAATTCTTATACTCTTACATTGAAATTAATTAGTGTTCTTATTTTTATAACAATATTATATTGTGCATTTCTACAAACTAGAAAATATAGAAAATTATTTATTATTTCGATTACAAAACATACCTTTGATTAAAACTTTCAGAATATCGTCTTATATTGAAGTATGACGAAGCTTCGCGTATGTTTGATAATAAACAAAACTTAATGTTATTCTATCGAGTGTTTGACATTCCACTCACGTTGTTATTGTTGAATTGAAGATATATTTTGAAGGAGGCAGACACTTCGTCTATTTGAGTCATACATCGTATAAGGAAACCAAATATTGTCAGAGACGTGTAATGCTTATATTATTTTTTTCTTTCAATAATTTCATTCAGAAAATAAGTATGAAAAAGATATGTAGTTCGTGTGCCGCGGATAGAAGACAATTGCCGTGACCAAGAATAAAATTAGAAATAATTTACAACTGATTTCTTCACTGGCGCCCTTGAGACGGTCTAGGGACTGTTAAACGGCGTCAAAAATAAAATAAAATCATCCAAAATCATCATCATCATCAGGACAGAAGTTACAGAGAGAAAAGCATTTTATTTGTGCAATATTTTTATAATTCAAAATAATTTAGGCTATCATTCATCAATAGATCACGAGGGAGACGTCTTTCGACTTATTAGGTCATAATCAATCTAATTTGCATCTTCATTATAAATATGATTGATAATAACCTGATAAGTCGAAAGACGTGTATTTCGTGATCAACTATTTTTAGTAGAAAGAAACACTTGTTTCAAATAATATTGTTCATGGACATGGACGAAAGGGATCATTTAAGCCAACCTAAAGCCAATTCGAAAGATTCGGCATGTTTTCACTTCTTTCGATTAGGTCATGCACATTGTTACATTGTGTACGCATGGTTCATCAATCGAGATGCCTGTTTTTTGTCATCTGCGTATTAAGCCCAGTAAAACCAAAAAAAAAAACTCATTTAAACAATTTTTTTTAATTACAAAAAAATATTTTTGTTTAACAATAAACTTGGAAAACAAGTAATTAATTATCGTTAAGATACCAGAAAATTTAATGATTGCATGTATATCTTATTTTATTTACCCTTTAGTGTACAATTATTTTATAACTTTGTAATTATGTACGCTCCTTATTGTGCAATAAAGTTTATTATTATAATTTTTATTATTATCATAGCAAAAAGTTGAAAAGAGGACAGTAAAATTATCTTTCTTAACAATATTATGACTCCGATATCATATTATTATAGAAACCTGAGATAATATAACCTTCCAGATCTTCTGGAACTAAGACAAAAGAAAACATTAAATTTTAATGTTTAACGTTAACCACCCTAAAAAATAGCATGACTATCATACTAACTAGATCATATTCATAAAGCTCTGTCAAACGCAGTAAGCTTTCAACTGATCAACTTAGAAAATTTGAAGCTTAAACTTCAGGTATGTCATTGAGGTATTTCTATCATCTTCCTTATCATTCTGTACTACTACGTTATGCAGACAACTTTCATCTGTAGATCCAAGTTTTCACATATTACTTGCGTTATTATTCATATAAAATGTTATCCTTTATTCAAACGACAGAACCGCAAGCTTGCAGTAGTTTAAAGGAAACTTTTACTCCCTCTGGGATAAACGTTGCTAAGAAGAACGTTTTGGATACCAAAGGGGTTACTTTTAACACGGTTCTAAACTAGAGTCATATCCGTTATCTTTAAAACATTAAATTAACGGTGATAATATTATCATTATGAATAACTTTGTTTTGATTACCGTTTTGCAAACCCTTTACCGTCTTAAGAATGTTGGTGAACAACATATTGACATGCCAAAACAATTCACACAAATCGATCTAGTCCCAAATTAATGTTGTATCATAAGTACTCACCAGAAGACACACACACATAATATTATAAACAATGCAATAACATATTAAACCTAAACATCTTATACTCAGACCCAAGATGATCTGAAAGTGGTCACTATTCATTTTGCTTTCGCCGGGAATCGGATCCGGGATCTCGTTACTCTAAATCCATTATTTAAAAGAAACTCTATAATTTAGTAGATGATATTTAAAAAAAAATCTATCATATTTTATTCCATCACGGCTTCTTCCACAATGAGAGTGATCAATGGTCTATCTCTGATTATCATTTCTTAAGTCATCCTATCCTGGCTGTAAAAGTAAGACATTCAATGTGAGTGAAATACCTAGCTGCTGAATCGAATCAAATAAATATAATAATATGTCAACGTGGTGGTTGACAAATAGCTGTCTTTGAAAGAAGCTCTGAAACTAACAGGCAAAACAGAAACTGCCTTTGGGTACAAACTCAAAGAAAGCAGGTTACCTGCTTTTCCATGCCTGCGTCTACCGTCGCTGATCGGCACAATAGAATGGTTACATGCATGTCAATGAACACGCACATAGTAAAAGTAGGAACGCCGATCGACGATTTACTTTGCCGGCGACGATCGGCGCCGGTAGGCACAGGTAACCTGCTTTCTTTGTGTTTGCACCCTTAGACCTTAAATTCTATAGGAAAGAAATGAATATAATCATATTCTTCAAATTAATATCCATTATTGACTAAAACTGGTATCTTCCAAAAGCGAACCGTCTTCGTTAATTATGTGGAGCGAATGTTCGGTGGAAATGCAAAGGGTGACACAGATGGTGTATTTATCTGTCTTTTTACACAGTATCGCAACTTATTTACACGCATTCTAATATCTACAACACTCCTCTCGCATCTGCTCATTTTCCTGATATTCTCACTCTTCTCTCTATCTCGCAATCTTTTACCAATCATTCTTCTCAGCGATCGCATTTCTACAGCATTTATTCCACTTTTGTCCTTCTTTGATCATGCCCAAGTTTCATTCACATACGTAGGTAAGTATCGGTACCAAAATGTTATTGTTAACCAGCATTTTTACCATGTTACTCATACAAACAATGAATCGGAGTGCACTTTCTTAAGATACTAAATAGTTAAATTCTAGATTAATGCGGCGTCAGAGATAACCCCGCTGAGTACAGTTTAGTAATATCAAGTAACTCCGTCCAATTTGTAATAGTACTGAATAATTTGTTTAAGTTAAGTTTTACAAATCAATTTGGATATCTAATAACTTCAATGCACTACACTTTAGAAGTTCACCTTTGCTTGTTACAAACTTGATTATCATTATACTCCTAATATCAATTACAAATGTTCATCAAAATCATTCAAACGTCTCAATTAGAGAACCATTTTTTTACGTTCTGTAACATTGTCTGCAAACTAATCTCAACGCGTACGAATTGGTTTTAGGCTGACTTAATTGATCACTTTCAATGTCTATGGACAACGTTTACCAATTCTGCCACTCTCAATTTCACGGTATAAGGTTCACCAATCAAGAAACATTTATTGCAAACATTTAAAACAAATAATATAATGGAGATATTATCTTTTTCTTGCAAATATAATGGTTTATATCACAAGAAATAAACCCTTTAGAATACTTTCATAAAGTGTATCGAATCGTAAAAACAAATTTCATAAATTCAATAATTCTCAAAAAATTCAATTTTCGAAAATTCACTTCTCACAAGCACTCAAGAGCGTGCTTATACAGATACCCAGTTAAGTACAAAATATTATAATCAAACACAAACAGTTAGATACATCTGTATAAATATGTGTAATATGTATTCATTATGGGTATAGATATAATATGTTATGTATTTATTTATCAAATCTACCACTCAAATACTATACACAGTCAGACATATTCCAATATTATAATGAAATGCGCTAAAATTAAAAAAATATATTCATATCTTCATAAAAGGAACTATCAAATTCCAATAATACTCGAAATAAAATAATCATGGATAAGAACATAGTTTAATTCTATTAGCCAATTATGTTCGAGCAATAACTTCACATCCTTCAAATCATATTAACTTAATGTTGCACACTTTATGAGCGAATTGATTCCAAGTGAGAAATCTGTCTAGTCTAGTGTAGTATTTACATTCAAGTCATGGTTGTTATATACGTAATGTAAATACGTTTAACTGAGCATTTGAACGTCAATCTTCGAATGACATGATTGCTCTGATTGTTGAATATGGTTTTTATGGTCATGGTGTGTAGTTTTATTTCCCCGTATAATTGGTTAGGTAAATGCTTTCCGATGCAGTGAATCTCAAATAGTTTCACAATTTTCCTTGGACGTTTTAAGATGTGAGCTCCTATTTATTTATATATTCATTCTTCACTGTATACTGATCACAATACATACCAAAAAATTCAAAATGTCTCGAAATTATTACAAAATAAATCCTTCAAAATAAGATGTTAGTGGATTTTATATCCTAGAATGAGTTCGTCGGTAGCCTGGAGGTAGAGTCTCGGCCTCCAGAACAAGGGGTCCGTGGTTCGATCCCAGGTGCCGGCAAACTCCCCTTTCACGGCACAAGCTATTAGCTTAGTGTGAAAGGTGTATAAGGTTGTATTTGGGTTTATAACAAAACCCAGATATATCTTTTAAAAAAAAAAATGACGAATTGTACCGTATCTTTTAGGTGTTTTGGCACGAAAACGATATAATGAATGCTGCTCAATAAAAGAATTTGTATTCAATTCAACATAAAACAGAAGAAAATGTTTTATAGCTACATAGTATAATATTCTGTCGAGTGCTGTACTTAAATTCTGTGAAGTTGAGGTCGCTGAGGAGAATGGTTGGTAAAACGTTACATGATAGAAGTGAGGAATGAGGATATTAGAAGAATGAGTGGATGCAAAAAAGTATTGTGGATATAATGCGTGTAAATTAATTGAGATGGTTTGATCATGTGGAACGAATGGAAGACAAAAGAATGAGAAAGAGGATATACTTGTCTGAAAGGAGGGGTGTGAGGAAGCGCGGGCATCCGAGAACTACATGGCTTGACCATGTAGAACAAATTCTCAAAGACGGCCGTGTGGTGAGTAATGGAAAAGTGCGTGCATGAGAAATTTGATGAATCTAGAAGAAGCGAAAAAGGTTGGAAAGGACAGATATATATGACGTTCCGGTCTCTGTGTCTACCCCACTTGGGATACGGCGTGGGGGAAAAGAGTATTTTTAGATACCTAAGAGAAGTAAGAAATATTCTGAGATGAATACAAATAATGCAGAATCAGTGATTGAGTGTGTTAAACTGCAATCTCACGATACGCCAATTAATCTCTCCCGTATTTATCTGATAGTAGCACCTAGTGCAGATGAAACTTCAACAGTACGTTGTTATTAGTAGAAAACTAATGAATAAGGACATGAACTCGTTAAATATACGTTCTATGAAATATACTATTCAGTACAATGTCTAATATTTTACGGACTACGATACTCGACAATCTGTTTAATAGTTTTAAAACTATCCATTTAATGTACAACAATTAGTTAGAAACGTTTTAATTTATTGTAATTATTATTTTCCATTTTGTCATTATCCCTGATGGTTTAAAATGAGACTGAGATATTTCTATTACCAAAAGTACGTTTTGTTTATATACAAAACGAATAGCCGATGAGATGAAGTAATGATGGTTATGTTTATATTAGAAGTTTCTAGATATGTATCGACAGGAGACAAGTGACATGCAATCGAAACGGGCATTATTTAACAGCGCTGAAATATATTTATCTATACCCTCACGCCGTGTCCCCTGTGGAGAACGGAACGCCATGTCGATTCATCCTTAAATACTTTTTCGCTTTCTCCACATTCTTCCAGTTTCTCATACATACAAGCCCGCTGATTCCCCTTATTCAACAAGCGATCGTCTTTGAAAATTTAATCCTAATAATCAAGTTACGTAGTTCTTGGACGTCCGCGCTTTCTCACATCCTCTCTTACCGATAAATACGCCCTCTTTGTCATCTTTTCATTGTCCACGTGTCCCAACCATCTCAACTTATTTATAAACATTCTATTCACAACACTCCTCTGACATCTGCTCTTTCTCCTGATATCCTCATTCTTCACTCTAACTCGCAATGTTTTACCATTAATTATTCTCGGTGATTTGAAAAAATAACATTTTTAATTAATAAAAATGTGCTTAATCTATTTAAAGGAGGATACGAGTACGTTTTACATTGAAGAATTCTTCCCATACCCGGATATCTCAGAATCGGCAGACTTCTATATTTTATTCGCTCTTCTAATCAAAACTTCTATACTCGCGGGTGGACCCTTATGGGCAGCCTAAAGAGCTAAATTACGTTTAAAAATATATCATCATGGTATCACCCATAAAAAAGATAGTTAGTGAAACCACTGCGTATAATTAAAAGAAAGATCTCTCTTTCAACATCAGAAATCATAAGCAATTCAAGATTGGAAGAATACTTCATCGCTGAGTTGAAAATATTCAGTATCGTACATGTACTCGATGTTTTAAATATACCTATAGAATAATAAAGCTTACTTTACTGTATTAATTACTCGTCTTGCTCCATGGTAGTCTATCATTGGCTCAAAGTCAACATAGTAATTACTTTATCTCATTAAATTACATATAAACTGGTTGTCATTATAATAGACATTTTCTATTACATTATATCACACGGTGTGATAAATCTCCAAACATTTCTCAACTTGAACAAGAAGAATGTCAAACTTCTTCTTCAGCTTAAAGCTATTATTATAAATGTTGTTTTGTCTTACGCTTTTCTATATATAATAATTATATGTAGGTATGTAATAATAGTTACAGATTGTTGTTTTGAATACAACAAAGAAGCAACTATGACAAGACAAGGTAGAACTTTCAATACCATAAAATGTATCTTCTCGTATTTTAGCAACAAGATTAACACTTAAAGCGGTGATGGTAAATTATTCACCGTGTACAAAAGTGGTTCAAACTCCGTTAATAATATTTTACTCTGTATATTCCTTACTCTCCCAAGCATCTATCTACGTAAAGTTAACTATGTTTGACGTATCGTTGGCTATGAATTTAAGGTAAATACTTTAACAATAGTAAATAGTTACTGTGCAGTGTGTACCCTTTAATTTTTACCTCTATAAATGGGAACTATGCGCAGTAATTAAGTAATAATTATTTATTCTTTTTATCATTTATTTTTAATATCGTACCTCTGATTTATTCATTTACAAAAACATAACGAAAGCCATTTACATGTTAGGTATACAAAATGTGTTAAATACAATCATCATTTTTCCCAACATGTTTTTAAACAAGACAATACACTTATTAATCAAACGAAAAATCAATTTCAAATAGATACTGGTATTTGAAAATTTAACACATTAAACTACCATACACGGATCATTCTTTATGATTCATTTGTTATCTTTTTAGGTAATATAATGTGTTAAAATTATATACATTACCTTGTACAATGGATAATTGTAAATAAAAAATCAATTAATAAATAATAAATAATTAACAGGTAAAGATTTTATCGTTAAGTTTAAAAATTGGTCAGTTCATTTCCATACTCTATATAATGTTGAGAGGCATTAAAGGTTTCCCATCACTTTCTCTAGGATGTTTTAAGAGCTGATATCCAATATCATCCAAACTTAACGACACAGAAAAATCAAAGAAAGATCTCGAGATTTGTCTTCAGGACTCCCCTCTGACAAAAAACCTCCTCAAAATTAGAACCTTTAATGTCCTTACTTACTTTAGAGACAAAAGGTAAATATTAGAACACACACGCAATCAGGATTTGTTTGAGTTTGAATTCAGATCTTTTATTTCCTGAAGATGGCGACAGGCTCGTCAAAAGCTCAAAACAATAGCAACAGCAATTACACGGAAATCACTAGACTATATAAGACAACAGTTATATCATAATTTTCTTTACTTTCTTCACCTTACGTCAACAAAAAAAAAAAACAGTGTGAAGGTTCATTTTGAATTTAAAGCAAACGTACATTTGTCATATTGGGGTCCCTTAGTGCAATGACGACATATTCCATTTAACCCTTTTCTCCCAATATAATATTCATAATATGTTATTCCTGGCGGCCCTTCCTAGCACTACATAGTAGTAGTGGGATCACGATTCTATATATTTTATTATTTTTGCTTTCAACAAGGCTCTATGAAAGCTATGACATTATTTGTTTTTCTTTTGTACATCGGTGACGAAGACATTGTATTTTATAATATATATTAATTTTGTGGAAACGGTTTTGTCCATCTATAATAACATCACAAGTAAGATTAGGCTAGTGGACTAACTGTATGTAAAAATATGCAAGTCTTCTTCTTCGTAATACAAGAATATTTTATATTTATGATGCTGGAGGGCATATTATTTTTACCGCTGAATTTATAATTTTGGATTTCATTCTAATACTAGATATTTTACCGATGTCTGTCTTAAACCAGAAAACGATGGGAGGCTATTTATTTTCAATATTTTCGCTTTATTGGAACTGCTAACAAAGCATACAATTAATTAATACAGAAACCCGTACATAGTTGACATTGCTCTTTCAAACACCAACAATCTACATACTTATGACTGTCACAGAAAAAACCAGGAAGTACACAGAATTGCAGGATAAAATAAAAAAAAATATTGAAAATGCAAAATGTTACAAAAGTAGCTACCAATAGTTTTATCGAGTACAGGAATCATACCATATCATATTACAGTATATACAATAGTTTTTATGGTATATTTGTACTATCACAAGCAACATACATCTCTATACAGAAGGCTTAAATTCTGAATACCTACTTTTTTATTTACACAAAAACGGGTGACACTTGGCACGCGTGTCCGTGATACCTCAGATTACCAGGAGAAAATCCTTAGTGAATACTTGGTACTATTTGTGACATTACAGTAATAAAAATTAACAATCATATATTGAATCGACATAAAAATAACGAATTACAATACAATAGATATTTAAAAATAAAACAATATTATGTATAATGTTTAATGAAATGAAAAACAATTGTTTTCTCCTGCTATTTTGATTGAGAGACGTCTTTTAAGCTTATTGTAAATCTACAAATAGACCAAAAAAAAAGAGTTCGTCGGTAGCCTGGAGGAAGAGTCTCGGCCTCGTGAACACGGGGTCCGTGGTTCGATCCCAGGTGCCGGCAGACTCCTCTTTTACGACACAAGCTTTTAGCTTACTGTGAAAGGTGTATAAGGTTGTATTTGGGTTTATAACAAAACCCAGATATACCTTTTAAAAAAACAAGATGGCCAATGTTCTTGAAAGACGAAAGACATTTCCCTCAATAAAATCAAAATATAAGAAAAAACATTTGCTTTTAATTTCGTTATGGAATTCTACTACCTTAACATTGTCAGAGTGAATTTGATTTACCTTATGATTAAATTTAGGCAACATCAAAACACTCCTTATAAGTTTAATCCAATTGTTTAAGTCATAACACCAATCTTAGCCTGCACTTAAGAAGAAAATTGACTTTAAATTATATAACAAAGAAATATTGTGCTAGGCTTGAAAGTTATATTTCTTTTTATTTTATAAAGTAGTGTGTACCTTAATTTTGCACCGAGTGCGGATATGAATTTAATATTTCTCCAAGGGTCGTTTTGCCTCTGGATTTTTCCTCCGCTTTTAATTCCCTGAAAATGTGGAGTCCGTCTGTTATTCCACAGTTTGTTGTATGTTTTATTTCAAGTCTGGAAGAAACACATATTTTTTATTACATCATTTTATATCCCTTTATTCCGTATGGCCGCCATAAGAAACGGTAGACAATGCTGATCGTAAAAAAAGTTACAAAAGAGTGGGACGATACGAGGGTGAAATGATTGTAGTAAATTTTATAACTGCTATAAACGGGGAAAGAATGACTCAAGAACTTGTTACTGTGATAAAGAGCAGTGATTGTTAAAAAAAAAAATTGTATGACGTCAACGACGGTGTTCTTGGTCAATCTCAAGTCTTTGTATTTTTAATTTTCTCATACGCACACTCTCCTTTATACAACAATTGTTTCTCTATAAGGAGGATGTTGAGATTTAAGTTTTTATCAAATAGTCTATGTATTATTGTATCTGTATTGTTTGTTTTGTTAAATGAAATAAATAAAAACAATAAATAGTCACTCATGTTTCTCTACTCGGCAATCATAAAATCTCAAAATCTACAAATATTGTATCAATCAGAAAATAATAATTACGAGTAAGTTCATAGGTTCATTGAAACAAAACATAAGTTCATAGAAACAAAACTCTAATTACTTTAATTGGAGCACACATGAAGGCTTTAGATGCAAAAACACATCGATCCATTTTTCACATATGTGTTGTTTGACATCGAAACTAGATAAATCCAAAAAATAAAACATTCAACAGAATGGGTGGCAAATTCATTGCTGAATGTAATTAGTATTTTTTTTAATTTGCGAACATTCACTTTTTACAGGACACCCGAAAACTTTCAAAAAAGAGTGGGAGACAAATTCTTTTACAAGTGCTTTATGGAAATAAAAACAGGAACGGAATATCATGTTACCTAAAGATTGTTATTTTTCAAAACAACAGTGACAAAAGTAGCAGTAAAATTATTTCTCACTTGTACAACATTCGTTAGACAGATACAAAATTGTAAAAGAAACATGGCAATGTGAAGTTGAAGAGAATTTATTGATGTCTGTATAAAACGGTCTATCGCAGTACCAGTTCTGGTAAAAGTACTCGCGGTAGTACTAGAGCTGTAATTGGAATGTACTTTCCAACAACGTATTAAGCCACTTAGTGGAAAAATTAATAGAAAATACTTTTTAACCCATAGAGTCCTCGGTAAATAATCGGTGTTCCACTCTTTTCTGTAAGCGTCTTTTAAAACACATACAATACGTAAAACATTGCGTATTTAGTCATTTTAAAACTTTTACAGGACATTCGGAATATTTACAGAAAAAAAGTGGGAGACCAACACATTGTCGAGCGCTTCACGGTGTGTATTAATATTGTTTTTTATTAAATATAAAATAAATACACATAAACAACAAAAATTTCATTCAAAAAATGTCAACCAAGAGTCGGAATAAAAAAACTAAACTTAAAATTTAGCATTGACTTTTTTTTCATTTTTTTGTAATTTCGTTATCTCTTATTAGTCAATAGAGTTCTAATGTTACCTAGTTGTGTTTGCTTGTTTTTTTTTTTGTTTTTTATTGATTAATTTTATTGTTTGCCTGGAGGTGGAGTATCAGCCTCGTGAACAAGGGCTCCGTGGTTCGATACCAGGTGCCGGCAAACTCCCTTTCACGACACAAGCTTTTAGTAGCTTACTGTGAAAGGTGTATAAGGTTGTATTTGGATTTATAACAAACATAACCCAGATATATCTTTTCTAAAAAAAAATGTCGATTGTAAAAAGGCGAAAGCCGTATATTTCATAAATAAATAAAATGTAACAAAATGTACAGTTAATCCATTGGTGACTATTCATTTACGAGCCGACTTTCGAAAGCTTTCGCTCTCATCCTCAGACAAACGCAAATGTAGATGTCATCCATTCGTTTTTTGGTGTATTTATATTTCACTTCCTGTTAGGTTTTTAATGCATCATAATTTTTAATATATCAAAATTACAAATATTGCTATTTGTCGAATATGCGACATTTTTACTTGTTAAGTTATGGAACTAGATAGTCGATATTTATTTATTTATTTATTTATTTATAATAATACATACGGCTTACGCCTTTAATACACAGTAACAAACAATAATATTGCACAACACCACCATCGTATCAAATTACAATTTAAAACCAAAATAAAATACACTGTATCACTTCAAATTATGAAAACAAAAATATTGTGTCACATAAACCACAGAATAAAATTACATCATATTGCATCATGTCAAATCATTAAAAATAAACAAACTTCTCATATCAAACCATAAAATAAAATTACAACACATTCCATCACATCGAATTTTAAAATTAAAATAAAACACACTGTCATGTCAAATCATAGAATAAAATGACAACATATTCATCATGTCAAATCATAAAATAAAAATAAACATATTGAATCATATCAAACCATAAAATAAAATTACAACACACCGCATACCACATCAAATTACAAAATAAAAAAACAAAACACACCGTATCATATCAAATCATAAAATAAAACTACAACATACTGCATCATATATGTATTTATGTTTGTTTATTGTTGTGTCTTGACTTTTCAATTTTTTCTTGTATGTTGTGCTTTACTGCGCTCTTTCTGTTGTATTGATGTTTTTTTTCCTTCTTTTGTACTATTGTAATGTTGATAAACCCAAGTTGAAGAATAAAGAATAAAGGAGATGTTGGAGAATAAAGAATATCAAATCATAAAATATATTATGAACATCTGTTACATATATAGACGTACATATGACATTAAGAACCTTAATATTTGAATTTTCAGTGAAATAGAGTCACAAAACTTTATTACCCACAATTTCTTCCTTTGAAATGGTACAGTTGGGCTACTATTTTTTTATACGTTTTCTGTAGAGATATACCGGCCAATAAATAGCCAATTTGGCCAGAACACGAAAATTCATATCGTCCAAGTACCTACTTATGTGGCGGAAAAACATTTTTGCCGATTATACTAAAGTTATTATAAAAAGGCCTATCTTTACCTTAAAAACATTTGAATTTATTTTTACCAATCAAATTGTAAATAAAAATTATTATGATTTTTAAAACAACAAGTGGGTCGGTCAACAGACATATGCATGTAATAAACATGCAAGCTTCCCTCTCCGAGCCAACAAATAATTAAAACAATCAGCATGGTTGAAAAGTATGAGAAATATTTTATTGTTTGTTCAATATTGTGATGAAAAAACATGAAACCATCCATTTGTTTTTAAATGCTCCTCTAGAAAACACAGGATAGAAACGAGGCTTAATGATAATAATCTTTCACAATATTTCTAATAACATCAATGATAGAATTACAAAATGTTTTGATTGTGTAATGACAATTATTGGAGCAAACAGTTATGAAGTCATTATAAGTTTGCATTTATAATTGAGTTAATAAATTCTAATAAAATATTTCAAGTTAAAAAATCTAGCAATTTCAAGTCCCTCTAAAAAATCTGAAACTTTATTATCGGTCTAAGCTAACTCTAGTTGTGTTATGTCTTGTCGTAACATTTTCAAGTCATTGTTAAAGGTTGTAGACAAAGAAAAATATTTACTTTTTTTTCGTCTGGAACAATCTAGAAATGTCCTCCATGAATTATTCTCCTTTTATCTTTGTGTTTATATCTTAATATAAGACGAAAATCCCAAACAGAAGTGTCTAAGTGGGAATTTGATTTTTTTCCGGCTCTTTTGTCACAGTAAATAAAAAATCTTAAAATAAAGAAAGTAGGTATATATTTGAATGAAAAGTTTGACTCCATTTCAGTCAGACAGTTTCTTAGGTAAGAAACTTGACCTATCACACATTTACCCAACTGAACGTGGTGAAAAAAATCATCTTACAATCACTCTTGCGTAATTTCGCAACTTCTACCGCTTAACTTACATGTGTGAAGATCATGGTTATGGTTGTTTGGTGATTTTGGTTGACCAGCCCTTTAAGCTGCTCAGTATTGCGACTCCTGTACGGACAATATTTTCTTAATACTCTATAAAAATTCAGATAAATGGAAGTCTCCAGACTTCTACGCTAATCGGTTGGTTGGTGGGTCTCCTCCAATAACTACTGCATAAAAACATATGATTTCCGTTCACAAAATGTATTTTGAGTTCCGCGCCCTTGATACGGATACACCATTGATCCGAAGAAATCATCTTGATGAATTTCCACATGCTTTTCAGATAAAATTCAGAGCACAACAGACGTATGTGAAAGTGCAAACATCCGAGAATTGTGTCTTTATCTCGTGAATCGAATCCTTAAGAATGGCTAAGTACGTGTTGAATACTATATTAAATTTGAGGAAGTATTAAAAGTATGCTAAGGTAAATCAATATTGCGTTCCAATCTCTCTGTCTACCCCATATGGGATACAGTGAAAAGATAGTAGTAGAAATGTAGATGAAAAATTAAGAGGACTGTGAAGATGAAATCAAGATAACGTCTGTGGATTCAGGAAACCTCGTATGTGAATTATTATCAATATTTTACGGGAGAAAAGAAACTGTTTTGCTAGATGTCATTTTCTATTAGGTAGTTCAATTCGATATTTTGGATGAATTTCACAGAATTTTTATTTTTTAAGTACATGTGAGATTTCAAAGATGATTCAAGAAAAAGCAGGGCGTAAAGGTTTGAATTTCTCTCAATAACTTTTTCCAATTCTATTCACTGGCTGTGAATAGACTTGCTAAGCCCAATAGAGCCGGCAAGTCTAACTTCTATGAGAAGGCCTTTGGTATTGTTGGACCGGTTACGTTAAACGCTTACCGGTGCCATCGAGAGATAGCCGACGGTCTATGGACTGTTAAACGACGTCAAAATAAAATCATCCAGATTCATCATCATCATCAATGATATCTCAGGTTATTTGATATCAGGGTTCGTCGGTAGCCTGGAGGTAGAGCCTCGGCCTCGTGAACAAGGGGTCCGAGGTTCGATCCCAGGTGCCGGCAAACTCCCCTTTCACGACACAAGCTTTTAGCTTACTGTGAAAGGTGTATAAGGTTGTATTTGGGTTTATAACAAAAACCCAGATATATCTTTAAAAAAAATAATCCATCGATAGATGCAGCTCAATGACACGAATAATATCAATATTTTTGAAAAAAATTACACATGCGAGGTTTCATGGTTCCAACGACAATAAGTAAGAAAATATTTAGTGCTGATGTGATCCAACACATTGTGCACCATTGATTTTGTAATGGGGTCGCGTGAAAGAAAGATGAACTACATTATTCAGAATATACAAGGGTCAGAATCAATACAAAGGTAGGCGATGATTGTAATACATTGCGAGGCTGTTGTAGGTTACAAGTGAAAAAGGTTTCAGCCAATAGAATATATCTTGAGTACACTTTGAATAATCGAAACGACACAGTTGATTTATTCAATCCACTTGATATAAATGTGCTATCAAGATGTTTTGTAAAAAGCTTTAAATCTTGAAGTTATATACCTTCTAAAATTGTCTTCATCACCTGCTGTAGTGTTTTAGCCAAGTTATAAACAGTTAGTATTTATTTATAAATCCACGGCGTGAGCCTTTTACATGTTTCAAAATGTACTAAAAAAATATACAAATCAAATTTCACAACACAGTTGGAGCAAAACAAGAACAAAAAATTGGCGAAGATCAAAACACAAATGGGAATCAATTCATAAAAGTGTTTTAAAAAATGAACCATTAAATTTATGAACATTTATTTAAAGATATAAATGTAAAGACAAGTTTATCGTATTAACTAGATAATACAAACTAAATATCCACCTATCCATACCATCACGCTGCTTCTCTTGCAGGGTAGGCAGAAAAGATTGAGCGTAACTTATTCCCATTCTTGTATACACTATTCACTTCCGTCGCTGTCACATAATTCCTCGTACATGCTCACCTATTTAATGTGACCTGGTTTATATTATGATTTTTCCATTCGATTCTCGGGCTGCCACTTCTCAGAACATCGTTACTTTCATCCATGTTTATTTTCTTGGTCATTCTCTCGTCATTCATTTGTTCCACATGCCCAAGCCACCTAAGCCCATTCATTTTCACTTTTATCATAACCCCAAATTTCATTCGATACTCACGTATGACATAATAACTCGTTATATCTCTCAATTTTTTACCACACATTCTTCCCAATGACATTTCCACACTTTACTTCCGAGAGATGCGTTGCTCTCTCTGCAACTCAAAAAAAAAACTCTGGAAATCGCACTCTTCAGCATTGAGGAAATACAATCAGTAAAGAATGCGAAAAGGGACTTCGACTCTAAATAAAGTAGTTTTTTAACACTTAAAATAAGTCCTACCAACAAATTGTCCTTAACTTTTTATTCCTTGAAGGGTCAACACAGAAAATTGATTAACATGCACTTAACTTGACACTTTGCTTCCCTCCTTTGTTGCATCGCTTCACATTTTATCTGGAAAAATACAACATAAAATAAGGTCACGTCTAGATCCGTCAAATGCAGGAGAGGGTGATAAAACACAAAACATCCCTTGTTTATTTGTACACTATTCTGTACAAACACTTCAGAAGCTAAAAGGATATGTGAATTTCAGAACAGTTTCTATCTTAAATCATTAACACGTATACATTTTCTATCTTATACAAGTTTGTATAATATAAGAGACGATTTAAAAAGTTCTTTCAGGCTGGGTGTTAAGGTTTGATGCCGCTGAATTAAGGATTAAAAATTTATGATATGTAACATTTAAGGAATACAAATAAGGCTTTTAAAAATTCAGTTTTAATCGTAACAAAGAAGAGGGGATGAAAGAATGCGGTTTTACTGGCATCAGAATATTCGGGAGTGGACCGGGATGAGAGTTGTGGAGGAGCTGTATTGTGCTGTTCAGAACAGGAAGGATTTCTTTGCTGCGTGTAAAAACATACAAAAAATGAATATGAAAGATTAAGATATTCAAAATAGGTGGCGTGCCTCATTGCTGAATTGCAGATATCAATTCAAAATTTAAATTCTTTATTCATAAAAACATTTACAAATTTTTGAGATAAATACATTTGCACATTAATTACATATTAACAAAGTGTTGGTGTTGCTGCCTCACTTGGTACAATGCACCTGTATTGGGGTATTTTACGTATTGTCTTATACGTAAGGTTTTACGATACTCATTTCGAAAACTTAGCTAGATATTCCACGGAATTTAGAAAAAATTTCTTATTTGGGATTTAACTTTTAAATCCTTCTTTTCAAGTCAAGAGAGAACGAATACATTCAGAAATATAAAAACTTTGAAATTAGCACACCGAAGACTTTTGAAAATCATAAATAATCTTCAAATAAAATTATCGTATCTTACTTCACGAAACCTACCATATCTCTTGACGCACAACTGAATTCGTCGCATAATTTAGTACCTACCTACATAAACCTGCTTAGAATAAACTATTAAATCTTCAAAATTTATTATGTGAATCGAAATGGAAATATTGATAGTGTTTCCTATGAATCTGAAGTTCACAACGAGCGGCGTTACGTTGACAAAGGCAATCGCTGCGAAGAAAAGGTTGAGATAATAACACTACTAACATAAAGTCTACAAAATGTATATTTGTATATATCAACTATCAGAAACTTTTAACTTTAGTACCTCGTACTGAAAGTATTGAGAATACTGGTCATGTTGTCTCATCTCACATTAAGTTTATTTGAAAACTTTGTGTTATTTTCATAGTTATTTTCATGTCTTATCACTTGTCTGCAATTATTTATGCTCTACGTCTTTACCATGGCTTAGTCTTAAAATCAAATAGCGAGTGTCTTCTGACGACACCAGCTCATGCCTTAAACTTTTTACGAACTCACTTTTTGTTCATGGTGCTCGCTGTTGGAATAGTTTGCCTTCCAGAATAAGATTACTCCCGGCTTTGATTGGTCAGGGATCAATTAATCACTCAAAAGTTCACGTCTATTTCCCTTTTTCTACCTGGCTGTAATGTGGTATGTGGTTAATAATGTTCTTGCTATTTATTTTTCGGAACGCCAAGTCTCTGAGCACCATTCTTCTCAATCATGTTTATCTTCTTAGTCAAAACCTTTGATTCAACCTTATCAAAATTCAAAGAAACGATTTCTAAGTTTCTGGCCAATCCTGAGTCTCGTCGGGCATAAGCAAAAATTTTCTCAAATTTTCTCAAAAAGCAGATACGAGATCTTACGCATTTTGACAACCAACAAGAGTTGTCTGTCCATTCCAGCTTTTCTTAACACCTCTTCATTTGTGATCCTATCAGTCCAATGAATACGAAGCACTCTTCTATTAAGCCACATTACAAATATCTATCCACATATGTACGTCATTCTATTATAATATTCCTAAGATAATTTTCTTCACCTATTGTAGTTAACCTCTAAGAGAGGTTCCCACATTTTACTGATAATAATAATACTCATTCTACAACTGCCTATGTAATGTGGTAAGATCGTGACATTATAAATGAAATCTTTTCCTTAACTCGTCACACAAACTATGAAAACTGTGGACGGTAGGAATGTATTTTAAAAAAATCTATAAAAAAGCAGATTTTTAGAGAATGAAGTTGTCTACGAAGGGCCATTCAGAATTTGGGAGACTTATTGAATACTGTAGCATTTATTTATTTATTTCATACACGGCACAAGTCCATGAAATATTAAAAAAATACAATCTGTTTGATGCATTACAAAAACATGCCGTTATTTATTTAGCATTTCTTGATAATGTCAAGACGCCCTTGATGAAAACTTTCAATTTCTTCAAAAGCTTTTAGAGATATGAGTTTTCTTCTGCAATTATTGTCTTTAAAAATATGTATCTTAGATTTTAATCAATCCTGATTCACATTCTTTAGAACACACTCTCACTAAGCTTGTGTCGTGAAGGTGGAGTAGTTTGACATCAATCACTCGATTGAAAGCCCGAGGCTCTTTATCAGGTTTTAAATCAATATTTTTACTATAATTTGTTTTCAGGTGAATCATGTAGACTTTTAATATAATATAACTAAACATGGCTTGTTCCCGAAAAACATCAACAAAATCGTAAGTTCGCCTTGCAAAATTACAATGTAGATGGAACTTTTTTAAATGAATGTAGGTTTATAATAAATTATCATTCATGGTAAAATTTTACCTTTTTTGTGTGGTACATATTTTTTTCAAACTCGAGTAAAAATAATAATTGGAATATTTATATGTGGCGCCGTTTAGTGACCATCTCAAGGGTGCCGTGATTTCTCCTGAATAGCAGTGTCTTTAACTTCGTTCTAAAAGTGGTGGTGGGCTGATTCTCTCTCAGGCCTATGGGCAATCTGTTCCAGACAATTGGCGTGGCGGCTCTGAAGCTCCTTTCTGCAAATTTCGAGCTATTCGCCATATTGGATTGCACGAGTTTGTTGACAGCAGCAGAAGCTGAGGGCAATGGTCGTCTTGGAGTCTCGTCAACAGAACAGAATTCAGTGAGATAATTATGTGGGTGCCGTGCCGCTTAAGGCCTTATGGACAGTGAGACACAATTTTCCTATATTTAGAACATTTTTAAACATTATTTTTTTCCTGATCTACGTGTTTGAAACCACCGCGTACAGCAATAATAATTTATGCGTAGGTACTATACGTATAGGAAGGAAGGAAGGAATACGGGAGATCTTGTGTCCCTATTACTACTTACATACATACGTGTAGATTGTATGTATATCGCAGTATTCAAGAAATTCAATTAAGTTCTGAGGCAGTATAGGACTAAGGCTGTTCTGCTATACCTACTATATTCCTTCTATGCCTTATTGTTATTATTATTAATAATGCTAGATTTATACCCGGCATCGTTCAAGAAATTAAAAAAAAAACAATTAGTGCTTATATCATAGATTTAACTTTTCCTTTTTCGAAGAGGAAACACTATGAAAGTCATTTTAATTTAATAACAATTCAGTGAAAGTTAACAGTGTTTTTATTTTGTACCTTTATTTTAATTACCTAAATCATAACTTTATTGTGGCTTGTATTTTTCTGTGTATATTTATTGCTATAATTCATATTATATGCCTGTTGGTATTTTTTTTTTTAAAGATATATCTGGGTTTTTGTTATTATAAACCCAAATACAACCTTATACACCTTTCACAGTAAGCTACTAAAAGCTTGTGTCGTGAAAGGGGAGTTTGCCGGCACCTGGTATCGAACCACGGACCCCATGATCACGAGGCCGAGACGCTACCTCCAGGCTACCGACGAACCCTATGCTTCGATATAAATAAATAAATAAGCGAGCTTCATAATAAATTACGGTGTAGATAAATATTTAAAATTGGCAGCACTCTGTTTATTGTTTATGACATATTTAAGTTTGTAAATAGTCCCCTTAGCTGTAAAAAAAGTTCTTTTGCTAAAGATGGTAGTAATTTAAAGTTTTCGAATACCTTACACAACCTCTTCTACTCAACTAATCCACTCCAGAAAGAAGACCTCTTCCATTCGTTTTCATGTCACCTGGTCTCTGCGCCGTCTGCATCCAGTTGACACCGGCATGTATAGTGGTATTATAACTTCCACTTCAAAGCTACTGTAACTTATTGACTAAATTTACAAACGTATTAACAAACAAGCTAGAATATTTATTAAAATGTTATTATTTGATTTCTAAAGAATTTTTAATGCGGCCTCAGACCTCTCTCCTCCGCAAGAGAGATAATACAACATTGTGTTGTCACAAAGGACATGCTGCATTTAACTAAAACCTTTTTACAAATTTTATCTACATACATACAATACATTACTCTCACAAAAGACTTTTCGTATGTATGACCAATTTTTTTTATTCTTTATGAACTGACGATAATATTTATTAACCTTAATCCAAATTAAATCTGAGATTAAGAATGTCATATAAGATAACTAAATGTGATTGAAAATTGTATTTTTATTCATTTCAGGATCAAAGGAAAACATTATTCGAAAATAATAATATATGAAATGAAAAAGACAGGTTCATACTTATTATATATTCTGTATAAGACTCTTCAGCGATGAGGTTTGCCACCCATCCTGAATGTCTTATTTTTTTGTTGGCACGGAGGAGGCAGTCCGCATGCATTCATTTTTAATTGGCACAGAGATAACAATTTGTATTTTTATAACATGGAGTAGGCCTGCTGGCTACCCTACTTGTGGAAGAAGCCGTAATGGTATAAATAGAAAATTCATCTTTAACAATATCTTTTACCAATCCACTCAAGAATAAATTAAAGAGTACTCTTAACCAAGCCTTAAGTCGATTCATAATCATCAAAACTCTATGTCATGCACTCTTAAATGAAGTTCACATATGTATGTGTATCATATACCTACAACATACCTACCTAGTTAATACCTATTCAAATAGGTTGACTATCGGTGAGTTGAATGATTGGAATGATTAATCTACACTTCTAGTAAGTAAAATCCAGTTCCCGATATCCAATTGTGTCAAAAAAATCATAACATAAAGCTCACACACTTATTGTTAACTGTGTAGCACATTATCTCTTCTACATATCTGATAGGACTGTGGAAGAACATAAATCACTCAGGTTTACTACTGACACAGATGCTACTGTTGACAGATTTGTGGTATCACGTTTGATTAAGGGCCGAAATTATAAACGAGGAACCCAATATTCGTAAGTTTGTCGACACGTTACGAACGGATGGCGATCTGTTCGTACATTCTACTAGATACTGTATTATAAAACTATTTTGACAATTCGTTAAAAAGAAATATTTTTGCCTACTGTACCCATTGTTTTCAACCGGTGGTCAAATAAGATCTTGCCTGTCCCTTTTATCTACCTGCTCCCCATTTATAAAAATTTCACCCAACAATCTCATAATTTACACAAAACAAATGAGTAAATGACTGCAATGCTATGAGAATATATCCTAACAAAACACTGCGTAGATTCATCTATTGTTATTTCTTTCTCTCTTCAGGCAAATAGTGAGACAGCAATGCTAATCGTCAAAACTAACCCCTGGTCGGTCGGCCAGTTAAAGCCGATGGTAACATTTTACTGAAATAATATCAACGGATGTTCATAATGCTAAAAAACGAGTAGTTGTATCAAATTTTGGACCATATTAAAATAATTTGAGCTAACGGACTTTTATAATATTGGCCCTAACTATGTTAATCGTTCCTTCTGCGTGGCCAGAGCGTTTTTGCAAAACCAAATTCTACATTATATGAAGATCATGGAGAGTGCCAAGGTACTGAAGACTTTATCTGATGACGTATTATTAATTTATCGACTTAAAAATTGTAAAAATCTAATATTCTGAAAAACATGTTAAAAAATCTCAAGTGGAATATATTATTTTTTCTCAAGCAATAATTTCTTTGTAAAAATTATTTTCGTTTTACAAAAATCTTCAATAAAAATAATATTACTCCTCACTTTCTCACCTCTTGGATTTCAGCCAAAGTGTGAAGATCTGACTCTTGTATGAAATTCTAATACAACTTTAACAATAAAATCACGAATTCACGGCGTATTAAAAACTTCCGAAGAGTCATAAAGGTTAACAAACAACTCTCGTAGAAATGATCCGTACAAGTTATAAATGTCTGAAATTAGTTTTTCAACCCTACGCTGCTTAGTATCTTATAATAGAGTTTCTTATTCAAATCTGATACTTATATTTGTTTCCTCTACAGTCTTTCAGTTCAGTCAGTCAATCTGATTTTTTTTTATTCATTTCTTCTTCTTCTTGTGCCGTATCAGGTTCCCTCGACGTTGGCAATCACTCTGGCGAAGGCTTCTCTAAAATGCGATCCGGAACCAAATACGTCTCATTCCGATCCGGTCTCATATATTGCGCAACCAAAACAACCGTGCCAATAAAAAAAATACATTCAGAATGGATGAAATACCTCATCACTAAATATAAGATATAGTTTGTCTTAAACTGGAGGTTTTACGAACACCTGTTTTTTACAGGTCACTCGAAAACTTATTGAAAAAATTAAGCAATCTTTTCTTTACCGGGGGCTTCACAGGATATTTTAATTTAAAAGATTGAAAAAAAAAACTTCAACCTCACACGGAAATAAATGAGAAAGTTTTCTTACTAAAAGAACTCAATTTTATAAACTCATTCATTCTTAAGGGCAAATGCACACGTCATTGAAATTACGAATGTCTTGAAATTTGTGAATGTCTGAAGTGCAACATAAGTTTCCTTTGTTTTTATCTCAATATTGCAGCTTGACTTTAACCTCGAACCATGTCTATACAATGCAACATTGTGTAAAATCTAATCGGAAGAAGTGAGAAAGGTGTCCCAACGCTTACGAATTGGCTCTAGGCTGGCTTAAGTGATAATTTTCGGTGTCCGTGGACAACGTTCACCAATTCTACCATTCTCACTGTCACGATGTAAGGTCCACCAATCGAGAGACGTTTTATACAAACTTTGAAAGCAACCATCTTTTTGGGATCTCATTTTTCAGATCTCAGATCTCTCAGAAGATATAAGTGGTATAGATACTATACACCTGAGCTTACTATAATTAATGTATATCTATACTCGTATATATATTTCGTTGCCGTGGAGGTGAAGTGATCCAAGCCACACTTTTTTGAAAAATGAGTTAAGTATGCAGTTATGTTCAGAAAACCACGGAGAACATAGTGGTGAAGAGAAATAAGTGATTTGATATTCCCAAAGAACATTTTTGGAAGATGATGAAGAAATGTTAAGTGTTTTTACATCATTTCAAGTGTGTGTTTGAGCATTTCACTAACGCATATAGGAATAAATAGTTCAATTAAATTATAGAAGTTAAAAGATCCAAGCCGCATAGCGCGTAACTTTCCAACAACTTTCCTACAGGTGGATCTTTCTCAGCTACAGTGGTGAAATAACCCAAGTGATAAATTCGTGTTTACTTCTAAAATATAAAAATTCTTTAATATTTTGTTATTTATATTAGTGGAATATATGATCAGGAATATTGTGTAGAAATTTTAGCGAAATTTATGCAAAAAGAACTTAGTTAGAGTCAGATTATGTAGTATTGGCGGATGCGACAGCATAACTTCATCACCCTTTTTCTCGAAATGTCTGTCTTGTGGGCTACATCACTTCACATCCAAGGCAACGAATTTGTTGAATAATTCCTAATGTTCGTAGTTATGTTTGCTTATTTTTGTTTTTTATAGATAAATTTTATTCTTTGTTATTAAAGACTGTATAATTTTTTGGTTCATGTTGATTGTAAAAAAGCGTAAGTCATCTATTTCATGAATAAATAAATAAGATAATTCGTTAAGTTTTTCACTTCAAATATTCGAAATGAAAGAATAATACTCAACAGACACCTCATCCGCACAACGAAAAAATTGTCCAAACTCCCTTTAGGAGGAAACATAAAATGTGTTCCGATTCTTACGAATCGGCATAGGCTGGTTTAAGTGCACTTTACCCATGGTGCATTCACCAAAGAACCTATTCCTGCTTCAAACCACTGTGTTCGACATGTTCTGTTAAGCACACATTATAATCCAATTAATTGCGAAAATTATATTTGACATTTTGTAATATTTTTTTAAAAACCACTACAACATTACAGCCAAATCAATAAATCGTCGTTGCATATTCAAAAAGAGACATGTGCGCAATTTTTTATTTAGGCATACTCTTTTAAAACTGTTTATAAAGACATTAAAATTGTAGTTTGGACTTTTCATTGGCTTCTAATATTTGATACTAAGAATCACTTTATAAAATGCTTTTGATGTCATTATAAGCAATTTATTCTAGAAATGTTAAAACATTAATGTATTCACATATCCCTTTTTGAATATGCAACGACGAAACTACGTAAACCAACTTATAAGATCGATCGACTGTTCAGTTGTTCGTTTGCGTTCGTTCTTAGTTAAAAGTATTTGAACGACGACATTTCCAACGGCAAAGTATTATTACTTAGTATTCTTAGTTAGTAGTGATGGTAATAGCGATTTTCTAAGTTCTGGAACTAGATTTCTCAAATTGGCAGCATTAAGTGTTATTAGTATGCAAATTGCGAAGATATCTTAAAGCTACATTTATATCAAATCAAGCTTTCTAATATTATTATTACTTATGTAGGTACATATATGTAGAAACTTAAGCATATAAAATAGAACTCAATCTGTTGAATATTCTCTTTATGTCCATATTCTGTACACTATGTTGAATAGGAAACTTGTAGCTACTAGATACTATTTGTTCATCTTTTTTCATTTGTTTCCTTAAAGTTTTCACCCATTATCTATCATTCGTTTTACATACAAAACAACATAACAAAACATGTATAGACAATTCACACAGATTGAGTAAGTCCCAAACTATGAGTCTTATATGTTGGGTACTAACCCATACATACATAAATACATCTTCTTTCCCTTGTCCTAGTTGGGTCGGGGGCCCATTGCGCCTAGGTACCTCCTCCAGAGATCCCTGTCAACCGCTGTTTCCAGGACCTCTGGCTACTCCAAACCAAGTCTTTCAACACACAAGTTTGACACCTGCCCTTGCCAGCTTCTTCTAGGGCGGCCAACCGGTCTTCTTCCCTCTCCCACAGCCTCCAAAGATCTAAGTGGTAGTCTGTCTTCTGGCATGCGGAGAACGTGACCCAGCCATCGCAACTGCGACCTCTCTATATGCAGGAGTACCGGTTCCACCTTGAGAGCCTCACGAACATACATACGTATTCCTTATACGGTCTCTCAATGACACACCAGCCACTCCCCTGAGGAACCGCATTTCCGCTAACCCAACGATACATAATTATATTACATACAATGCACTAAACATATATTATACATGTAACGCCTACGCCCAGAACAATTTGAAAAAGGTCATTCTTCATTTTGTCCTGGCCAGGAATTGAATCCGAGACCTCTTGATTTAAAGGCAATAGCATTACTTCCGTGCCACTCCGATCATTTTTTTGTAAAGCGCTTTAACCATTATATTGTTAATTTTTTGAACACGTACATTTTCTTTCTTAAAATAAATTTAAGTATGAAATACAGACGAAAATTTTCCAAACATCCTCACAGTAAACAAAACATTTGAGTCGGTCAGCAGCAAGAGAACCTGGATTATCTCAATTGAAAATCCAGAAATATGTTTTCAGGCTATCAACTAACTCAAATCTTACATTGTTATTATGTTCAGTTCCTCGATATAGATGTGAACAACAAAGGGCTGAAGTTCTATTATTTAAACAGGGTTTTAATAATGTTCCCGACGCATCGACCTAGATTATTCTCTTTCACAACTTCATGCATTAGAGAGCTAGAAATCTTGTAGGAAAAAGAGTATTGATCCTAAAGCTACCCTTCTTATAAAAGACATCGTGATGAAATAGATAGTTATATACAAAGACCTTTCTGAAACACCAATCAGACATATCGATTGGAGAACCAAGCTTTTATAATATAAAGTTTTATTTTATTTTATTTTTATTTTTTATTTAAAATCATACACGGCGTGAGCCTTTTACATGTTAACAAAAAAAAAAGTATGACAGACAACAACAACAACGAAAAAAAACAATCATGCACAAGCACACAGGTACATTGCAAATTCATAAGTCAAGATCAAAATAATTATAGAATAATAAGAATTAATAAAAAAAAAGGTCTATATAATGAGTCAATTATGGTGTGTCAAAATAAGTCAGTAAATATATAAAACATTGGCAAAAGCACGTAAAAGAGATAAAATTTAAACAGGGTAAGACACAATTCGAAAAGTAAGTTTATCTATAATATTCACATCAGCAATAATAAAGATATAAAATGTTATTTGATAAAATAATCTAAATAAATAAATCTCAAGATAGTCAGACACAAATCAATATTAACAATAGAACAAATCTTTACAAACAGAAATCCAATTGATATCATTCTTCCAACGAACCAATGATTGCCCAATGTCAGTTTACATATTTTGTAAATTTTGTTTTAAAAAATCTAACACTTATGAATTGGCTTTAGGCTGGCTCAAGTGATCATTTTCAGTGTCCTTGTACAATGTGTTCGAATTTTGACACACTAGATAAGTTTCACCAGTCGAGAAAAGTTTAGTATGAACCATTTTTATGAGATCTCTTATATCAAATATCGAATATATTAAAATCTTCCATTTAAATAACGCCAGATTTTTTTTAATACCTTTTCAACTACTAGGTCGACCAGTCAATAATAAATGTTTAGAATATTAACTTTTTTTCAACTAGATATGAACCCAAAGCTCAGATGACAAAACCAATCAGACATTTCTATTTCTGAAATATTATTTGTGAACAAAATATAGCAGGAATATCTATAAAAACATATTATGTTGATATAACCCATTTTGATTTCTTTTGTATATACATGTATGTATGTAGTTTGTGTTTTTACTTATATCCGCACATTTTAATTAACTTTTACATCAGCATATTAGAACAAATGACAATTTCATCCCCTACGACAGATGGCGTGGAAACAATTTTGGAAAATGCTCAATTCAGCAAAGTTACATAATGAACCACAGAAAACAAGAGTGTGGATTTCTGTTTTATTTTCCTTTTAACTTAAGGTCAAATTGGGAAAGTTTCAAGGGTCAATAATATGAAAATTCAAATTAAGCTTAGATTGCGTTGACTGCAAATTACAGATAATCTAATAAAGGTCCAGGGATTGTTTTCTTTGCATTGAAAAACTTTCAACTATTTTTCTGTGTTCTGAAAAAAGCAGAAAGCTGTTATAGAAAATCATGAATAAGTCTTGTTATATCTTCAATTCGGCGATGAAGTATGCCACATATCTCCAAAATCTACAATTGTTACGGATAAGACCAATTACTGAATGAGGAGTGAGTAATGAGGGTATTAGAAGAATGAGTGGATGCAAGAGGAGGGTTGTGGATAGAATGCGTGTAAATAAATCGAGATGGTTTGGTCATGTGGAACGAATGGAAGGGAAAAGAATGACAAAGAGGATATAATTGCCTGTAAGGAGGGATGTTAGGAAGTGCGGGCATCCAAGAACTTCATGACTTGACCATGTAGATCAAATTCTCATGGACGACCGTGTATTGAGGCAGAGAAATCGACATGCTTTCATGACAAATTGTATGAATTTAGAAGAAACGAAAGATCCATATGGCGTTCCGTTCTCTCTGCCTACCCCACTTGGGATACGGCGTGAGGGATTAGAAAAGATAGGATAGAATAGGCAAATTGCTTTCTTACATAGAATTGATCTCCAGACTGTTCTGCTTGTAGGATGTGCTGCGATATTTTAATTATTTTTTATTACAAAACGAGCTTTCGTCCAACTTAGTTGCACAACTCTCTCAACCAGTTCCATTACGTTATGTAATTACGCGAATTTATTTAACATTATTTTTAATATTTAATGAAAAGTTTCGCCACAGTTTTCGTAGGCAATTTATATCATTTCCCTAACGAGTTTTTAATGTACACGAATCAACGCTGGAATGTGAAAAAGATTTTTAAAAATACTTTCGCACTGTTTTTTCTGCTCAAACACTTCCAAATACAAGCACTTTTATTTTTCTTTTATAGTAATTATTACAATGCATTACTTAATTTCCATCTAGTTTTCTCCTCGTTTAAAAATATTTATTGAAAGAGTTCCAACACTTAGTCTTATTGTCCCTTTAATTATTCCTATTATTTTAATTTCCTCTTTGGTTTTTGATCAGTTTTTGTAACTCATTTTGAATGTTTTTTATCGTCGATTCCTTTTACTTAGCACACAGCCGTCTTTGAGAATTAGATCACACCCCTTCTTTCAGACGAGTATATCCTGTTTGTCATCGTTTCCTTATTTACATGTTTTTTTTTACATGTATAGACAATTCACACAGACTGAGCTAGTCCCAAACTAAGATATGAATCTTGTATTATGGGTACTAACACGACGATACACATATACAATGCACTGAACACATACCTATATATGTATCACCCAGACCCAGGACAATTTGAAAGAGGTCATTCTTCATTTTGCCCTGGCCGGGAATCGAACCCGAGACTTCGTGACTCAAAGGCAAGTGTGATAGCCTCCGCGCAACACCGGCCGTCTACTATTAACATTTATTCATAGATTCTAAGTCATAAGTTAAATTGTGCTAACTCCTTTGTTTTAACAAATTTAACATTTAATCAAATTATTTCATTGTTTCAGAAACGTCAAACCTGAATCAAAATGGGACGTTTATCGAGTCGACCAGAGAAACCAAGCACCATATCACTTCTGCCTTTTGATAATGTGGCACCTCAGATAGTGATCTTGTCAGATGATCGGCCTGACCGCCTCATGACACAAACAACCGTTAGAAGTGACCAGGAGATGACCAAATCTCCAATTTTCCTGTAACAGACCTGTAACACCAACAACATAAGCAGTTAGCTGTAACAGCATATAAGTCATTTTTGTTTTAACAAAAGAGCTTCGGTGACAAATATTGTATCAGTAAGTAAAATTATTTTATTATTTTTACTTAACATTGTCGTAATTCATTAAAATTTTATTTTTATTAATTTTAAAATTTATTAATTACAAAAACACTGTTTCATTTACACTATAAATTTTAATTGCCTCGAACGTTTTCGTCGACATTTTAATAGACGTTCGAGGCAATAAAATTTATAGTGAAAATAAGCAATTATGTTTTTTTAATTATTTAATTTTTAAAATTAATAATGTATATTCACAGTGTAAACACCAAAACATTACAATTTATTTGAAAGTCCATATTGGAAGTAATTATATGTTTTATATAAAAATTATCTTTCCCGGAACAGATAAAAAAAATAAAAGTTACTCTATAGTATAGAGTCTATACTATACCATCATGACATTTTCCACAAATGGGGAAGACAGCGGACCAGCTGCATCTAATAAACATGCAAGCTGTCCTCTTCGTGCCAACATAAAATCAAGACACTCAGGATGGGTGACAAACTTCATCGCTGAATTTAAGATGTAAAAAAAGTTACTCTATAGTATAGAGTAACTTTTTTTACATTTTTTCAAATTTCCCGAAATGCACACACATTAAAATTTCTACCCCCCCCCCGTCACCGAATTTTCAAAATGGTATAGTACTACTGTATAGGAATTTGAAATATTTCAAAAACACCTTGGTTTTCTTAAAGAATATTTTCTCGCAGTACCTGTGTTTGAATTTTCAAAATGGTATAGGAATTTGAAATATTTCAAAAACTCCTCAGTTTTGTTAAAGAATATTTACTCGAATTATTAAGTATCCGGTACTTTTACCGAAAATCCGATTATTACTGGTATTGAAATTTTTTTTTTATAATGTATAATTCGCTGGCGGGCCGCAGATATACCGGCCGCGGTTTGTGCATCGCTGCTCTATACTATACCATCATGACATTTTCCACAAATGGGGTAGCCAGCGGACCAGCTTCATCTAATAAACATGCAAACTGTCCTCTCCGTGACATTAATAAAATAAGGCATTCAGGATGAATGGCAAATATCATCGCTGAATTGAAGATGTAAAATATCTTTATCTTTTCAAACACCTGTATTTTACAAGATACTCAAAAACTTGCGGAAAAGAGTGAGAGACCAATTATTTGCCAAATGCTCCACGGAATTATAATTTTAACAAAAAATCCAATGATCTATATATATATTTACAATTTTGAGTATCATTTTCAAGACGATAACAGAAAAGTGACAAATATCATAAAATGAAATAAATCGTTAACTAAAACTCGTTAAGTATGGTCATTAAAATGAGACTTTAATCATCATCGCAGGTAGGTAACTCAAATATAAAATCTTAATGGATAACAGACAGCCGGAGAGGGAGATAGAGCCTTAATCGGTTTATAAAAATAATAAAACCATTTTATAAACTCATAAACATAATACGTACCAACAATTTTATTTTTTAATCAATGTTTTACTGTTCATTTCAACCTGTTGAGAACCAGCACTTTCACAAACGTCGTTTTCGAAATCAGTCTCATAAAAGTTTGGACGTTAAAATACGTCATGAATTTCCTACCTTCTTGTCATTGTCTTCTTCAAATTCAACATTTGTACCTCTTATTTTTTTTAAATTTAAAGTTAACCTTTGCCATTACATAGACACGTTTTTTAATTAATGCACTATTATACTAGTATTGTTTCGTTTGTCAATGGCAAAGGTTTGCTGAAATCGATTGCGATCAATATATAATCAAGTAACAAAAGTGCATTGCAGAATACTCGTTTAATAACATTCAAAATGTCTCGAAGTTAAAGATTTACTTTGTTCCTTTTTTTGACGAGAACTTAAGTACAACTTTGTTTTTGTTTGTATTGACGAAAATGTATGAATAAATACAATTCCCGTGTTTGATTCCCTGCTAGTGCAAAATCATACATTGAAGTATGATCTCTTTCAAATTATCCTGTATTATCACGTAAGAACCCATAATGCAAGATGATTTATATCTTAGTTTGGGACTTGCTTAATATTTTTTGATTGTCTTTGCATGTTTTGTTATATTATGTAAAGTCAATAACTGATATATTTTCATGGCATTTAAAAATATTAGAAGCGATATGTTGTTAAGTATTTTTTCAAAATTAAAGAATTGACTGTCTATACGACGGTATTGAACACTCAATTTATTTTTTATTAAAAGAATCGAAAATCAAGGAACTCACTCTTGAAAAGGTTAAGATCTGTGGCACAATTCCAAAACAGATTCATTATAATTGAAGGGCCCCTTTCATAGATCAGATTATAATAATGAATGATGGAACAATAAATTTTGATTGATTCATCAAATTGATGCTTTTTATTGCAAAACGTTTAAAGCTCTTTTATTGTAAGTGCCTATTTGGAATATATACAAAAGTTCTTACATAAATATTTTAAACTGTATGTTAATCTATTTGTATGTATTGTATATACATTGATGGTTAACAGGCAATACCTTGCAACCCCAAAAAAAAAACAAAAAATGTGATAAATATGCAGAAATGTGAATGATCGATTGGTCAATGTACCTACAAAACCTCTTAAGCCTCAGATCATCACAAAATGGTTACATAGTAAAAAATATTTATTATTTATGGAAAAAACTGCTAAATATTCTTTAATATTATATTTTTTGTCGTTTGAAAATGCCCACCATGATAATCGAATTTCGATTATCATGGTGGGGAAGGGAATTGGAAGATTAGAAGAGATTGCATCTTTGTGATAAACTCACTTTTTGTATTTTATAAGAATGTGCTTCATTTCAAAACTGTTTATAATCAATGTAAGTAATGAATAAAATGTTAATAAAAAAATTGTTTAAAAGATTGATAGTGAAACTAAAAACAAATCTTTGAACTAAAAATTATATAACAACACTATATTTATTTTTACTTTTTTCTAATTTTAAATAATTAAAGACTGAATTAAACTTTGAACTAATAATTATAAAACAACACTTAATTTATTTTTACTTTTTTCTAATTTACATAAACTTGAGGGCTCTCTGTTCTTCATTATTTTTTTAACAGGTATGTAGAGGCATCTAAAACTAAGAAAAAAAATATCTTTGGTACAACATTCAATCTATCTATAAAAATGATTTTGTGTTTAAAAACCGAACATATTTTTATTTAGAAATATTTTATACAAAAGGGCTTTTACTCGCATCGTAATGTATTTTATTAATAAAAACTCCCTGAGTAGAGCAGGGTAATAAACTAGTGAATAATATTATTGTATGCAATAACATAGGTTTGAAGATTTTATTATGTATCGAACGCTTTACTGTAGAGATATATTTTTTTATGAACATAAAATTTACTCTTCAACAAAATTGCAATACTTGACATCGATTTTATACACACTTTTTGTTATCTTAATCATCATCATCAGCCCATCGCTCCCCTTTCGAGGTAGGATCTTTCAGATGACAATTTTTTAAACGATACTATGTAATTTTAAAAATGGACACGGACATTGATCATAGGTATTGTAAAGCGCCCTTGAAGTGATATTATCACAATACGGCGCTATGTAAATTGTCATATTATTGTTCATCGATGTTATTTTTACAATAACCATTGTATGAGGTCATGTATGTAAATTCAACACATGAAACTACCATATAAGGCTTAGAAAAGACAACGTCACCTTATTCGATAATGTCCCGGGCGCCTTAGGCAAGTCGCCCGGTAGCTTAATTGCTCAAAGCACTTCTCGCGACAAGGTTAGGGATGCGGGTTCAAGTCCCATCCGGGGTACTGCCGAATAAGGTAAGGTTGTCTTTTCTAAGCCTTATATGGTAGTTTTATGTGTTAAATTTAATTTAAATTTTTGTGAGAAGACATTTTGTGCTTGAGTTTTAGAATAACATCCTCCCCTCATACCAGCATTTCATTGCCGTTTGGGGATTACGAAGTGTTTATTGTTAACTATAATAAAATATCAATATAAATGTATCGAAAAATAAGTTGTGTATTAAATAAAATAAATAAAATAAATAAAATAAATAAAATAAATAAAATAAATAAAATAAATAAAATAAATAAAATAAATAAAATAAATAAAATAAATAAAATAAATAAAATAAATAAAATAAATAAAATAAATAAAATAAATAAAATAAATAAAATAAATAAAATAAATAAAATAAATAAAATAAATAAAATAAATAAAACAAATAAAACAAATAAAATAAATAAAATAAATAAAATAAATAAAATAAATAAAATAAATAAAATAAATAAAATAAATAAAATAAATAAAATAAATTTTCTTGTCATATTATAATAAAATTATTACAATGACACTTTAAAATAAAATAATCTTAATGGTATTTTTTTGTAAGACTATATCTAACAACAAACCAGTAACACTTTGATGTGCATTGCTTGGTAGTGTGACGGAAAAGATTATTGTAAATAAATAGGAATTAAGAACAGATAATCATTATAATTATAAAAATGATTCTAGTAATTTTGCCTATGTAACTGAGGTGAGGGAAGTTATGTCGTATGTTTTTTATAATATGTATGTGTCTGCACTGTAATTGCTAAGAAAAAAAGCGATAATTTAACTTATGTATGTCTTTGTATATCAATCGCTGCATAGCTATAAGTAGGTATGTAATGGCAGAAGATTAGGTAAAATTTTAGATGTTTTAGGATTAATATCTACCTACTCTGAATTCAAAAATGCTAGTAAGCGAACAATAATAACAAAATATGACATGGCTAGACAGGTCCTTTTTTTATAATTAGCATGAATGAAAAATGCGAAGATGCATCGTATTCACGACATTTATTGGTTTATGGGAGTAATAGTATCAACCCTTGCTTAGGGAAGTCTATATTGGCGACATGGAATGTCTAGGGAAACATTGCAATTATTATAATAATAAAAGCATTGAAATCATCCACTCAGCGGCAAAGTTGAAATAGAATAATGTACCTACAATGAGGTAGACGAAAAACAAAGGAACTACCCAGTCGGCGACACTAGGTTATAATGGCCGGTAAAATTTATCAGATCTAAAGAAAAAAAAATATTTCAAATTTGGCAGTTCAATTTATTTTATTGGATCTTTAGAAAATAATTTGTATTTTAAGCAAATAATAGAAAAATATTATTATGCAGAGCCAATTTTATTACATATCTCATTGTATAAGGGCTGGTCTAGCCAGGTGGTTTTATGAATCTGTCTGGAGACAGGGTAGTAATTATTTCAAAGCATTTAACCACTCATAAAGAAATCAAAACAAAATATAGACTTTAGGTAGATATCTATTGTAATAATTATTGCATTGTAATCTTGAGTCTAGCGAATGAATAGGTAGGTACAAATCAGTACGCAGGTACCAACCACCATGAATATGTATGTATCTCGTAATAATTGTTAGATGTAATTACTTGTATGAGAAATAATAACCAAATAGATCAGAGTAATTGGATGTATAAAAGTATGTGTATAATAATTAGACTACTACTGAATTAGAATCACTGATCTATAGTTTAATTAAGCTTGGAAATGTATAATAAAATCGAATAATTAGGACCTATTGAATTATTGTCGAAATATTTATTATAGAGTGCTGTAAATAGACTAATATCCTGTAAAATATTTGAACGACTGATGCCAGATATTCAGAATTATAATAATTAAATGATAACATTGATATCACGTTAAAATAAGATAGAATCATTTGTAAAAGGTATAGAGAGTTGATATTGTTGTATCAATATATGCAAATTAAATAGATAGTAATGTGACATCTATCAGGCGAGTAGAATGTATGTATATATCGATGTAAGCTAGTGGGTTTTTGTAATATGTACATTGTTATTGGGTCAGTTGGAATCTTATTGCAAATTTGATTTTAAAGAAAATAATAGCGTTATGTAAGTCTTGAGTGAGATGACATCAGTAGGCTGATTTGAACCTAATTGGGGGGTGTTATTAGAATTAAAGGGGGAGTGAATAAGACTTATCGGCCAGTCGAGACAGCAACAAGTCCAGAAGGAGATGCAGGATATTCCAAGATGGAGCCCCGCCCGCGGAACCCAACTAGGCCACCAGTGTCCACTGAGCAAATATAAGCGCATAGAAAACGCCTCGGAGTGTCATTCTGTATCCAGTAGTCATTCCGTATCCGGTAGTCAGTCAGAGTAATTCGCTTTTCGACATTGTCAGTCATCAGACGATTGAAATAAAAATCGTGAAGACTTCAGACTAGAGTCCGCGAAAAGAAAGAAAAACTCCGGTATTATATCACCTCGCGATTTAATTTAAAATCTGTAATCGCGTATAACATCCAACTGCCTGGGCAAAGTTTAGTAACTGATCGAAAGAAACAATAATAGTGATCTCTGATTTGAATGATAATTTGAATGTCTCATTAACACCAGTGGTAATTTAAAATTTAACACTACAACGCCGGAATAGTAATCATTAAATCATATTTCACCTCAGTGTGTAAATTCCTGGTTAGACAATCGACCAGTACGAGTACCATTAAAACGCGAAGAGATCCGCGAACTTATGTAGAGCAATTACAAAATAGTATGATACTATAAATTGCTGATAGCGAAGATAAACAGAGGTACTGCTATGACGTAGATATCATCCGGTTGGCGCAATCCAGATGTGATCCCAAGAGGGCCAGCGCACTAAGAGGGAAGGAAGCGTGAGTATCAGTAGGAGGAGCGAAGGTGGCACCCGCCGCATACCCGCAAATCACAGCCAGACGTATATATCCGGAGAGCAGGAGGGACAGGCGAAGATCTTCGAACTCCTAGACAGGCCAGATAATTTAATTTTTATTTTAATTGCCGTTTTCTTTCGTTATTTGATATTTTAAGAGATTGTAAATGACAAACTGCTCTCACCTCACTCAAGGCTAAAGTATTGTTAGGTATTTTATCCGGGGATAATTTTTATTATTATTATTTGTTGTGTGAACATGTCATATTGTTAACTTGTTGTTTAACATACCTATACATTTTCTCCTTAACTTTTGCTATAATATTTACTCAATATTTTATATTATAACATAACATAGCATATCAAAACAAAGCAAAGTATAACATAACATGTATTTTTTTCCACCATTGATGGTTATAGGTATATAATGATTATAAATGAATGGAAGAGGTTTCATTTGATTATTCTGTTTTGTTAAATTTATTTCAATAAATATTATACTAGAAATGTAGTACAGATTTTTAATAATATTGTGATAATTCGTGAATGGAAATAAATAAGATTAATTTGTCAAGCATTGTTGTTATTCCACCATCTACCCACTTTTAGAGGAACAATTGTCTGTAACGTGGCCCTAGAGCTAGCCGTAGGCGTGGTTGAGTGTACCACCACCAACTGAAGGGAGGGCGGCACGTTAACTTTATTAAAACATAGTGCAAAACAAAGATATAGTAGATAAGTAATTGAAAGAAAAAATCGGTCATGCAGCCAATCAAATTAGCATCTAGTTTTAAACTGACGCTAACGTCAAGACGATACATTGCTAATGCTTGAATGTCATCAATGTTGGAACACAAAAATTCAGATAAAATGTACCGCGTTGCAAGTCTAGTATGTCTATGGTGCGAAACTCGTGTTACAATCATATCGTGTACGGTGTAATTCTCACATTGAGAATGCCAATAAAATTGAAAATAATGAATTGCTTTAATTAAAAAGAAAATAAATAGTCTCTAGTTTTTCGGTTTTTAATCAAAATGATTGTATCATCATTGATTTGATTGACAATATGTAAGTAGGATATTAATTAATATTTTTATTTATTGAAGTTTATATTTGATAAATAAATGTTTTTTGATTGAAAATATGGCGTACGGATAATATATATTCAATTAGTCAAAACAATACATAAATGTATGGATCAATCATACAGAATACGATATTCAATAAATTAATAATTATTTTACTAACGGTGGCTGGAACGAGAACGTATCTACCCTTTTTTTGGAATATGATTTAATGAAACACAATTATGCCAAAAACGATGAAAAAACAACGGAAAAAATGAAAAAAACAAACACACACACATCTCCAGACATTCATTCCCATCAACAAACCACTTCCATAAGCACACTTTTTTACACAATTTCAGATAAGGACATTTCCAATAGGTGAGAATTTACAAAGAAAATTCATTTAAAAAATGTAACTCCAGAGATATTAGCAGCCATCAAATTTCTGACTACATTATAAGCCTTAGGTGCCAAGAATAAATATGACCTTTGTCCAAAACGTGTCTTTATTTTGAGATGTCTAACAAAACTACCTCCATATCTTTCACAGATCAACTATCATGCTGTCATTATAAAATAAAGCAATATTATTTGTTAAAAATTGATTTTTTTAATTCAAATTTGAATTGTGTTTGGTTATTATATTTAAATACACGTATTGGCTTATGGGCTCTTGTTCTATATGCAGCTTCAATTGCGTATTGATATTATTACTTGTAATCAATCATGGAAATTAAAAACAATAATATTGTAACGACTAAATCATTGCAAAGCGAATAATCAAATAAGCCATGAAATAATTTTATTGATTCTATATTTATAATTATTTATTAACCATTTTATAAGGTTATATAATGTAAATTTAATACATGAAACTACCATTTATAAGGTTTAGAGTTTAGAAAAAACAATGTAACCTTATTTGGCATTAGAACATACAAGCTGTCCTTTTCTGTGCCAACAAAAAATATAGACATTTAGAATGGTGGGCGAAACTCATCGCTCATTTAAGACATAAAATGTCGTTATGTTTTTGAACATCTGCATTTTACAGGACACTCGAAAACTTTCGTAAAAGAGTGTCAGAGTGATTCTTTGCCGAGTGATCTGCGGCACCATTTCTGTGTGATATCGTATAAATCAATACCTATGGTGAATTCATAGTCAGTTTATTTTATATATATTGATTGATTTTTGTAAAAAAATGCTTAAACCTTAAAAGGTTATAAGCCGTTAATGATAGAAATAAATAAATAAATAATTCTGATAAGCAATACATAATTGGTGGAAGTTCATATTAAATTTGTTGAAAGAAAACAGTCTTCCGTAGTAGGTATATTACCAGAAGCGAGCTTAGATAAACTCTCGTATTCAAGGTAACGCAAAGTTTTTTTGATTGTTTATTTATTTATTTATTTATTTATTATTACAATATACGGCGTGAGCCTTTTACATGTATAAAATAAAATTGTAGAAATTGCATGACAGACAGTACATTAGACAACAAAGAATAATCATGAAAAAAGGACAAAACACAATAAAAAAACAGTATGCTAAATATAATACGTATAAACCATTCAATAAAACTTTTTAAAAATTAATTGATAAAAGACAGAACTAGCATTAAATCATCAAAATTGGGAAATTCAACATAAGATTATTAAAATATATAAATATAAAATGTTTAACATCACAAACAAATAATCAATACAGACAGAGATCAATAAACAATGAAATTAAGACATATTAACAAGATGAAATTAATAAAAAATAGGAATAATGTAATAAAACATAGTTAGCAGGTAGTCAATGTAAATAGGTTAAAGTTAGGTAAACAGATAATTAATTAATATAAAAGGTATAATAAATTTTGTATAAGCAATTCAATAATTTACATTAATAAATTAGGGAAAATCGTTCAAAAGAAATTAATAAATAATATATAACATATAGAGTAAAAAATATAATTTTCAATAAATTATACAGATACAAAAACAATAATGTATTTTTCAATAAACAATATAGGTATACAAAGAACGAACCAACCGCTTGGACGCAGAACTCAACTGCCCAATGTCAACTACACAGTTTTAAGTAATTTACTACGTCAGTTTTGAATTTTTGAAAATTGTCAGCAAAAATATCCGCTTTATCCCCTACCAGATTGGCCAGCCTGTGAATCCTAATGAGTGGAGAATAATATACATAGTTATTACGAGTATTCGCCTCATGAAACATCACAGTATGTCTAGTCAACCTAGCAGGAACACTGAATTGGATACATTCCATGATTTCTGGGGAATCAATAGCGTTGTTAAGTAATTTATGGAAAAAACAGAGGTCAAACATTTTTCTTCTGTTTTGTAGACTGAGGAGGCCAAGTTCATTCATCAGATCAGTGTAGTCTATATTTTCAATTGGGATGCCCTTTTTGTAATTGATCAGTCTCAAGAACTTCCTCTGCACTCTCTCTATACTTTTAATATGGATAGCGTAATTTGGAGACCAAATAACGGTGTTATATTCTAATAATGGTCTCACAAGGGATGCAAAGAGAAGACCATAAGACCTAATTTGCTGTAAGTCATTCACCAATCTAAAAACGAAACCCAGGCATCTCATAGCTCTGCTGACAACTTCCTCTATATGTAAGTTGTAAGTTAGATCGTCAGAGAAGGTGACACCTAGATCTTTCAGATTTGAAGCACATTGAAGAATAATATTGTCGATTGAATAGTCATAAACAATTTGTGATTTAGTTCTGTGGAAACGTATGACTTGACATTTGGTCGCGTTAAGACTCAGTTTATTTTGTTTACACCAATTGTTTAGTAAATTTAAATTATTTTGGAGTATGATGCAGTCATTTTCGTTTTTTACAGATTTATATAGCTTCAAATCATCAGCAAATAGCAACACCTCTATGTCTCTGAAGATCTCAACTATGTCATTAACAAATAAGTTAAACAAGATTGGCCCCAAGTGCGACCCCTGCGGGACTCCACTATATGCATAAATAGTATCAGAAATGCAATTACCAACCTTCACTTTATGAGTACGATCTTTGAGGTAACTTTCCAGCCATTGGAAGAAAATTCCATCGACTCCATATCCACGTAACTTGCACAGTAGCCTGTCATGAGACACCTTGTCAAAAGCTTTAGAAAAGTCTGTGTATATGGAGTCGACTTGACCTCTCTTTGAAATAATATCCACTAAGTAATTTTGATAAATTAACAAATTCGTGAGAGTAGACTTATTTGGCATAAAACCATGTTGTTTACTTGTAATAATTGTATTTAAAGAGTTTTTTATTTTCTGGACAACTATCGACTCGAAAAGTTTGGGAATTGCTGACAATATGCATATAGGCCTATAATTGCTAACCTGTGTGTTATCGCCTTTTTTAAATATAGGACATATGTAGCCCTGTTTCCATTTCCATTGTGGTTTTATTGTAGGTTTTTTACTTCAAACATTCATCATTATTAATTTAGTAAACGTTTGGTTACATTCTTGAACAAAGAAATTTAATAAAATATTTAAAATTACACTCTACCCATCTGAAATAATATTTAGTTTATTAATAAAGCATGAGAAATTGTTGGAATGAGCAGGCATGCATTTGAATACGTTCATTATAATTAATTCGTAGGAATAGCATTTCATTAACGATGTACAATAATATTGTAAGTACTTGCTATAAATGCAATGCTCGTAGCATCGTAGACTCTTTCTTCTACGATATGGCGCCGGTTTATTCACGGCTATGTTTATTCACGTAGTCATGTACGAGATCTATATTATATATGTATCGTAATTTTTTACACAACAAGAATATTTAGTAACATCAATATAAGGTATAGTTTTTTTGATGTTCTGTAAATAGTGGGTCTTCGTAAACTGAGATAAGATTTGATAAATTTTAGATTTATCAATATTCTATTACGTAAATCTATTTGCGATAAGTTGACCGGTGTGGGGCAGAGTTAACTCTCTTTGCATTGAGCCACGAAGTCCTGAGTTCGATTCCCTGTCAGGATAAAATAAAAAATGGTCTTTTTCTAATTATCTTTCGTCTCTCACCTCGGACACCTCATCTCGGCCTTTTGTATTCACCAATTTCTATATAAATATATCTTAATCATGTTTTTTTTGTTTGTTTTACTATTTATGTTATCTTTGTAATAATTTGTTTCTTTCTTTTTATTATTTTTTTTTTACTTGTACATATGTCCCATTTTCAATAAACATTTTTTACCTCTTAAAAGGGACATTGAAGAAAGAGTTTAAAATATTCCCACGATGGCGGTTTTGGCCAGCCGGCTCTTCAGGCTTGCTGAATCCACCCATAAGGACAACTTTGGTTTGATTGTGCGAATAAATAAGAGATATCTGGGTGGAGGTGGGCCTCTATTCAATCATCCTTGGTTTGGGTAATAGCCAGAAAATTTACATAATCAAATAAACATACACTTCGTCGTTTCCGTTATAATGAAGTAAGACTTTCAGAACAACTGTCACGTTTCATCAATCAATTGAAGATCTATCTTATATGTCAAGTTTCACGAAAACCTGCACTGAGAAAAATACTAACGAAATTTCACAGCGAATCATTGGTACGTACTATCAGATTAGGACCAGAGATAGTACAAACGATTCATTAGTACGAATCTATAACATTAACTTTTCGCAAACAAATTGTTGGTAAATTTATCAATGATTTGTTTGCGAAAAGTTAATATTATAGATTCGTACTAATGAATCGTTTGTACTATCTCTGGTCCTAATCTGATAGTACGTACCAATGATTCGTTATGAGTATTTTTCTCGATGTGTTTTATATGAAAAATACAATTAAGTGTGAATCTTTTTCTTCGCCAACGGATCCATTTTGAAATAAATAAAGGTTTGAATTATAATACTTGCTTACATTTGTATTAAATTATGTAGTTTGAAAATGGTTGTATAAGATAATTCACATATCTCCGAACTAACTAAACGCTGCTAACAGTATGATTGGTGTTGCATACAGCAAAGAGCTTTGCGGTAGAGGAATTCGTTTTGATTGCAATGCACTCAACGCAGCGCCACACATCCGTTCTTCATAACATTATGTATATGTATTCCTATTGCAGTTAATGCTTCACAAAACTATGTTTGTATACATTAATGTATATATCAAACGATTCCGCAATTCCGGTTGTTTATCGGTAAATAATCAACTATCTTAAATACATACCACGGAAGTGGGAACCTAATTGAATGTAGTTGATTCCTCAATGTATAATGTAGAATAGGAAGCCAGAATTAAAAATTAAGATAAACAATCTCACTTCTCCTTGAACAATTATTAGTCCCACGTGGTGGTGGGGCTTGCCTTTCTTGTTTTGTTTCGCCACTTGGTTCTGTCGAGTGCATCCTCATGGGAAACACCGCAGTTCGGCATCTTTTGCCTCACTACTTCACGCCATATGCGCTTTGGCCTTCCTCTTGGTCTCTTGCCGGTTACCTCGATACATTGACCTTTATTGCCTACATACTCAGGTGGTCTCCTGGCCACATGGCCATACCATCGCAATCTGCTCTCTTGTATTTTACCCGAGATATCCCACACACCCAGACTCCCACGAATGTATGGATTTCGGATTTTATTAAGCTTTGTGACCCCGCACCGTAAAAAATTATGATAAATAATAATTATATATGAAAATCAGAAAAGTGTCCTACTTTGATCGTAAACGTAATTAGGGATTAAAAAATATTTAATACTGCAATATTGGTCTTTCTAAAAATAATTATTTTGAATCGATTAGGTTATGAAACAAAGTGTATAACCCTCTGCAACTGACGTGAGGTCTGTCAGACACCACGAAATCTTTTTTTTGTAACAACGTTGCCATTTTGAGTCCTATCTTTCCGTTTTGCTTAGTAGCTTCCTAATTTCTGTTCCTTTAATTATCAGTACAGTAACGACGGCCGTCGTGATTACATGTGTGGATCTATAGCTGATGGGTGTCTGTCAGACCTCACGTCAGTAATAAATGATGGGTCTATTAGACCTAACGTCAGTAATATGTATAATAATATTTTCATAGTGTCTCACATACATCACCTCAGTAAATTCATAGAGTCTACCTAACATCACTTCAATAAAAAAATTTTTTTCAATAAATGGAGAGCAGATTTCATTTGAGGCCTTGCTAGGGAATTTGTTCTTCCTATTATGACACAGCGGGTGTATAATGAAAAATTGCCAAGAGAATTGCGCAATCATGTCTTAGGACGAGATTTGCCAACAGCTCCTGAACAAAACGAATCTGGGACATCGTGTGAAAGAATATTGTACAGAATTTTTACGAGTGAATTGAAAAGAAAGATTAAAGAGTGCGATTTAATTGAAAGGAAGACAAAATTTACTCGTTATGCATGCAAAAAATATGTCTGCCTACAATGCTCGGCACAAATTTGCCAGGACTGAGAGGACGCACTTTGAAGCCGATTTTTAGAGAAACCGCTCTAACGATTTCTTTTATTATTTTCTTACATTTTAACAAAAGTTAACAGAAAACAAATATCTACTTATTTTTTTTTTTATTTTATGTGTCTTACTCATTTTATAAATTTTTATAAATTGTTCTTTGAAAAATGGTGATTTTTTATTAGCATTAATAAATTTCTTGTAATTTCTAATATCTGTTTTTTTTAAATCATATTTTTTCAAATAGTGTCAGCATACATGTCAAATACTCACAAAAAACTAAAAAAATAATCAAAACTTTTTAAATAATGGCAATAATGGAACTTAAAATGAGTGTCTGTCAGACCACTCCTCAGCAGAATAATAACTTAAAAGCCACCTCAGTTGCAGAGGGATAATACAAAAATGCGACTACAAATGAGGTGAAATAGAAA